>VXAD01006084.1:821400-851552 GCA_013399195.1 Dicrurus megarhynchus
CGCGCCCCCGCGGCCCGTCCCCGTCCCCGTCCCCGTCCCCGCCACCGCCACCGCCACCGCGGGTGCGACCGGCATCGGAGCCGGGCTGTGCAGAGCCCCGGCCCGATTCCCACGCGGCCCGTCCCGCGGACCCGGCCGCAGCCCTCGGTGACCGCCCCCGGGTCACTCCCCGGCCGCTCGCAGACACGCGGTGTCCCCGCCGAGTGTCCCCGTGCCGCCTCTGCAGCCCTTCGGCCCTGCTGCTGCAGCGCGCCCGGCCCAGCTCCTGGTTCTCCCCTCCTTAACCATCACCGCGAGGTTTCGGAGCCCTCGCCCGCCGGGCAGCGCCTTTTGTGGGTCGGGTGGGGAGGCGGGGGCTGCAGCGGGGGCAAAGAGGCGTTCGCGGAGCCCCTGAGCGCCTCTCGGGCTCGCCGCGCTCTGGCACTGGTGCCGGGTGGCTTTGGGGATGCCTCGGGGGCTGCTGGACCCCGCGCTCGGGCTGCGGCCCGGGTTCATCACGGAGAGCTCCGTGGCCTCCCCTGGCCTTTCCAGAGCCTCTCCCGTGTTTCCTCCCTGCCTGAGCTTCCCGGGAATCTCACGTGGTGCCTCCATTCTCCCTGGAGCGGGCACAGCCTCTCCCCAAACCACGGCTGCCTCCGGCCCTGTGCGAGCCAAGAGCTCGAGGGATCCATCCCATGGCCCGAGGAGCAGCTCCTGCCTTTCCCACCCGGACCGAGCGCACACGAGGGGCTCAGGAACTGAATTAAAGCCTTTTTGGTGAAAGGAATTTGTGTTAGATCCTTCCCACTGCCGGCGGGGTGAGGAGCGGGGAGAAGTGGCAGGAGGGAGCATCAAAGCTGCCCGGGGGCAGAGCTGGAATCTGGGCTCCTGGGAAGGGCTGGGGACAGCAGTAAGGATGTCTCCCGTTTTCCCCGTGCTTAGGAAGCAGGACTTTCTGTGATCTCCCTGCCCAAACGGAAGCGTTTCACATCACACCTGCCATTACCATCCAACTTAGCATTTTTGGACGGCTTGCTGGGTTCAACAGGAGGCAATCAGACAAACTGTGGGGAGCCAGGCTCCTGGCACGGAGCTGGGAATCGCTGGGTCACCCCAGCCCATGGCTGCACACAAATCAGCTCCTGGCGCTCGCGCTTCTCTGAAAGTCTCCCTCGTAATTACCATTGCAGTGGGAGGTCTTGCACGTCCTGTTTCTCCGAAAAATCCGGGTGTTGACTCGCAGGCAGCCGAAAGCCAAAAGGCTCAACTGGTTCCTCCCCTGTGTTTCGCTGTGCAAGGCCTGTGCCACTCCCGGGCAGCCCAGCGCGGTGGCCGCTGCCCCGAGCAGCCCGAGGCAGCTGAGTGAGCCAACCCCACGTGCATTTTGGGTTGCCTAAATACAGGCATGTCCCAGGATTTACCCTTTTTCCTTGCTCAGCCCAGCAGGTCTCCATGAGACGAGACACTCATCCAGAGCTCACAGAGCAGTACCAGCTCCCTGGCAGTGCCAGAACTTTCCGACGGAGAAGCCTGGTGAGTATTTTGCTCCCTTTGGAAAGACCACGGGCACAAGGAGCAGCATCAGGAGCAGCATCACCACCGGTTGTGGTCACCCCTCGGGGCAGCCGAGGCCTCGGGATGGTGCAGCATCCAAACCTCGACGCCCTCACGCCCTAGGGCAGCACCTCCACGTCTCACTGCTTCCACAAAACTTCCATTTTTAGACATTCAGCATCGTTTAAAAGAGAATGGAAACACCACCCAGAAAACATTAATCTAGGCACAAGCTGTTTGAGGAGTTTAGTTTCTTCTAGGAAATTATTTCCATGGAAAATCTTCGAGGATCCTGTGGATGCCATGTGGAGCGTGACAGGGTATAGCATTGGGTTATTATTTTTATCACACAATTATTTTTATCCAAGCTCATATTAGGAAGGAATTCTCCAAATCCACTCAATGTCTTTAACCCATGGAGGCAAAGATAATATTTCTGTCTAACCCAGGAGACTGGAAAGAGCAGAGACTGGAGAAAGCAGAAAGAAACATCTTCCGTATAGGATTTTTATTTGAAATAGAAACTCAGCTGGTCACTAATCCTAAAATTGCCCCTGTACCTTTACACAGAAGCCTCTTGATACCGTGGCTACCAGGGCATGCTTAAGGCAAAGCCTGTCCCATGGGTGTTTCCAGAGCTGGAACCAGGCAGGTAAATGAGAACCTGAGATTTTTAAAACAACATGGAGGATTTAGGCAAAAAATGCTCCATTGTTTCTAATTTAGAGATCTTGCTACTGGTGGCATATCCTGGAAAGCCTCTTTCCATACTGGGTGATGTTCCCTGACATCCCCAGGCTGCTTGGGACAAACTGGGCAGGACAAACTTCTGCAAGGGGAAAACACCCCTGACATCCCACAGCTGCTTGTTCTGTCCCATGTCCTTACAGCATCCACAAATGAGCCAAAACCCCCTAATTCCTTGATTATTTGGCACTTTTGCTTCCTGCTCAGGCTGGCGTTCTCCCTTTCTGTCTGTGGAAGCTTTTGGATGCAGCTCCAAGAGTTACAGACCTGGGTCTGGCCCCCACCGGGAGCCCCTACAGAGCAGAACACCTTGGCCTCTTTCTGGGTCAAATAACTTCAAGCCCTGAACGATTCTGAGCCAGGGTTTAGATTCAATATTTAAATGAAGGAGTTGCCCATGCACAGAACAAGGTTTGTGCTTAGTGGTGACAAGGGGATAAATAAAACCCATGTGGAGTCAGTTCCCAGTTTGAATCCTGACCTGCCGTGACTTTGGGTGGCCACAGCAGCTCCCCTGCCGAAGGGAAGAGGGGTCACTGTGCCCGTTTGCCGGGTCAGAGGTGAGGTCACGTTTGATGCACGGGGTGCTGGGACTCCTTCGGAGGAAGGTGGAGGAAAAGGCAGAATTGCTCATGTACAAAGCGGCTGCTTTGTTGTGTGGGATGAAAACAGAGAGGTGTAGGAATAAAAGATAAATTATTCCACGAGAAAATTGCTTTATAATAAACATTTCTATGTGAGAAGCTTGAAAGGAATGGGAAATTCAAGCCTCATGCTTGATGCTTGAGTTTCAAAGCTTTCTGAGCTGTGCTAAATGGCAGTAAGATGAGGTTACATTTATTTCTTGCAGCAGACTGTCCTCCAGGGCCACACCGGTTATTTTATCTCGTGTGTCAATAGGAAACGTTCCCAAACAGGAGGTGTTCACACAGGGATCAGCACCAAGCACGAGCTCCATTGTCTCACCCAGCATACATTTCGGTCCTGGAGAGTTTTAGAAGTTCGCTAAATCAGGAATGGAAAGTCTGCTCCTTCCTCTCGAAAGGGGATTGCACAAGGGTTGCTTGGCCAGGCTGCTGTGAACCTGATGTCACATCAGCAGAAATAGCCACCTCTGCAGGGCGTGAGTCAAGGCCTGGGCTGCAGAGGGACGGGTTTGCCTTCGCTCCCAGCACCTCGCCAGCCCTGCAGACGTTTCCTGGCTGTGCTGGAAGCCAAGGCATTCATGGAGCATCTCGAGCCTCCCCGAGCAGGAAGGGCTGGAGCAGAGGACAGGGGTGAGGTCTGTCCTGGATCATGCTGCAGTCATGCTGGAGCACAACCTGGGTGTGCAGGGGGCCCCTGTGCTCAGCTGCTCTTTGCTTTGTCCCTTCCTTCCCTCCCCTCCACCCATCACACTGGGAAGGAGTGGAAACTGGGAAGGCAGAGCAGGATTTTCACAACTGTGCCTTCCACTCTCTGCGCAAGGGTTTGGCGTGCAGGGCTCTTCCCTCAAGGAAAAGGAGGGCTCATCCTCAAATCTCGCCTTAAAACCACCCAGAAATCTGGACCTCCCTTCTCTCCTCGAAGCAGGAATTTGTCTGCCAGATCTGCCCTCCCCTGCCCTGCTCACCACGCCCTGGGATCGGAAATGTCCTGGGAAAACCACGTGCAGCAGGTTTGGGAAGCTGCTCTGGTACTTGTGTCTGACTGAGAGCTTCCAATAATCGTCCCAGTTACACCAGTTTGCACTGCTGAGGCACTTACCCCTTGCAATATTGTTTTTAAGGGAAATTATTTAGCCATCATCAAGGCCAGAAGAAAGTTTTTTTGGGCATCTTAGGATCAGAGGGTAAATCAAGCTCAAATGAACATCACAGGATCATCTAGTTCAACCTAGCTAGGATTTTTCAGACTTAAATAAAGAGAATGGTGGAGGTTTCCCATGGAGCCACTTGCAAAGGGCACATTTCCCCAGCGATCTCTGCCTTGCCCAGAACTGGCCTTTACTCAGCACAACTGCAAGATTAGGTGTGTGGATGCCAGCAGGATGAGCCTGCCATGCAGAGCTCTCCTGGTGGGAAAGATTCCCCCCCTCACATTTTGGCTGGGGAGTTTGTTTGTAGCCTGGTTTCTCGTGCCCCACAGGCAGGGCTCAGTCCCGGTCCAGCACCCACCACCCTGGCTGGAAAATCTCTTTATCCCTGGTCCCTCTGCCCACACTGCTGGAGGGACTAAGTGCCCCATAAAACGGGGAGAGAAATGCCCCATTTGTACCTGGGCAGTCCCAGCAGGATTATCTGACATCTCCTCTGGACAAATACAGAAGTGATGCCAAGGCACACGAGCCCCCTGCGTGGCCCAGGGTCTCTCACCACGCTGCAGTGGCCCTTGGCTGGGCTGAAGGGACCAAATCCTTCCTCTTGAACCAGAACCTCCATTCGACACCAATTTCTCTGTGGAGAAGACTTAACTAAACCCATCCATTCTTTACCCAATTAAGGGATCAAAAGAGAAGAAGCAGTGCAGAAAAGCTGCCATCAGCACCCGTGATGGAAGCCCTGGCCATGCCCTGTGGACAAGGAGAAGAGGCCTGGCAGAGCAGGGCGTTCTCTGCAGGGCTGGGGCCAGGCTGTGCCAGGGGGTGGGATGCTGAGCAGTGAGGGGACACCCGGGCCAGGGCTGCCCCAGGAGTCCCCCAGCCCTCGGGCTGCACTGCTGGAACAGGATGGGGCCACACTGCCAACCAAGCCTCTCTCTGCACATCCCAGCTCCACCTCCCACCTGCCCTCAGGGGCTCTTCCAGTGCCCAAATGTGCCAGGAAGGAGAAAATCCCTTCGGAACCCCCCCTGAGGGGCAAACACCCAAGACCTGGGTGAGGACAGCATCCAACAGACCCCAGAGGAGAACCTTCCACGAGGCGGGGAGATCTGATGGCTGCTGGGGTGCCCTGGGAGCCTGGGCCCCATTTGTAAAGACAAATTACACATTTGGGATGTCTCCCTGCCTTGTGAGAAGGTGTGAGCTCCTCAGGGCCCACCTGAGGAAGGCACGGGCGTTGTCCAGCGCACCAGCAGCTCCCACCAGCACCGCCAGCACTGTCCAGGGCCAGCAGCAACTTCAGCTCCTTCAGAGCTGACCACGAGAGCCTGTGTCTGCCTAAAAAACCACAGAGAAGCCTTCCCAAGCCCTGCCTCGTGTTTGGACGTGGGCACAGGTACACCCAGCTCCCCTAACCTTGTCCAACCCTCTCACACTTCAAACGTGCACGTTTGCAGGGCCAGGCTTCAGCCCTGCCCCTCTGAGCAGCTCCAGTGCCCTGCAGGTGGCAAGTGACGGCGTGCAGGGTTTGCCCAGGCAATTCCAGCGTACTGGGGGTTTTCCCAGCTCCGGTTGGAGCCTCCTGTTAGACTCTTCAGTCTTTAATTGGAGCTGATTTACGGCATTTTTATTGCTGCAGACAGCCAGCAGTTGGCACAGCAGGCAGCTTTAATATTACTTTTGCATTTTGTTATTGAATCACCGGCTTGGAAGGCAATTGCGGGGCTTTTTATAGCTGCAGCCTGGCACCACAGCTCCTCCCTGGGCTTTGGAGAGCTCACTGAGCCCCTCGGGGCCAGCGGGAGCACGGCCAGCTGACCGGCAGCAGACCCGAGCAGCGGGCAGGAGTTTGTGTGAGCAGCTCAGGGAGCCAGCCCTGCTCAGCGGCTCCGGCACCACGGGCACGGCTCAGCCCCTGCTCTGGGGCTCATCACGGCTTCACTGGCCTGGAAGGTTGGCCTTGAGGTTCTTGCCTGGAGGTTTCCACCCTCCCAGGATGCAAAACGCAGCTTCTGCTGTGGAACAGGCTGGACCTCGAGCTCCTGGTCACTGCCAGCTCAGGACAGCTCAGAGGAGGCAGAGGAGCACGTGCCAGCTGCTGTCACCCTCCTGTGTCCAGCAGGGACTGTGACAGGCACAGTGGCTGTAGGATGTGTCTTTTGCTGCAGCTCAGCCTTCCCATCCATGGTATCCCTGCATTTCTTGCTCTCACAGGCATGAAGGATCTCTGTCCTGGTCCAGTTCACCTCTGTGCAGGGATGTGATAAAGTGTGCCTGAGAGGGAGCAGGGTGGTCTGCTGTTATCAATTTATTACACACAGTTTGTTTCACCACGTTCTAAAGGAGCCCACTGCTCTTCACAAGCCTCCTCATGGCCTGGGTGAGGCCTGCTGGACACCAGCTCCTTTCACCAGACATGGGTTAATGCCAGCTGGAGAAGGGCTCACCCGTAGGA
Source organism: Dicrurus megarhynchus (assembly GCA_013399195.1). NCBI lineage: Eukaryota > Metazoa > Chordata > Aves > Passeriformes > Dicruridae > Dicrurus > Dicrurus megarhynchus. Next base: position 827,937 of record VXAD01006084.1, read on the forward strand.
ACCCAGCAGCTGAGTGCAGTGCCCGTGAGCTGGAAGAGGAATTCTCGCTGGGGAACGTCCCTGCCGGTGTCCCTGCTCCCATCCCTAGCACAGCTCTGCGGGGGGAACGGGGAGTTCCCTTGGCAGCCGGGCTGGCCCTGGGATGGCAGCCCACAGCCACCATCTCATTCAATCTCATTCAATCCAATTTAATGATTGACTGAACCCTGCTGGTTTAATTAACCAGCCAATACCCAGCTATCAGCTGGTCGGTGAGTTTGTAACTCATATGCCAACCCCTTCCCTGGGCTGGGGAGGGAAGGGGGGGATCGATCCCAGCAATCCCAGCAGACAAACGCCCTGGGGCGGCGAGGATGAGCAGGGCGAGGAGCAGTTAACCCCTGGCACTGCCCACACAGCACATCTGCACTGCAGAGCCCAGCCCCAGCCTCACACGGGCTTCCCTGGGCATGCTAGGGTCAGGGCGTGTCCCCCTCTGTGGCCTGAGCACTGGGGTCCTGCAGGCAGTGTCTGCTCCCCTCCAGACCCTGTGAAGGTGCTCCTCGGGTTTACCTTGTCCCCAGGCCACAGCCCTCAAAGGATCACAGCATCGTCGGGGCTAGAAGGGACCTCTGGAGATCATCCAGTCCAACCCCCCTGCCCAGGCAGGGTCACCCCAAGCAGGTGACACAGGAGCTCATCCAGGTGGGTTTTGAATGCCTTTGTTGATGGGAAGGGTGCTGATGTGGTGAAGGGGACCTGCAGCAGCTGCCTGGGCTGGGTGGGGAAAGCTTCAGTCTCCCCTTCTCACCGAGAGCCATCCAGCGCTGGCAGAGGGCTGGAGCAGAGCACTACCTCACCAGTCCCAGCAGGGACAGCCCAGCCATGGGGTGACTTCTAAAATACCTGCAGTGCTTGTTCACACTGCAAATGGCACAGGATTGAGCACTGTTGGTGGGAAATGCAGGTGCTGCCATGGGAAGAGTGGGAGAAAACCACAGCCCAGAGCTTGGAGCTCTTAGGTACCACAGAAATGGGTGCCAGAAATGCAGAGCACAGTTCTGACAGGGTGGCATCGGGGCTGAAAGGGCACAGCACCTGGAATCAGGGTGCTGCCAACACGGGCATCCCGCTGCTCTCGTCAGCATGACCTGATCCCCATGGTCATCTCCCAGTTCCTCTGAAAATCATCTCATTTCCGTGGTCCTGTCCCTGTTCCTGTGAGCATCTCCCCATTCCCATGACCCCTGCCCTGCTCCCACGCAGGCAGCATTCCCAAATCCCACCTTGGCATTGGCACAGCCCGTGCCAGCGGGATGGAGAAGCTCACATGCTCCTCAGTGATTGCTCCCGGCTCCCAGACAGAGGAGGGCTGAGCACCACAGAGGCCGTGCTTGGGAGAGCTTTAGGATGAAGAAGACAAAGGCGATTTGCAAATGATTCAATGATTTTGTTTTTAATTGGACTCGTGCCTTTCCTCACCTCTTTAAGATGGATGAGATTGGTCTGAGCCTCTGAACGGGCTGTTTGTAAAACAAACAAACAGGCTATTAATTATCCTGGATGTTAACCTTGGCTGGAAGGCACTGCAGGAAGGTCTGCTGTTCCTCAGGGATGATCCCTGTTGGGCTCAGGTAACCAGGTGCTGCTCCTGGTGCAGGGATTTGTGTATCAGCACAGGAGCGGCTGCAACCACCCCCATTTAACCCCTCCACAGCCCCAGTGGCACCAGTTTAGTGAGCCTATCTGGCACAGGAATTTAAGGTCATCTGCAGATGGAACCACCGTGACCTCCCCCACCTCTGCTGAAGGATCCTGGTGCTGCATATTTAGCAGAGGCTCCCTTCCTCTGCGTGCATGTACACCCTGGGGTTTAAAGGGGCTGAGATGAATGGCTCTTTGGTAGCTCAGCTTTTTGGCATGGTTTGTTTATTTATTATTTCTTACTTGTCATTTTATATGTGTGCTGTTATTCAATCACCAGCAGGGTGGAAGCTAAACCTGATTCTGGAAAGAATAAAATGCCCTTTTTCAGTGTTGTTTTCTACTGGAACAGCCTCTGCAGGTGCTGCTGTGCCTGCAGGGCAGAGAGTCAAGGGATTTTTCAATGTTAAATCATGTGGAAATCAGCATAGAGGGGGAGTGTTCATACAGGGACTGTGTTTGAATAGTGCTGAGCAACGATGGGTTTGCATGGTGCAAAGAACACCAGAGGAGATGAAGCAGCACAGAAGGAACCAGCAGAGCTTCGAGGTGAAGGAATCCCCTAATTCCAGCCCTGCAGCAGAGCAAGGAGGAATCACTGACAAAAACCACTGGGTCCCTGCACCCAGGGGCCGCTCTCAGCTCTGGGGGCAGGGAGATACCCAGGGGGGAGCACAGTCACTGTTTTAGGGTGTGTAAAACCCCCACCTTGAGCAGGCTCGGGGTAACTGTGTCAGCACCACATCCAGGCAGTTCCCAAGCCCGTGCTGCAGGGAACAGAGCTCGTGGTTCACAGCGGGACATGCAGCCCGTGGGGGGTTTCATGTGCACATCCTTGTCAGGAATTTCGGTTTTTCCATAGGGCTCCTTCCCCTCCATCCTCCCGTTTCAATTTAAATTCCCTGTCAGGGTCCCAAAAGAGGCCAATCTTCACCCCCAGCCGAACGTCTGCAGGACCTGTAATGAGTTAGGGCTGAATTCCTGCCAGCCCTTCTGGTAACGTTTAGAGAGGCCCTGGCTCCTGGCCAGAGCCGAGCGCTGGAGGAGAGAGAGGCAGAGCTTGACAGGAGTGAAGACATTGCAGGATGTCTGGGAGACAATCCCACTCCGGGTAGAATCCCGGCCTCGGCAGCGGATCCATAAACAGGGAAAGGCTGATGGGCTCTCTCAGAGCCAAAAGTCCCTTCAAAGCCTGGGAGGCAGAATGCAATTTATTTGTTTCTCACATTTAAAAACGCACTTACTTGGAGGCATCTTGTGGGGGTCAAGATTTCAAATCCTCCTGTGGCGTTTTGTTGTTGTGGTGTCCCTGCGTTTGGGGCAGCAGACGCTCGTGTGGTGCTGCGGTTGCTTCCCTGGCTCTCTTTTCCCTGCCGTTTTTCCAAAGGCTTTTCCCTGCCTGCCCGTGCGCTCCCGGCGCTTCCAGTCCCTGCGGGGCTGGCGGTGGCACAGCAGCACAAGCCACCGCCGCACATCTCTGCACGACAGCCAGGAAAGGATCACCGCGGGCATCCCACACCCGACTCGGGGATCAGGGAAGAACCTACATCCCCCCAGCCCTCACCGGATCACCCGGGATTTCCCCGGAGGAGCTGCAGAGCTGTGAGGGGATGCGTTTGCAGCCCGTCCCCGCAGCCACAGCGAGCCCTGGGGGTCCCTGGGGCTCCTTTAGCCCCACACGTGAGGCTTTTTCTGCGCCCCATCGGAGGCGTCCCCTCTGCCGCGTTCCCTGCAGCTGCTCCTCTCGGGCGCTGGGGACCCCAGTGGCAGCACCTGGGTGTCCATGAGCTACCTCGGTGTCTCACACCTCCTCCCCCAGCGTCTCCTCGCAGGAATGCTGCGAATGCAAAAGCCGACAGCTGCCCGAACCAGCTTTACCCTCCCGGAGCGTCTGCTCACATTCTTCCCTCCTGGAAGCACGGTTGGGAAAGCCTGGTGACAGTGTGGGAAGGTAAAGGGCCGCTGCCAGAGAGGGGATGAATATTTGTCATTTTCCATCACTTTGTAAGAGGCATCGAGGATCACGGGCAACCCGCAATTAAGCCGGATTCCAAGGCGATTAACCCCGACCGTGCGCACCCAGCTGCGGAGGGGTTAACGCTCCTCCATCAGCGAGCGAACTGTCACCGGGGATTAATTGCAAATCCCGAGGCCGCACGCGGTGCTCCGCTGGCAGCGGGGCTGGATGCGAACAGCGGGGACAGCTGGAGGTGGGGAGGTGTCTGTCCCCGAGCCCCATCCCCGCCACCCCGGGGTGCTGGGAGCTGCTGTCCCGAGGGACAGGACAGAGTCCTGCTGGCTGTGCCAGCTGGGGCGGGTGTGCTCTGGGGAAGTCTTTTTAAGGTTTGATTTTACTCCTCATTATCCTGCTCTGATTTGGTAGCAGTAAATTCCATTAATATCTCTAATCTGAGCCCATTTTGCCCGGTATTTGCTGAGTGATCTCTCCTGGTCCTTATCTCAAGTCCGTCGCAGCCCCTCACTCACCCTGATGCCTTTTCCTGGTCTTAAACTCAAGAGTCAAACACGGTTAGAAGGGAAAAAGGGATTTTACCTTGGTATTTATTTTAAGGATCCTTAGGTGCACCATGTCCAGGTCCAATGCACCTCAGTGTACACTGCAAAAACCCCCCCAAAGATCTGGTGTAACACAGGTTTTACTAATTGGCATATCTATCATAAATTCCCCAATGAGAGGCTAACAGGAGCCCCCCTCCCCGAGGAACCTTCCCCTGGATGGTTCTATCTCAGTTTACAAAATGTGTTCTGGAGAGGACCTTGGGCTCTGGGGCACTCTGATCCCTGACTACAAAACCTCTGAAATGTTTGGTCTCCCAGCTTAACAAACAAGTCCAAGAATGCAGGCAAAAAGCACTAAGGAATACAGAAGCTGCAAAAAGGCACAAAAAGGGGTTTAAAAGAAAAGGCAAAAATTCATCATGGCACCAACCCCACCCAAGGGGCTCGTCCCATGTCCCTGGAGCTGGCAGGAGCCTGGCTGCACATCCCCTGTGCCCCCGCAGCACCAGGGCTGTGGCTGCCAGCTCCTCCAGTGTCCCCAGCAGGGCTGCTGGGCCCCAGTCCCCCCCGTGACCGTGCTTGTGGTCCCTGCAACAGAGACATTTGTCCCCCAGCTGGGCAGCATCCCTGGCTGGAGATTGCGTGGGGAAGGGCACGGATGCAGCCAGCCTGGAGCCAGGCCTGCTCCCAGCAGGGTTCTCCCCCTGACACCTCAGCACCCCGGGGCCCAGAGCACCCATCCCCAGCTCTGTGCCAGCTCAGACTGCCTGTTCACATTTTCAGCCTTCCCTTCATAGGCACAAAAATTAAATTTTTTCTCTTTTTCAGCCCCTCGAGTCTCTGGTTCTCTGAAACATCCTCATTGCTGCTCAGGAATAACCAAAAGCTGGATGTGTAGGGGCAGGAACGTGTGCAGGCAGGCTCGACCACACAGCCCGGCCCAGGAGCTGGGAGCAAATGGATTTGTTAATTCACAATTCCATCCCCGCTTTTCCTGGGCTTTGCTGGAGGTGCTGTCCCTGCTCCACAGTGACACAGAGGGGTGATCCACCCACCGTGGCTGGATTAGATGTAACCCTCTTCTAAAGACCGGTTTCATTTCTCCCCTCCCTGGTTCCACTACAGGTGTTTTGTGCCTGATCTCTGCATTCCTGACATGCCTGGAATTCCCTGATGCTTAACCTCAGATCCGAATTTCCTGGATTTGTAACATTTGGGTTTAAGTGAGTGGCAATGACCTTGTACAATTATTGACTCCAAACTACTGCTGTTTGAGCCCCTCCACAACTCCAGCCTGATACCATTTTTGAATGTAATTTATAAATTTGTTTGGTGCCAAATCAGCCTCCAGAGTCCCAGCTCTGTCCTTCTGTTCAAACCCATCTGATATCCCAGATCTGGTGTTGAAAGGAGTGGCTTCAGTCAGAAATCTCTCCCTCTCTCACACACACGTGTTGTGCAGCTTGGTGGGATGCAGACCCGGAGCACACCCGAGCTTCCTGCAGCTCCCAGCCAGCACTCCCACCTCTCATCCCAGGGGGACAGCTGACACCTCCAGGGAGCTCTGACTCCCAGCCAGCACCTCTTTCTTCCTCAGCACTGAGGAATCTCTTCGATGTTTTCCAGCTGCTGAGCTGTGGTGCAGAGCTCTTCTGCTCACGAGGAGCCACATGGTGAGCGGGTGTGAGGCAGCTCCGGGGGCTGCTCAGGGTCTTGTTGCTTTATGCCAGGTGAAAATGTGGCCCCTGCTGCTTGCAGAAGTTGTGTTTCCTGCTTGCAGGGCAGGTGGGTAAAGGGTGGAAACCTGAAAGCCCCTGAAGGCATATACCCACTGTGGAAATGTGTGAAATTCTTCTCAGGGAGAATTTCGTGGCAGAAAGGGTGGCCAGGCATGGGAAGGGGCTGCCCAGGGAGGTGGTGGGGTACCCGGAGGTGTCCAAGGAAGGCCTGGACGTGGCACTCAGTGCTCTGGGCTGGGGACAAAGTGGAGATCGGACACAGCTTGGACTCCAGGATCTTGGAGGTCTTTTGCAGCCTCAGCGATCCTGTGATCCTGTGTGTTTTACACTGTGCATCACCTCCCATCCCGATCCGGGCAGGAGAAGCCCCGGTGGCTCTGGCAGGCTCGGTGCCCGGGGGGATGGAGGATGCAGAGTGGTCCAGGCAGTGGTGGGGTGGAGGGGCTGCCCCAGTGGCACGGGAGCCAAACCGGGTTTCACCCCCGGGATGGGACCGCGCGGTCCTGCCCTTCCTCCGCGTCGGGAGGAATTGCCCCGCTGGGCTGCCGGGGTGGAAAATCAGCAGCATCGGGGCCAGGGCTGAGTCACGGCAGCGCGACCCGCCCCACGCCCTGCCCCTGCTCACTCAGCGGCTTCCTATCGCCCGCAATCGCTTCCTATCGCCCGCAATCGCTTCCCATCGCCGGGAATCGCTTCCCATCGCCGGGAATCGCTTCCTTGGAGGAGCTGCTGCCGGGGAATGGCACTCAGCAAGTCTGAGCAGCCCCCACGCCCTGCCTGCAGCTCAGCCTCCCCTGACCTGCTCAGCCGGGGATGATCCCGGCCGGGGATGTGCTGGAGAGGAGGAAGAGGAGGAGGAGGAGGTGTTGATCCAGGACCCATCCTGGGAGCGGAGGGGCTGTGGAGCTGCTGCCTCACACCTCGCCATTGCCCCTGTCACCTGTGGGCAGCCCTGCAGTGGCCTTTGGAGAGACCCTGGCAGCCAGCTCAGAGCGGGGTCCCCTCAGCCCAGCCTCCGGAGCAGCCCAGCTGATGCTCTTGCCCAGGACCAGGTGTTTGGTGCCTCCCACAGTCCACAGTCCCTTCTCCCGTCCCCAAAAGCCTTCCCAGGGATGTGGTCCCCCTGATTACTTGGCTCCCAGGTGGGCAGCCCCCCCCTTGCCCTGACTCCGGGGCTCCCACAGACCCTGGGGCTGTGACATTCCCATGTCCTGCTGGCCAAATCCCCCCAGCTCATCCAGGAGAAACCACAACCCGACTGTCCCTGCAGAGGGGGGACTTCAGCTGTCTCCCAGTTGAAGTGGTTTGATCTTTTGACTTCTCCCTTTCTTTGTCACCCCCCATAATCACATCATTTTCTCTTTCTGAAGACCAGCTTTGGGGAGGAGAGGAAGATTCCATGGCTGATGGAGCGGGTCAGGGGAAATCCAATGGGGGCAGTGGACAAAAGTGACTCCCACTTTGGGAGAGTAAGATTGGTATCAGCAGGTACAGGTTGTCCCCTGGATACATTCCCAGCCTCCAACTTCTTTTGTTGTGCAAGATTTTCTGAGCTCGGTGTGGCTTGTTGGTTTAGCAAATCTCCACAGATCGCTTTTTCGAGCACTTTCTCAGTGCCTCCCGGAATCCACCTAAACCTTCTGCAGACACAACTCCGGCAGGGAGTTCCCTGACCCACCCCCTTCCCCGGATGAGCCACACCTTCCTTTGGGCTCGGTTTGGCTTCTCCTGCCTTCATCCTGGGACCCTGAGCTTTGCAGTGGAGGGGGTGATGAGCTCATCCCCATTTTCAGGGGTAACTCCATTCTCCAAACCCTTGGGCCATCTCCAGTCCAGGCTGAGCAGCTCCAGGGGCATCGCTGCTATCGCAGAGTTCAGCTCAGAGGAGCTGAGGGAGCAAATAACCAGAGCCAATTCACCATCCAAAATGGCTCATGTCCAGTTTTGGTCATCGCTGGATGAGGAACAAAATGGAAAGAGGTCTCCCAGCCCAGAGCTGCTTGAGCAGAGCCAGTGAGCGATGGGATCTGCTCAGCCACCCCCACCCAGACAGGGTGTGCAGGTGTCCCTCAGTCCCCGTCCCACACACGGGAGGTTCTGCTGTTCCTCCCCCTGCAGCCCCACAGCCAAACCCGCTCTGCCCTGACCCCTGAGCCCCTGCAGCCACCAGCTCCCGGGGCAGAGGCAGCTCCCAGGAGAAACCTGCACCCTCCCGGTCTGCAGGAGCCGGGGCTGGGAGCGGGGTCACACACCGACCCCGCCTGCAGCAGTGCCTGTGGCTGTGCCAGCAGAGGCACAAGAAGGAGCTTGATGAGTGTTTCCTAAACCTGCCCGTTGCCTCGCTCCCAGCCCAGCCTAACTGGGCTGAGCAGGGCTGCCTGACTGGTTTCTATCCAGCTCGGCTGGTTTGGCCGTTGCCTCGCTGGCTGCTGGCGAGACAACTGTATTTTCTGGTTTTGCTTGCAGCAGCTTTCATGTGGGATGAGCTGCTCTGCTCCTCAGAGACCCAGCCTGGGGCTGGGGGAGCTCCTGTGCACACACTGATCCGTGGGGGTGCCACCAGGCAGGGCCAGGGCCTTCTCACTGGTGACATCCACTGGGAATGTCCCAGTCCCAGTCTAGGCTGTCCCCTGTGTGGTAGCCCTGGAAGGCCTCGGTGGCTCAGCACTGCTCTGCTTCCCGTGGCTGGACATGGGATGTGCATCCAAAGGGCAGCAGAGCTCCTCAGGCAGCCACGGGCTCTCGGTGTTGGATGGCCAAAACCTGTTTGTCCTAATGCCAGGGAGGCAGAGAACCGGCCCCATCCCTGAGAAGAGAGATCTGTCACCCCTGGAGGTGTTCAGGAAATGACAGGACCTTGGTCTGGTGACAGGCTGGTGATGGGTCACAAGTTGGTCTCGGTGATCTCAGAGGACTTTTCAATCCTTATGATTCCGTGATTCTGTGATCACCCCACTCCTGGAAAAGCTGCTGGAGGGTTTGGGTTTAAGGAGGCTCCTCACTTGACCCAGGGAATGTGCAACAAAGCCAGGAGCTGGATGCAGATCTCCTAAATCTGCTTTGAATCTCCTCCACCAGGCCTGGCTTCTTCTGCCAAGTCGTGTCAAGGGTCAGTGACAGAGGTGAGAGCAAGGAACCAAACCCAAGTGTCCCAGCTCCTCCTCCCCTCTGTTTGTTTCCACCAGGTTGAGTCTCCACAAATAAAGGATTAATTGAGGCTGTTACAGTTAACCTGAAAGGGCCCTGCAGCATAAATTCGGCATCCTAAACACAACCAGTTTCAGGTTAGTAATTAGTGCACTTCACTCATTGCAGGTGCACCCTGGGAGCTCTGAAACAAGTACAGGATCAGCAAGAAAAATATCTGGAAGCAATGGCAGGGATTTCAGAGAACTCTCTGCCTTGAACACCGATTGGATTGCTGCTGCCTGCCTCATTAGAACTGCTCCGTTACTGGAAAGCCTTTGGGACTTGGGGCAAGATCCTGACATTTCCTCTCCAACCCCCAGAGCGAGGGCCCCACAACTCCCATATCGCAGGGCTGGCTGGACCCGTTCCTGGGCATGGACTGGTCACTTCAGCATCCTGGGGCTCCTTCTCTTCTCCAGAACAGCAGCAGGGTTTCTGTGCCTTGGAGGGTGATGGGGGTTTGCACAGAGCTTCGGGGGAAGGGCTGGGGGGATGAAATCCCTGTGCAGGGCTCAGGTTCTGCCCCTGCTCCAGGGCAGCCCCACGGAGCTGGGGAGCACTTGGAGCACTGCTGGGGACCAGCACCCAGCACGGGGCAGGAGGGACTGGATAAATCCCAGCTCCTGCTGAATCCCCCCACGGGCAAACTCGGAGCTGCTTTGTCCAAGCTTGTTGGGTTTAATGCCTTAAGAAGGAGCCGACTCCTTTCTCCCAGGAGCCGAAACTCTTCCTGAACAAAGAGACATTGTGGGATGTGATGGGCCTTCCTGGGCAGTGGGTGGCCTTTGTGCAGAGCTGGGGGCTGGAAGCTGTGCCAGGATGAGATTAGCAACCCTTGGGTGGGGAAAGTGAGTTCCTGCAAGTGTTTTTATTTCTGGGCTTTGCACAGTGCTGTCTTTGTCCCTCTGCTCTCAGCCCCCTCTCACCTCCCCAGCATCCTGGTGGGAGCATCCTGCTCAGGTCAGCAGGGGTGGCACTGGGTGATTTTTGAGGTCCCTTCCAACCCAAACCAGGCTGGGCTTCTATGGTTTGTAAGGGTGTGTTGGGCATTTTGTTTTACACAACAGGCCATGTTGGAAAGAGTAAAGGAAGAGGCTTCATGAGTCTGAGCCACCCTTTGACAGCCAGAGCTGCTGGGCTGAGGCTCAGTCTCAAAAGCAAAGGGGACACAGTAAATCACCCATGATGGAAATCATGTACCTGAGTGGGCAGTTGTGCAAGAGGGTGTGGAAGGTGAGCTCAGCCTGCCCACACAGGGCATCTCCCCAGGAGAGATGAGACAAGGTCAGAGCTGCCAAGGAGTAGGGGAGGAGGCACCGTAAAGGGGCCACAAAGACCCCCTGTGGGACAGCCTGTGGCAGCTGGGACCCCCTTTAACTTCCCAGTGGGAATTCCTCTGGGGGCAGTTCCCTGTTGTTGTCCTGCAAAGAGCAGCAAATGCCCCCAGGAGCTGCTGGTCAGTGGGACCCCAGGACATGACACCCACGGCACGGCTGAGCCCAGAACACAACCTGGGCTGGAGCATCAAAACCCCCGGGGAAGGAGAAACCAGCGAGAATATTCCATGTCTTTATTCACAGAGAGCCAATATGAGTGAAACCTGCTTGACAAACTGCCCCCTCAAGACTGCAGAAATACCTTTCCCATTTCTGCAAATGGGCTGTTAATAGGAGAAGATTTAGTGGCTCCAAATGCGCTCCCGGAGCATTTGATAAAAGTGTGTGGGAGCAAAGTCCAGAGCCTGAGCTAATACCTCTCTGCTGGATCAGAAACACTCGTCTAGACTCTGGCAGGATGCAAACAGGGCCAGAGCTACTGCTGGGGAGGCTCGGGGAGCTGCTGGGTCACTGCCCCAGCACTGCTGGCTCTCTAGCAGGGCCTCTTTATACCCAGTAGGGGCTTGTCTAAAGCTTGGTGATTCATAAGACAAAAATATGATCTAGAGGATATATGGTGTTGCTTCAGCACTGGAAAATCTAAGATAAAGGCCAGAAATATCTTAAACTGAACTCCAGCGAGTGCAGAGATAGGGAAGGACGTTAGGGCTTGCTGCATGTGCCAAAAATAGAGTACATCAAGGAAAACAGCCAGGAACAATGGTGCAGGAAAAGCTTATCTCCAGGAGCAAAGGAGCACAGGTTTCTCTATAGTGCCTGAAAAAACCCCAGCAAAACAAAACAAAACAAAACAGAACGATGACCTTGTTCTAGATCCTGATTTTCAGCTTCCTAAAACAGCTCTCCCAGATCCACCAGAGCTACTGAGGATGCAAAGCACTGAGGGTGGAGGTGGCTCCCTGGCCAAGCAGGGCTGGCCACACGTCAGTGCTGATGTGGTTCAGTAGGGAAACGTAGAAACACAGAATTTAATCTTCACTGCCACAGCTCCATAAATGGGAGCAACCTGAGGAGCCCCGTGGTGAAATCAGCCCTGGTGCCAGTGCAGGCAGCTCCCGGCTGCTGAGGAGGTGCCAGAGCCATGGGCAGGGTGAGGTGTGTGAGCTGTCAGCAAAGGCAAAGCAAGGTCCTGGCCCAATCTCAGTCAGGATCTGCCACAGCTTCCTGAAAAATCTCTGGTCACGTCAACCCGCAGGCAGTGCTGTCCTTCGGGAGGTGCAGGAGGCACCCCTCGCTCACTTCTCTGGGTGGGGGGCTTAGAAAATCACCAACCCCTTCTGCAGACCGGAGGGGATGGGAGCACCAGGTCAGGCATTCATCCAGGAAGGAATGAACACAACCCGAGGGATGCTGGGGTAGGACGAGGTGGGATGGACAGCAGGGGGTCCGGCGGGATGAGCTGGGATCACAGGGAGCTGCTGGGTGTGGTGGGGTGAGCTGGGATCACAGGAGGGCTGGTGGCCTGGAGGGGACCAGCAGGTCCTTTGGGCACTCCCTGGCAGCCCAGGCTGGATGTGGCTGTGGCTCACAGCCCGTGACAGGACAGGGAGTGCTCCCTGCCAGCAGGATGTGGCTTTGCCGTCGCTCCCATCTGCCGGTGTGAGCACAGGGGGAGGAACCCCGGGCACCGGCCCAGGGGGCACTGCCCAGTCCCACACCCCACCCTAGGGCTGCTGCAGGGCACCCACACACCTGGGCAAGGCAGGCAAGGGAGCCTCTGCCTTTGGGATGAGCAGGAGCAGATCCACAGCCCCGTGCCGAGCACTGGACAGCCCGGGGTCCATCAGGCCCTGTCCTGTGCAGTGCTGGGCAGGGCTGCAGGTTGGAACCTGCTTTGCCTTTAATTGCTCCAGCCCAGCCCAGCGAGCGAGAGCTCTCCCTGCCAGCCCCAATTCCGTGGATGTACAAGGCTTCCATGGATGTACAGGGCTTCCAGCTGCTGCCAGACACAGCTCCTCACAGGCAGCAGGGCAGGGTGGGACAGGGACCGTGGGCACGGGGAAGCACCACAGGGACAATGTGAGGTGCCCGTGGGCACCAGGGCTGGAGACACCAGCTCGGGATTGTCTCCCCTGGGCTGGGGCGATGCTCGAGGGGCACCTGCTGCAATCAGGACACCACAAAAACCCTGGCGAGTGCAGTATGTGCAGTATCGTCAGGATTGTGTAAATATTTTGATTAACTTCACCTTGAATCTGCATGAAGGGGAGATTTTTATCACATTTACTGACAAAACAGCTTTTTTTTTTTTTCGGGAGGGAGGAGGAGGATGAGTAACTGCTAGAGGAGAAAGGCTGCAGTGATTTCACAGCAGATGAAAGCAGCCAGAGATAGGAGCTGCTGCTCGGAGGGACTCCTTCAGCTCCCTAAAAAGTGGCAAGGTGGGGGCCGGGCTCTTGGCCCAGGCAACCAGTGACAGGACAAGGGGAGCCCTTCATGGCCAGTTTGGCCTGGGTACATTTTCAGAATTGACCAGTTTTGGGGGCTGTTTTCTCTCTGCCATATTGTGTTCGCCTCCGGCCTGGCAGTGCCCCAGGAGCGAGGAGCTCCTCATTATTTCAGAGAGAAAGTCAATTTAGCGCAGTAATTTCTGCATGAGGAACGTTTGGCCGTGGCTCTACAGGGCCAGTGCCCTGCTGGCAAAACTTGTGCTGATTGTCACATGTGGGAACCCCTCACCTTCATCTCAGGGCTCCCTGGTCCCATCCCACCCGCCCTGGGGACAGATGATGTGCCAGCAGGGGTGCAAACCAACACCCCAGGAGTGTGCAGACAAATCCAGGCTCCAGCCCTCTCCCTGCGCCCCCTCACACCCTGGGTGCTCACCCCACTTCTGCTCCATGGCTGTTCCCAGATCCCAGCCCTCGCTTCCCTTCCCCTGCAGCTGGAGTGTCCCTCACTCTGTCCTGTGGCTGCCCCTGCACCCCCCAAGGAAAGAATGCAGCTTTGCAAAAGCAAGGCAGGAGCAAAGCAGAAAAAGAGCAGTTTTGTATTATTTTCTTTTCTGGGCCATTTTGAATTAATTAAGGAATGTGATCTAAACTATAAATACCCTCCTTCACGTATGATTTATGGCCTGTTTGTTCTGGATTGGTATGTGCTTAATCTCTAATTGTGAGCCCACCATCTGTTTTTATTGATCTGCTTGCCAGGAGAGTTATTGCTCTCCTTGGCCTTATATGGGAAAATTAGGTATGTGGTGAGGGAGCCAGAGCCAGGGCTGTCCTGACGTCAGCCTTGGAGCCGCTCAGGATTGTGCTTCCCAACGTTGCTCCGGCCTCCTGCTCCTGCCAGGCTCCCTTTACCGTGTGAAACTGCAGCTCAGGGGTCCCACAGAGCCCCGTTATCTGCAGGAGCATCAGCCCATCCCAGTCCCCCTGCATCCATCCCCCTTCAGCCCATCCCGGTCCCTGGTCCCTCTGCATCCATCCCTTCACTGCCCAAAATGGGTTTGCTCTTCAAAAAAAAGAATAAAAAAAGGGGAGAAAAGGCTGGCGTGGCCTTGGTGTTTTTGGCTGTAAATCAGGATTCTGCCAGCCCAGTCTGAGTGCTTTCAATGGTGGGAGTGTCTCCATGAGAAAACAGGATTTATTCATGGGACCTGGAGGGCTCGGGTGTGTTATTAAGTGGAGAGATAATAGAGCCCGGGCCCAGCCCGTGTGCTCTGCATGGCCCAAGCAGGGAGGGGAGGATAAGAGCTCCCAGCAACATTTTCAGGCTTAAAGGAAGCCTGTGGATTTGAAGGAAGAAGTGCAATTCACCTGCAAAGCTGGGAAGCAGAGAGAGGCAGTGACAGCGCCACGGCAGAGCCGCCCCCAGAGGGAAGGGGGTCTCTGTCCCCCTGCACCAATGGGTCCCAGTGGGGCCAGATGATCCCTCTGGCTCCCAGACCCAGCTGGACTGCAGTGGGAGCCCCGGTGAGGGGTGGGATGAGGCACAGGTGGTGGGGATTTGCCCGGTGTCTGCAGGGAGACCCAGGAGATTCAGCCCCCAGCCCGTCCAGGGACAGGGGCAGGGGTGGGGGCAGGATGGGGACCATCCCTCCCCATCCCGTGGCTTGTGTGAGCTGAGACCCTTCCCCATGTGGGGAACCCCCAGAGATGGGGTCACACCGAACCCCTGACTCTGCATTTATGTATCCTCCACGAAATGCCCCAAAATCCATCTGCAATCAGGAAGGAGCTGCTGTAATTTGCTCAGTCTCCCACATCCTCCCGTGGTTATTATTTTAAGCCATTTCCCTGATTTCAGGGCCTGGTCTGGAGATCCCCATTCCCAGACTGACTGATGCCTGTGATGACAGAATTTCTGCTGTTGGGCAAATTAATTTCCCATGGGATTGTGGCCTAATACATAAATATAAAACTGACACATTTTTACTCGGCTGAAAGGAAAATAGCTCCAGCTCCAGCTTGCATGAGATAACGCTTGCAGGAGATAAGGCAGCAGTTGGAGTGTGAATTGCCATGTGGATCCCATCTTTCCCACAGATCCCTGGTGATGTTTGCTGGCCGGGCTGTGCAAGCCCTTGATAAGCGTCAGCAGCGTTAATGCAATGCTTTGGTTCTGCTTCATCTCACCCACACCTGCCTTTTCCTGGGCACAGCAAATGGCTGGGAGGGTGGGAAGTGGGAGTTTCGTGGCCCAGTGTGCTTGGAATTCACCAAGGGATCTGCCTGGAGCTGTGGTGGTGCTGGGAGAAGCTGGGTCAGCCCCCAGCCCTGAAGCCTCCGCGCCTGGAGGAGGGCAGCGAGCCCCTTCCCACAGGGAGGAGATGGACAAATAGCCAAGGTCCAGCTGGACTGAAGGGATGTGGATCTACTATGCCCTCCTCCAGGAAGGGAAGCATGGAGAAAATCATCTGGGGAATGGAATTTCCATGGCTCTGGGCAGGGCTGTGCTCCGGGTGCGGGCAGCGGGTGGCTGGAGCCGAGCTCCTGTGCCACTGCCCGGGAGCTGCTCTAATCCAGCGCAGTCTCCAGGGCCCCTTTGTGCAGGAGCAGGAGGAGGTGACCCCGGCCTCGGGGTGGCTCGGTGCCCCAGGGACCAGGCTGTATTTGGAGGTTGATCTCAGAGCCCTGGAGCCCTGGGTCCGTTTGCTCACGCAGCAGAAATGAGGGTGTTTGATCCTGACCTCAGCCCTTATAAATAACCCAACCGGGGCCATGCAGGCACCCAAAACAATTTGTTCCTCTCCTTTCCTCTCCTCTCCTCTCTTCCCAGCTCCCTCACTGCCCTGGGAACCTCCCCTCACCCCCAGGATGATTAAATCCTGAAGAATGTGCTGGGAGCTCTGCAGGACCAAGGCTGGGGCACACACAGAGTGTGGGGGGCTGGAATAAGCAGGAGGATTTATCTGCACTCTCTGTAACCCAGGCATGGCCAGAGAGCTCTTGGCTTGTTCCTGTGTCCAGGCAGAGCCATCCCATCCCATCCCATCCCAGCCTCTTTGCCTGGGGCCTCTGTGGTGTCAGGGGTCACAGCAGCTCATTCCCGAGCCTTCCCTTGCTCCGGCTGTGCCACTGAAGGTCCCCCAGGGATGGATCCGTGGGTCTCTGCTCTCCTGGACTGACATTCCTGCTGCCATTGGTGGCTCTTTGAGCTGTCACACACTGCCAGGTCCCACCAGCCAGGGGTGACCTCTGGAAAGGCAGCCTGGGACCTGCAGTGAAGAGGGAGAGGCACATCTTGGAGTGCTGGGAGCACTGCGGGAACAAGAGGTTTCCTGCAGGCTTGGGGTGGGTGTATTTGGATAATCCTGGGACAAATTCCCTTGTATTTAAATCTGGGGCATCCAGACTAGAGCAGGGTGTCTCTGGTGCCTGAGTGAGGGACCCCACGTTATCAGAAATCAGCTCAGAGCCTAAATCAGCAGTAAATCCACATTTATTGTCCAAAAGGGCACAAATTAATTTTCTTTTATGGCAGGAAAATACAAAACCCAGAAAAAAAGCAAGGGACAATTGCTTTGTAAATATTTGCAAAAACACTTTTATTGCAGAGGCTTAAACTGTTCTGTTTCCTTGCCTGCCTGACTGCTGCCTCTAGTCAGCTGGAATATGCTGACCACTTCCTACCAGCCTCAACAGAGACATTAAAATGTCAAAAATGGGTTATTCCTGCAAGAAAATCTGGGAAAGGAGAGACCAGACCCACACTCAGGCTGCCATCAAGAGAAAGTCATCAGTGTGAGCTCACATTACCAGACACTGAAAAAATGCACAAAGGCAGAAAAAGAAAAATCAGGTCTCAGAGGTTCTTTGAGGTGGGAGCCTGATCCTGAAATGCAGCTGCTTTCCAGTGGGGTTCTCCAGCTTCCATGGCTTTCCCATCCCTGTGGGTTCAGCCACCCTGAGCACCTGAGGGCACATTTCTGAAGGGGAATGTGCTGGGAAGTGGTGCCGTGGGCAAGCAGCTCCTGAAAAGTAGATCTGAGCAGAAAATGCCAGAGCTGGAAGGATTTGTGCTTTTCCAGAGCACCCTGCCTGCCAAGCACATGCAATGCTTAGAAAGAGCTCTGGGGTGGATTGCAAAATCTACCCCGTTTGGAGTGGGTTTGGAACACCTTAATCCCTCTTTAATGACACTGCCCAGGAAATGACAAAGCTTTGGGAAAACAACCGGATTGGATTCTGGCTTGGGACATTTCAAATTGTTGCACACATTTTTTTCATGCAGCTCAGCGAAACCCTACAGTATCCTGCCACAGCTTTCCTTCCTTGTTTCCCTGACACTTCAGGCACAAAAATTGGGCACTGCAGCAGATCCCAAGGCTCAATTCCATGCAGGTTTGCCCCGGGCTGGAGGGATCTGGTTTGGAAGACTCTTTCAAGTTTATAGGTGACAACTGCTGGGGGATTTTAGAAAGGAGCTGCCCCTGACACTTGGTGTTTCTCCCTCTGCTGCCCCTGCAGTGATGCCTGTGGATGGACACTGCCAGGGATGCTGCAGTGGGAATAGATTTCTCTAAATACCACTGGTACATGCAGTGCCACGGCTCAGGGAATGCCAGGTGGGAATTGCTGGGTGCCCAGTGTTCCCTAGGGACCATCTCGGCTGTGAGCTCAGAGCAGGGACCTCTCAGAGCTGAGCAAACTGCACTGGGGAAAGGAAATAAAATAAAACATTGGTCTTCTTCCAGTGGTTAATGAGCAGATATTAAGCTGTTTTGAGGTTTTGTTACAGGAGATGTTTTACGGGGTTATAGCTTTTAAAACAGAACATTGAGAGCCTTTGTGCTGAGTCCTTTGTGCAGGTCATTCACAAGAGGAGGTTACACTTGAAAAAATCCACATTAGCTTTAGTAGTGTTTGCTTTAGGCCACAGCAAGAAGGGAGACCGAGGGAAAGGATCGGAGGCATCACTAGAAATCCCTTTGGTCCAGCCTGAGCCTGCAAACAGTGAAGTGCCAGGTTTGGGCTCGTGTCGGGCTTTTGGGACAGCAGATCTTGCAGCCACGGGTCAGGGGCTGGCACCTGGACAGCAGGACAGCGTGGGGTGTCCCAGGGAAGCTGATCCAGCTCAGCAGGAGATGAGGGCTGAGAGCAGCCGGGGTGGGCAGGGATCCTGCTCTGAGCCAGCCCATCCCAGCCCTGGCTGTGCTGCCCTTCCCGGGGCAGTTCCCTGGGATGTCACAGCACCGGGCCCTGCAGGGCTGGGGCAGGGTTTGAGTGTGGTCCCCCCCTCAAACGTGGTCAGGGAGCTGCTGCACATCCCTGCACCAGGCTGCAGCTCCAGCATGACTCCTTTGCTCTTTCCCTGGGGGTTTCACACAAAAATGCTGTTATGCTTTGTCCTTCCCCATCACCTGATAGGAATTCAGTGTCTTTCCTCTTCCCTGGCAATCAGTGGTGCAGCAGCAGAGCTTTGGGCTCGGGAGCCTTCACTGAAGCAGTTGGGCTTAGAAACCTGTGTGCAGAAAACTGGAGGCACAAATGTGGGAATTCCTCCCCGGGAAGCAGGTGGGAAGGGGCTGCCAGTTCCTATCAGCCATCGGCTGTCAGGGCCATGTGCAGCAGATACTGATTTCCTCCAGGACCTTCAGACATCAGCCTGAGTGAAGCAGCTCATTAAAAGCAGCTAATTGCTGCCGTCATTTGTGAAATGACTTTTTCAAGGTTAATTTAGTTTAGCTCTGAGAGGCCTCCATTTAGCTCTGGAGAGGGTGAGCTGCACGTGCCACACAGCCCTCCCTGCCTCCCTCCCTCCTCTGTGGACAGAGCACCCAGGACAGGGAGCTCAAATCTGGGGCATCCTCAGGGATGGCTGCGAGGGAGCGCCCTGAGCTGTGATGGGGAAGCCCAGAGGATGAGAGGTGCTGCTCCCACCGTGGCAGGGTGAGCAGCAGGCCAGCTTGGCTTGTGCTTGGTGCAGACACCAGCTTTGCTTTGTTGGGAGATGAGCAATCCCTTCAAAAGTTCTTTTAAGCATTTACTGGAGTTTGCAGGGATACTGGGGAATGCAGAGTCTGAAACGTGATGTGTTCAGTAAAGCTTCGGTGTTCACCTCCCTTATCCCATTTCCTCTTTGCCGTGGAGTTTCCACAAGCAACCCTCCCTGTCTAGTGGACACCCAGATGGCTTTAAAGACAGCAGGGACAGTCTGTGGGTGCAGAAGGGACATTTGCTGCAGCTGAGATGGTCAGGCTGGTGGAATCATTTTCTGCTCCTTGCAGAAAAGCCAGCCCAAGGAAGAAGCAAGTGCAAAGCCTTTTGTGATGCATCATTTCAGGTCCAGAGGGGCTGTGCCAGCTTTTGCTGTCTCACTGTGGCACAAAGCAGCCTGGGCAGGGGTCTCAGTGCTGTGGGACACCGACGATGGGGTCTCTGCCCATGTGGGAGCAGTGGGGACCTTTGTGCATCTGTCCACTCCCTGTGCATCATCAACCATGTCCCACACGGAAGGAATCAGCTGCAGAACCCAGACTTGCCCAGCGCTTGCTCCAGAGCTGGTGGAGCTGGAGAGGGGCTGGTGGAGCTGGAGAGAAGCTGGTGGAGCTGCACGTGTCCCACCTGAGCACAGCCTGCCTTGGTGCCGGCCTGGGGGGGAAATCGGCTGTTTAATGGATGCATCCTGTGTTTGCAGAGCACCCGCCAGCTGTGACAATGCAGATGTTTCCTGTCTCCCTGGATCTGCAGAGAGCCTTTTCCCAGCTGGAAGCAGTTCCTGCATGTGGGCTCTGTCTCTGGGATCACAGACAGCACCTGACCTCCAGCAGCGGGATGCGCCTGGGCAGTGACCATCGCACCTCCCCGGGTCAGTCCTGGCTGTGGCCAGGCTGGGAGGCAGCTCCAGGGAGGAAAGCCCAGCTCCAAGGCCAGTGTGAGCGGCCCTGAGCAGGACGTGGGGCTCTGCAGGTAGGCAGGAAAATCCCACGTGTGAGCAGGATGGGAGGACGTGACTGTATTGACTGTCCTCCCTTGTTGAGTCTCTGTCTTTTCCTTGTCTGGACCCTTGGAGCCGAGTGTTGCCACGTCTTCTGGCTGAATACTGCACTTGGGAGACAGATGAAAGCCAGGTTCAACCCCTCTTCAGCTGGGGCAGAGCGCCGCTGGTGGAGCCCTCACAGGTAACTTTTGCTTTCCAAAGCTGCTGTGCTCCGGAGGGAGTGCTGGAGCCAACCTCGCTCTCCTTCCTGCACAGCTTTTGGGGCTCCACGGCAGGGGCTGAGCTGAGGGAGGGGTTTAGCTCCCAGTTTTCCTCCGGTGCCCCCTGAGCTGCAGCAGGGTCCTGGCTCTTTGCTTTCCCTCCCCAGTGACAAACCTCTGGAGCAGGGAGTGCCTGGGCACGACCACGGCCTCACCTGGGCTGACCTGAGCACTTTCCCTGCTGCAGTGAGCCAGGAGCAAATGTTTCCTGTGATGTCTCACACACGGCAGAGCTGGAGCAGGGCCTGGGTAAGGATGCCACCCTCAGTGAGGATTTCTACCTGCACTGTTCCCGATGAACTCCCTTCCTCCCAGCATGGAAATGTGGAGGGAAGTTCCCTCCCGTCAGACTGCGAGCGACTGGCTCTGCGTAGAGCAGGAATGCTCCCTGTCGGGAGCAGCTCACCAGCGGGCCAGGCTGTCCGGGGCACAGGGACAGCTGCATTGTCACTGGTGTCACCTCAGACAGCCCCTCCACTTCTCCTTGCCTGGTTTCTGCAGACCCCGGGAGGACGCGGGATTCAGAGCAGGGCGGAGCAGTCCCGGGGGAGGCATGGTGGGTACTTGGGGACAGTTTCAAGCTGTGGGTGAGCTCAGGGAAGCCTGTCCTTGTCCCTGCAGGGCACCCAGGACCCTGGACAGTGTCACCCTGTGCGGTGACACAACCGCTTGGGATCCTTCCCGCTGAGCGGGGACCCCTGGCTCCAGGACAGCTCTGGACCTGTGCTCTGCATCTGCAGCCGTGGAGCTGCACACTGTGCTTGGATGCTGCATGGAGGGGGCAGGAATTGTTCCCCAAATCATTCCTTTTCCTACCAGGCTGTGGGACGGCCTCGGTGACCTCCAGCCCTCCCTGCCTGCCGTCCGTCCTGCTCGGAGCAGCGTTTCTGACCCCGGGAGCGGAGCCCCTCACCCTGCAGCAGGGCTGCCAGGAACCGGGGTGGGCGTGCAGGATTCCCAAATGCCTCAAAGCCAGAGGAGGTGAAAAACTCGCGGGAATTGAAGCCAAAACTGGACAATTCCGCCGCTGTTCCTGGAAATGCCACGTCAGAGCCAAAGCACTCAGCACCCACCTGCATTTCCCAGCCTCGGCCGTGCAGTCCCACACGCAGGGATGGGAGCTGTGGGGAACGGGGCTCTGGGAGAGCACTGCTGACGCATTCCTGACAAAACCGGGGGGAACTTCCCAGCAAAGGCCACGGGGAAGCAAAGAGGAGAGGAGGAACAAGAGACAAAAGCACAAGCAGAGCGCTTCGGTCTGGCAGCCGGAGTGCTGTGCTGGGAAAATCCTCTGATTTACTGCGGGAGTTCTGGCAGATGAGGGAAGAAGGGAGCAGAGTTTCTAAGAAGTGACGGCTCCCTGAGTCTTTTCCTTTCTTCCCTGGCCAGCTTTGCAACCTTGTTTGAGACCTTCAGCGGGTTTGGGGGATCTTGTGCTGGATTGCTGAGCCCTGGTGCCCATCCTTGCCCCTCAGCTTGGGAATAGGGCTCTGCCAAGCTCCTTGCACTGCCTCTCGCTCCTCATGAGAGCCTTCATCCCACCGAGGGGACCCAGTGGGCACAGTGAGCCACGGATGTGAGCCAGGAGCTGTGCTCCTGCTCCACCAGGGGCCATCCCGATGTTCAGGCTGGACTCTGGCTACAGATGTGCCCTGGACTCTGGTGCCTGTGGCCAGGCAGGAGCCCTGGGAACAGCTTTGCTGCACAGGGAATGCAAAGGAGTCAGCATCCAGCCCAGGCTCCCACAGCTCCGAGTGATGCGGGTGGTGAGCCTTGGGAAGCGTTTGCCTGCCCACCCCGGCAGGTCTGCACACGCTTTCCCACTCCGAACTGCTGCCGGAGGTTTCCATCCCAAGAAGGCCATGTGAGAGCAGCAGCTGTATGTAAATCAGCAGGGGCATTGGTGGGTGGCAGGGAATTCCCGTGAGGATCAGGACGGGAGGCCTTGGGGAAGGGTCTGGCGTGCTGCACCCATTGCACCCGCTGTGGATGGCACACCGCTGCCCGTTCCCTCTCCCTGGGCAAACCCTCTGCTATTTCTCCCGGCGCCTGGGGATGGCATCACCTCCTCATTGTTCGGGATGTGCGCCGAGGCGCCTCCAGCTTTCCCCATCCCCTGCACCCTGCAGAGCGTGGGTGAGCCTTGTTTGGGTGGAAAACAGAGGGGCCACATTAAAACCCGAGCTCTTCGCGCATTTCCAGCCTCAAGTCCCCGGAGCTGCCGGGTCGGGGACCTCCTGTCCCCACGTCCTGTCCCCAGGGCCGTGTCCTGACGCCGCTCGGCTGCCGCTGGGGACTCGGGCAGGGCGTTCTGGACGTGCCAGGAGCTGGGGGTTCCCACGAAAGGCTCCCTGCTCATCATAACTTGGCACTATTTATACGTTTTAACAAACAAGGGCATCAGCCTTCACTGACTGCCGATCACATAACTTTATTGATTTTTACTTTTTGTTAATTACAATATACATCCAAGCCCTGCTTGCTGGGTGTATCCCGATCAGTCTCTTCCCTCCTTTGGAGCCGGGGTCCGTTTGAGTCGGTGGTCAGTGACTCGGTGGTCGCAGCCTCCCACCGCCGGAATTCCCCTGCCCCGGGTACTGCTCATTCCCGCTAATTCCCCTCCTGGTGCCTCTGGCCCAGACACCCCATTCCTCTTGGGACTGCCCCCCTATTTTCCTTAAAACAACAGAGCAGCGGAGCACGCGGCGCTCACAGTGCAGCCGCTTATTCCCGACGGTCCGGCGGCAGATGCTGATCAACAGCGCAGAAACGAGGGCAAAGCTCGGTTCCAACGTTGCGGGGCTGGAACCCCGGGCGGCTCCGGACCCCACGGAGCCTGAGGGGAACGGCGGGGCCGGGGCCTGGGTGACGGGGCGGGACCAATGAGAAAGGCGGTGCCGGTGATGAGCAGGCGGGGCAATGGCCCAAGGGGGCGGGGCACTGTCTAGGAGCGCTGCTCTCATTGGTTGCTCCTCCCGCCCGTCATGGCAGGCTCCGCCCCCGCTGCCGCGGCCGGGGGCGTCGCGCTTTCCCCACGCTCGCCCTGAGGCCGAGCCGGGCCTCGTGTGCCCGGTACCCGCCGCAGCCTCCACAGCCTCCGGGGAAGGGAGCGGGAGTCCCACGGGAAACGTTCAGCCAGACAGAAAGCCCAGTACACGGTCACGGAAAGAAGGAAATGCTGAGGACACCCTGGCAGAGGTTTTTAATTGAAGGGAAAGAGCAATTCTGCGGCGTTCTTTCCTCTGGGCTGTGGTGAAGGTCAGGCACGGAGGCCTGGAGGGCTGCGTCTCACCTCCTGCACCCCCCTGGATACCCTGAGGAGGCTCTGAGCCATTCCCAGTGTGCCCGTGCCCGGCCCTGTGCGAGCTTTGCCATCTCTTCTCCCACTGTGCCCTCCTGCCAGCGCTGGCACAGTCCCGGGGCAGCCACAGCTCCTGCCCC
>VXAD01006085.1:0-15146 GCA_013399195.1 Dicrurus megarhynchus
GGCCCCGCAGGGCTGCGGGGTGGGCTCGGAACGGGGCGGTGCTGCGGTGACCGCGGCCCGCGATCCTGCGTGGGCGCCGGGGGGGCTGGCGGATGTCGCCGTCCCGCGCCCGCGGGGTGCTGCTCGGACCCCCGTGGGCTCCGTTGCTGATCTCCGTGGGGTCCGTGCTGCCCTCAACCCTGCAGGACCCGTTTCCTCCCCCGGTTTGGTCCATCCGATGACAAAGTCTCTTCTTAGTTCAGGGTTTGCCATGGCCGGGGCCTCCGGGAGGTGGGTACGGGCTCCAGGGTGTGGCCACCCCCAGATGGCACATCTGGGGTGGCAGCCACACCCTGGTGTCACCTGCCGGGAGAGTCCTCTGCAGCCTCGGCCCCGAACCTTTTCAGTGCCTAAGGAGAGGAAAAAACATCTTACACAGGGATCGAGCTCTATTTTTTGCAGAAAAGGCCACAGCAGCCTGGGGCAGGAGATGGCCCGTCCCCCGTTTTGAGGGTGTGGGGGCTTGGGGAGCGGTTTGGGGCAGGGGTCTGTGGGCAGAAGAGTGCTGAGCTTGTGGGGCATGAGATTCGGAAACTGTAGACAGCACCGCGAGGGGTGGCAGGGCGAAACATGGGGCTGCCAGAACCGTGGGAAGGCAGAGAGCCAGGGCTCCACTGAGGAAGGCCGTGAGGGAGGAAGCTCTTCCTGCAGAGGGGAATTACTCCACTTCTCCACATCTTATTGAACCTTTTCCCACTGTTGCCTCCAGCCAGACTGTGGGTGAAAGAGGTGCTCCAAGAGGCATTTCAGGCTGGGTGATGGTCAGAAAGCCAGGCTGGCACAGCCTGAGACAGGCACATGACCCCAGGTTCATAAAGACCTGCCTTATTTGCATCCTGGTGCAATTAAAAACAGACAGTTTGAGTAACAGCCTCATCCTGCAGCTGCCTCACCCCATCCCTGCAGGAATCGCACTGAGGGTTGCATGGTGCTGGCTGGGAGAGCTCTGCATCCCACCATCGCATCCTCAGACACGCCACTGCTCTGCCCCATTTAATTAGAACCTTTATGATCTTCAGGATGGGACAATTTGCGCCAAAGGACTTTAAAAGGTGGCGGTGAAAAATTCTGCGGTTCTCATGTTCCAGGGAAATGGGAAAGTCTGGGGAATAAGGGGCATTCTCCATCATGGAGTGGAGCTGATCAGGTACCAGTCATGGACTAACTTGAAGAAATGCCAGGGGCAATGATCTCTTGCAGCAAAAATACGACAAGGAACCCTTACTGGTAATTCCTCAGGGAATCAAGCCGGGCCTCATGCTGCAGGGGGAGCTGGGGGCTCCTTCACCTCCCCTCCATCCTGGGGTGCATCCCCAGGACCCCCCAGCTGTGGGCAGCCTCAGCTCCCCATTTCCTCCACACCACCTTCCTGGGCAGCAGGACTCCTGCCAAGCTCCGCGGGTCCAGGGGCACCCATGAGCCCTCCGAGTGCTCAGGGCAGCCTCTGACCCGTGTGTCCCCTGCCTGCTCTGGTCCCCTGGGCCACCAGGGCCTGAGCGCTCAGCTCTGACCTCGCCTGCAGAACTGTTGCTGCTGCTTTTGTCATTACTGCTCCATTTTGTGTCTCTTTTTTATTTATTTCTCCCCTTCCTGCTGTTTTTTGGGCGGAATCCACATCATTGCCCCCTCCCTGAGCCAGAAACCAGAACGTGTTGGCTAAGGCACCCAGCTGGGCATGGCACATCCCGCTCCTGCCAGGCTGCCGTGGGGGGACCCTGGCCCTTCTGGGAATCACGTTGGTGCCTGCTGTGGTCAAGCAGCCAGGCTGGCAGGCGTCTCTGGATGAGCTGGGATCACAGAGCATTCTCCTCTGGCAGGGCAGTGGCAGCTGGTGGCAGCAAAGGTGGCTTGTAGTTCCTGGCACCAGAAGAAGAGGGATGGATGAGGTGGTGCCTCATGTGCTCCATGTCACCTCCATGTCCAGTGCTGCTTCTGCCCTGGACACCTCAGCTTCCACTGGGAAGGTGGGGTTGTGGCTGAGGAGCCAGGGGACGGGTGTCCCGTTGGGAGGAACAGGGTGTCCATTGCTGCGGGGTCTGGAGGTTTCTCACTGGGTTTCTTGGGACTTTTCTGAAGAAGGATCTTCTGTGCTGCTCCCTCTGAGGTGGGCAGAGCTGGTGCGGTGACACTGGTGAGAGGTGTCACCTCTAACTGCAGCCCTCGTCCTCCCACATTCCATGAGCTGTCCCCACTCTGACAACAGACACTGGCAGCATGGCTGGCAGTGCAGATAGAAGGTGTCAATGTCAGAGTGGCTGCCTTGTCCTCCCTGCTGGCACCTGGGGACAAGGAATGGTGGGCAGGGAGGCCACGAGTCCTGCTGGGCACATGACAGGCCAGGCTGCTGCCTGCTGTCCTGCTGTGCGGCCCCTCTTCCCCCTGGTCCCCAAGGGATCGGCGCTCAGGAGGGACATGGGACAGAGTCCCACCTCCTGCGTGAGAAACTGGATCCGTTGTGAGCTCAGAGGCTGACATTTTGAACCCAGCTGCTGGGGCCAAAACAAGGCTGCTCCTGCCTCAGGAAGGGAATTTCATGGATTGAGGTTTTGGGTGGCTTCCTCTTGGACCATCCAAGGGAGCTTGGGATTGGCCTCTTCCTCCTTATCCACTCCAGGCCTCCCTGCTGGCTGGAGAAGTGTGTATTGCCCGTGGTGAGCAGCACAGACAGGAGTCAGCAGGCACACACTGCCTCTGCTGCCCTCCTCCTCCTCCACATCCCAGGAGAAGCCCTGGGCTGGGAGGGCACCGCTGACGGGTGGGAATGTGGGATCACCAGGATAAGGCTGGGAGGAACCATGTTGTGCCTGGGAGCCAAGGGAAAAGCTGGCAAGGGCAAGGGCAAAGTGATGGAGGGGAAGAAGATGCAGTGGGTGAGCAGAGGTTGGGGTGCCAGGGGAGCCCCAGAAAGCAGGTGAGGAGCCCTGCAGGGCTGGCAGGGGTGAGAGGAGTGACCACAGGGAGCCCTGGCTACACTCCAGCCCTTTTCCATGCAGCAGGAGGCTCTGGAGAGTAGCTGGCTGTGGGCAGAACAGGGTCTGCCCCTGCTCCCAGGCTGCCATGCCAGATTCCAGCTCCTTTAGTGTCTGTCCCCCAGCCCTGAGCTCACCAGGTCCGGCCTCGGTAGCCACCGGGGGCTCCTAATTATAACAGCAGACAAAGAGCTGGGCTCTGACCGCAGTGCTGCATCTGACAGCCTGTGCCTGGGGACGCTGGAAGTGCTGCTGGCAGTCCTGGCAGTGGCCAGGCTGTGTGGGGGCTTGAGGCCCCCCAGGAGCTGGAGGCTGGAATGGCCAGCAATGCCCAGCCTCAGGCATCACCCCCAGGTGCCGGCTGCTGCTGCTCTGCCAGATGAGAAGCCCCCATGGAGGCTCCAGATGGCCTTGGCTTGGGCAGGACATGGGTGCCCAAGGAAGGTCCAGTCGGGAGCAGAGGTGGAGCAGGAGCGTGGGAGGGGCTGAGGCAAGGAGGGACACGGGGGCTGAACCGGCCCCGCATCTCCCACGGGCACCGAGTGGGCAAGAGTGTGTTCCAGCGTGTGTTCCAGCGGTGTTCCCGTGCTTCTCCCTCCTGTCTCTGCAGCGGGAGCTTGGGGTTTGCCAGAGCTCTGCTGTGTGCAGAACGGAAGGTGCCACCTCTGCGGTAGCTGTGCTCAAACGAAGCTGCGATTGTAACGCTGGCCAGGGCACGCGTACACGCAGCTGCCTGCCAGGAGGACAGCTGCCTCTGCTCACCCTTCAGCTTGGCCTCAATCCTGCCCTTTGGGGACCCTCATGTCCCCCCCCCGGGAGGTTTTTGGTGCGCTGGCTCTGCTGGAACTCGGCCGGGTGTCCCCCAGCTCTGGGATGCTGCTGGTTCGGGGCTGGGGCCCCTGATCCCCTGGGGCAGGAGTGCAGCACGGTGCGTGCTCCCCAGCTGGTGTCACTGACCTCCCGCCCTGACGTGTCACTGTGGGAGCTGCAGGGTGGCAGCTGGGACAAAGTCATCGGGGGACACGGGGATTTCCCCCTTTCCTCTTGAGGCAGCTGGGTACAGGCAGGGACCCGCCATCTCTTGGAGACCCTGAATGTGACAGCACAGCCCGAATGAGTGGGTTCCCGCTCTGGAGGGTGACAAGACTGGTGATAGCTCCCCCAGGATGTTCAGAGCTGCAGCTATCGGTGTCCCAGCGCTATCACCGAACTGGTGTGAGGAGCGGTGGGTGACACCACGGACAGCCCCGAGCCACGGCGGGCCCCGGCCACCCACGTCCCTGGGAATGGCCCCGCTGCGGGGCGAGGGTCCCGACTACAGCATCTCGGCAGAATCTCCGGCTCAGGTTGTGCCGTGCTGGATACGGCATCTCCATGGAAACCCCCGGCTCGGGCGGTGCGGGCTTGGGAGATGCCATCTCCACGGAAACCGCTGCGGCGCCCGGATGCGGCCGGGATGCGCCGGGCACCGGGTACCGCGGCGGGAGGGACGGGTGTCAGCGCGCCCCTGGTGCGGGGCGATGGAAGCTGAGAGACCCGGGGAGCAGGGACCAGCCCTGTCCCCGGCACGGGACAGCTTGGGGAGAGCGTTTCTGAGCCTGACGTTCCAACCCAGACTTGCCTCCCCTGCCCTGTTTGTCCCGCACTGTGCCAGGCTGAGCCTCTCGCCTCTGTCCGGTCAGGGGGAGCTCAGCCCCTCTCCCACCCAGGGGAGTGGTGCTCAGGCCCATTCTGGGCAGGACCGTTTCCAGCCCATGGGGGCTGGAGGTGCTCAGGGACACGGAAATTCCCCGATCCCAATGAACAAAGGTACAGGACCCCAGGAATCCGGGGGTGCTCCGTGACGGCCCCAGTGCTCGCACTCACATCCTGAGCTTGGGAAGCCAAAGGGACAAGATTTCAGCTGCAGAAACAGCCCAGACGAAATATTTTACAGGTTATTTATAGACTGCATTAAAAAAAGATAAGAAAAAAGAAACAAAAAAACCCCAACCCCCCAAAAAACAGCGACCAAAAGCCTTTTGTTTGTTGATTTTAAATCTGCCTTTTACTCCAACCCGCTCCCACTGGCCTCCCGGGACGCCGGGTGCAGGAGCCCGGCCGCACCGGCAGCTCCCCGGCGCTGGAGCGGCCCTCGCTCTCGGGTGGGTCCCTGCCCCGGGGGACCTGGCGGTGGCCGTGCTCGTCCCCAGCCCCACGGCAGCGCCGCCGGCCCTGCCCCGCTGCCCACCGCCCGTGTGCCAGCCAGGCTGGGCGGCCCCGGGCCGGGATTAGCCCCGCTCCCCGCTGGCACCGGGCGCAGCTCGGCCGCCCTCGCCGCGGCTCCCGGCTCCGTAAGCCCGGCTTTGACGTAGCCCGGAAAGTAGGCCAGTAAGAGCAACCGCAGCCGCTCGCGGCTCTCGGGGGACGCGGCGCTGGGGCGGCCGAGGGAGGGCTGCGTGTTCGCACCGCGGCCCCGGGGCTCCCGTGGCCGCCGCGGTGGCCGGCGACAACAGGGCTTTGTCCAGGTTCTCCCCGGCTCGCACGCTGTCTGGCAGCCTGCGGCCGGCCCTGCTGTCACGGGGAGAGCGACGATCGGGCCGGGGAAGTCCCTGCAGGGAGCCACCCCAGCCCGCAGCCGTGCCAGGGTTCCTCGGCCCGTTTCTGTCCCCTTGCAAAGGGCTCTCCCCCCTTCCCCGCTGCCCTCGGAGCTGCCAGTGGACATCCCTGGCATTCCCCTTTCCTGCAGCAGACCTGAAATGGGTTATTAGTTGAAAACCCCCAAACTCCTGGGCCCAGTAAATCCATTTTTGCAGAGAAATCAGAGGGACAAGCATTGCTTCAATGTAGGGGCTCCAGAGGAGCCTGTGCTGCAGCGGGAGCCTGGAGGGGCCGGGATGTCAGCACCAGGGTCCCTCCCACTCAACCCAGCAGCTCATGGTAATGCTGTCCCCCTTTATTTTTGAAGCATCTCTGGATACTGGAAGCCCCAGTTCAAGCCAGTCCAGTCCAGTGCTGCTTTTCCTCACAGGATGAGGCAGATCCAGCTGTGTGGCTACAGCTGTTCCCTCCCACGCTGAGCATCACCCACACTCAGGCTGCCAGACCCACCAGCTCTGCGTGAGGCAGGGATCCATACAGGGATCTGCACCTCGGCAGGTCCTGTCGCTGCTCCAGGTGATCCAGCTTGTGACAGCTGCAGACCCGCTTGCTCCACAGAGGCCTGAGCCTCGGCCCTCTGCAGGATCTACACCTGAGGACTCTCCTGGTGCCACCACCTTCCCGGTGCTGCAGGGAGCATCCCATCGGAGCTGGGGAGGTCCCAGTTCAGGCTGGGACAGGGCCAGACCTCGCGGGCTGTGCCCCCCTGCTCAGGGGCACGGGTGACACCGCGCACGGCAGCAGCATCTTTGCCGTGGGGTGGGCCAAATTCGGGGACTGCAGGCACGTGGGGGGTTCCCCCTCCCTGCAGAGAGGCAAACAGCAGAACAGCGTCTGCAGGTCCTGCTGAGCCCGAACCAGCTCTGCTCTGACAGCCCCCCAGGACCCTTCCCAGCCCGGGTACCCTGGGCGAGCCGGGGCTGGAGCTGAGGAGGTGGGCTGGGTACTGGGGCAGCCCATCGTGTCCAGTCAAACACCGTCCGGGTTGGGGAGGAGGAAGGCAGAGCCGTTGGCCAGGGCAGGCGAGGGAGGGCCCCTGCAAGAGGGACAGGGACAGCGGTGCCGCAGGGATCTGCTGGCCTCAGTCCCCGGGGGCTGGGGCGGCTGCAGGCAGGTGCAGGGGCTGGCAGGGGACGCTACCTCCCCCTGCTCAGGGCGCTTCACCTTTTACTAAAACAAACACAACCCCCCCCTGCCCTTCCCGACATCGCCGGGGGTGAAGGTTTCCCATGGCAGAGGGACGCAGGCTCTGCGGGGGCCACCGGCCTCGCCAGGGGCTCTCGGCGTCACGGCACGGAAATGCTCTCCGCTTCCTTTCCTTTTTTTTTTCCCAAGCACCACAACCGTGGCCCCATCCCGGGCCAGCGCCCTCTGACCCCCCCGCCCCGGGTGCTGCAGGGACCAGAGACACCCGGGCTGGGTCCCCGGCAAAGCCACGGCACCGAGGGCCCCAGCGCCACGCCAGCCCCCACTCCCCTCGCAGCACCCAGAGCCCTGCGGGGTCACGGGGGGTGCCGGCGCCCCGGCCCCGCAGAGCGGCCCCCCTTTCCCGGTCTGACCCAGCTGCAAGGGAGAAGGGACACGCCGTGCCCGCGGCGGGCTGCGATGCCAAGGTGGGAGGAGGCGTCCTTGACATGAGGGACGCGTTTCCTGGGATCAGCGGCAGCTCCAGCTCCTGCGCTGGGGCCGGGGAGCGCTTCTCCGACTGGCGCTAAGCACAGCCCACGTCGGAAGTGGGGGGAGAGGCCTGGAGGGATCCCTGCCCAGTCTGTAAGGCTCTGGCACATCCCTCCACTTGTGCTGGATGCACCAACCAAGCCCTGAGCAGCACCTCACTGTCACACTCCGAGGGGTGGCTAGGCTCGGAGGGGGGCAGCAGGAGTGGGGGCTGCCCGTGGACAGAGCCAGCTCCCAGCATGTGCAGAGCAGCAGCAGCACCTCACAGAGCTATTTGCAGGTGATCAGGTTTATTAGGGCTGAGCAGGTACTTTGGGAGTGCAGGTGGACCTGAGAAACACCCCCGAGGCCAGGCTCAGCATGACAAGGTGGGGAGAAAGCCCCTTTGGCCAAGACTTAAAAATCTATATAGAGACAAAAATGGGGATACGAAAGACAAAGGCACAGGACAGGATGTTGGCAGCTATTCCACTCCCTCACCATGCTCCCAGACCTGCCCCACTATGAGCTCTTGACCAAGCTCTTACCCTCAACTCAGCCAAGGCACCTGGCCCTGTGTGGACCCAAGGACAGGATGGAGGGCACCAGCCCAGCCTAGCCCCGGACACTGCCAAGGCAGCCATGCAGACAGCACAGAAAGGGCAGCCCTGGGTTTTATTGCAGGGAAAGAGGTAGAAGGAACTGGACAGAACCAGGAACTGCTCCTGGTTCCTCTGCTCACTCTAGTTTGAGCCCCCAGGCTCCAGGCACAGAACTACTCCGGGGCTTCGCCTTCACCCCAGGCACAGCCTTCCCCCCGGGCTTCGCCTTCACCCCAGGCACAGCCTTCCCCCTGGGCTTTGCCTTCTCCCCGGGCACAGCCTTCGCCCTGGGCTTTGCCTTCTCCCCAGGCACAGCCTTCCCCCTGGGCTTTGCCTTCTCCCTGGGCACAGCCTTCCTCCTGGGCATGGCCTCCCCCCCGAGCCTGGCCCTGCTGCCGGGGGCCGTGTCCCCGGGGGCCGTGTCGGGGACGTCCTCGGCCGAGATGGGCTGGATGATGTGGCCAGCGCGGGTGATGACGCGAGGGGCCGTCAGCTTCTGGAAGGCGCGCTGAGTGTTCCACGTGGGGCCCACGGGCGTCTGCATGCTCTGCTCGAACTGCTGGTGCCGCTCGAAGGGGAAGGGCAGCTCGCTGACCTGTGGGGACACCGCAAGGGTAACGGCCCCGAGCCACCCAGCCCAGCTCTTCCAGCCCATGCTGCCCCCAATGCCCACCGCTTCCCACTTGTCCAGGACCCACTCACACGCTGCTTCCCTTTCTGCTGCCAGCAGAGCCCAGGAGAGCTGGAACAACCACCACCACCACCAAGGGAGCAGCCCTGTACATCCCTCCTTCATTTCCGAGCTGTTTAAGCTGGAAGCTAAGCTTTGGGCAGGGATTATGGGCAGGGATTGTGGACGTTTTGGGCAGGGATCACAGGAATGCCCCAGGCTCGCCCAGGTGCTGGAGCTCTCGTGGAGACCGAGTGTCCCCACCTGGTGCGCTGCCGCATGGATGTTACGCTCCTCGCTCATGATGACGTGGGGCAGGTGCTCGTCCTTCCGCAGAGGCGCCGGCGGCGGCTTGATCAGGAACCTGCGGGCAAGTGAGGGGTCAGGGCTGGCACGGGGCTGGGAGCGTCCCTGAGCTCTCCCCCACTCACCTCTTGACCTTCCTGGCGCTGGGTTTCAGCCCCGTGCCGCCCCACTCGCCCCAGCCTGGCAGCACCAGGTTCACCGGCTGCGGCTTCGCCGCCTCCTCCGCCTTGCGCTTCTCCCGGCGGAAGTCGGCGACCACGTCATCCCCAGCGAAGGCCTCCGTGATCATCCCGCGCTGCTCGATGCCACCCTCCTGCAGGAGGACGAGGCAGAGCGGGTTTAAGGGTTATTGGGGGAATTGGGAGGCACTGGGAGAGGGTTTGTGGGTACTGGGGAGAGTGGGAAGGGGGTAAAAGTTACTGGGCATTACTGGTGGGGGTGTGGGGTTACTGAGGGGAGGTTTAGGAGTACTGGGAATTACCAGTTTGGGGCTTCTCATTACTGGGACGAGGTTTAGAGTTACTCGTTTGGGGTTACTGGGAGTTACTGAAAGGAGGTTTGGGGTTACTGGAAGGGAGTTCAGGGTTACCAGGAGCGGGTTTGGGGTTACTGGGAGTTAATGGTTTGGGCATTACTGGTTGGGTGTTTTGGGTACTGGGGAGCACAGGGGAGGCCCATCCTGCTCACCTCCTCCTCCAGGACCACTGGCAGGCTGGGGCAGTCCATCTCCTGGGGCTTCCCATCCAGCACAGCCTCCAGGCTGATCATCTTCCTTTTGGCTGGTGTTTTCTTGCTATGTCTGTCCCCAGCCCTGCCTTCCTCCTGCCGCTGTGCTCGCTTCCCTGCTCTCGGGGCTACTGCCTTCTCCTGCTCTTCCACAAGCTCCTCCTTGGCCAGACTCTCCACATCCTCCATGGTCTGCACGCGGCGCAGCTGCTCCGAGAGCAGGAGCTGCTCCTGGGCCTGAGGGGGCGGCTCCAACCCCACACTCACCAGCTCCTCAGCACAGACTGGGGGAACTGGGCTGTCCCTGGGCTGCTCAGCACTGGCCTCAGTCTCATCAGCACCTACATGTCGAGGGTAGAGATGGTCACTCCACAGGGCAGGAGAGTAAGGACAGCTGTGTGAAACCAGCCAAAAACTGTCCCCAGATCCCCCTTCCTTTGTCCAGCCCCACAGCACTCCCAGCCCACCCAGCTCAGGGCCCTGAGCTCCTCACCGTGCCCCTCACAGCTCCCTGTCCGCTCCCGTCGCTTCTGCTCAAAGTCTTGCAGCAGAGCTTCTTCCTCTGACAGCTCCTCCTCCTCCTCCTCCTCCATCTTGTCCTTGCTCTCCACAGCACCAGGCACTGTGCCATCTCTGGGACACTCTTGTGCCTCAGGCTCTGGGGCCGGGCCACTGGGCTTGCCCAGCATCCAAGGATTAGCCCCGCTGGCCCCGGTGGGCACGGGCAGGGCCGTGGTGTCCTCCTCGGGCACCTCACACAGCTCCTCCTCGGGCGGCTCCACCCGCACCTTCTGCATCAGCTCCTTGTTCCTGGCCAGCTGCTCCTGCATGGCCTTGCGGGCCTGGGGGACACCGAGAGGCTCTAACCCAGGGCACAGACAACACTGCCAACCTTCCCTGCCCAACTCAGCCTCCCCCCATTCCCCAAGCAGCACTGAGGACCTTGCCATGGCATTTCAATGCATAAATGGGCTTATAAGAGATAGAGAGACTTTATACCATGGCTTGGAGGGACAGGACAAGGGGGAGTGGCTGTACACGGACAGAAGGCAGGATATTGGGAAGAAATTCTTCCCTGGGAGGGCAGGGAGGCCCTGGCACAGGCTCCCAGAGAAGCTGTGGCTGACCCTGGATCCCTGGAAGTGTCCAAGGTCAGGTTGGACAGGGCTTGGAGCAGCCTGGGATAGTGGAAGGTGTCCCTGCCCACGGCAGGGGGTTGGAACTGGATGAGCTTTAATGTCCCTTCCCACCAAAGCCTTCTGTGGCCCCATCTCACCTCGAGGTCATACTTAGCCATAATGGCCCTGGATCGGGCCCATTTCCCCTTGTTCTGGTGCTTAAGGCTCATCCGCTCCTGGGGGAAGAGAAGCATCACACAGAGCTCCCCAGGGAGCAGGGCCCTCCGGAGGGATGGGGCAGAGGTGCCAAGGCAGCACCTGCATCCTGAGCTGCTCCAGCTCCTCCAGCCGTGCCAAGGCGGCTGCAGGGTCTGATTTGTGCNGAAGGCAGGATATTGGGAAGAAATTCTTCCCTGGGAGGGCAGGGAGGCCCTGGCACAGGCTCCCAGAGAAGCTGTGGCTGACCCTGGATCCCTGGAAGTGTCCAAGGTCAGGTTGGACAGGGCTTGGAGCAGCCTGGGATAGTGGAAGGTGTCCCTGCCCACGGCAGGGGGTTGGAACTGGATGAGCTTTAATGTCCCTTCCCACCAAAGCCTTCTGTGGCCCCATCTCACCTCGAGGTCATACTTAGCCATAATGGCCCTGGATCGGGCCCATTTCCCCTTGTTCTGGTGCTTAAGGCTCATCCGCTCCTGGGGGAAGAGAAGCATCACACAGAGCTCCCCAGGGAGCAGGGCCCTCCGGAGGGATGGGGCAGAGGTGCCAAGGCAGCACCTGCATCCTGAGCTGCTCCAGCTCCTCCAGCCGTGCCAAGGCGGCTGCAGGGTCTGATTTGTGCAGCTGCTCGAACTCCTTCAGGGCCTGGCGCCTCCGGCTCTTCTTGAGCACGCGGTGGTACCTGCGGCACAGGGGCGGCTCAGGGCCCGGCAGGCCACGGCAGGGCAGGGCGGGCCAGCCCCACCGCCGTGCCCAGCCCAGCCCCACCACCGTGCCCAGCCCAGCCCCACCNTCACTTCTTGCTCTTGATCCGCTTTGCTCGCCGAGCCTTGGCCTCGTAGTAGGACTGCACTGCCCGTGCCCTCTGCAGCTCTGCCCGCCGGCGCCGGGCCTGCCAGGGAGCACGGGGTGAGGGATGGGGAGTGTGGGGTGAGGGATGGGAGCACGGGGTGAGGGGTGGGAACATGGGGTGAGCACCGGGAGAACAGGGTGAGGGATGGGAGCTTGGAGTGAGGGATGGGAGCTTGGGGTGAGGGATGGGGAGCACAGAGTGAGGGTTGGGGCCAAGGAAGAAGCCCTCAGAGCCAGGGCCCAGCGGGGTGAAGCCTCACCTCCTCCAAGCTCATGGCCTGCAGCGAGGCCATCTCCTCTGGTGTCAGGAGTGGGTCTGTGACAGGCTGCTGTGTCTTGTGGAGCAATCCTAAGATCTCCTGCTCCAGTGGAGTTCGGGCCTGTTGGGACAGAAGACACAGGATGAGGATGAGGAGAACTGCAAGGGCTCCCCTGGATGCCCCCATCAGTTGTCACTGCCCCCAAGTAGGTCTGTGGAAGGCCCAGAGAAGTGTCCCCCCTTGGGGGACTGGGTGGCCACAGCCCCATTCAGGGGTCCCACACCACAGCCCCTGGGCACTCTCCCAGCCCCGTGGCCAGGTGAGGGCAGGTAGAATTCCTCCCACACTGGAGAAACGGCCTCCCAGTGGCCAGGTGGCACCACACAAGGAGCATGAGCAGGAGTTCCAGGCCTCGCAATGCCATGTCCCTCCGAAACAGAAAGGGACCTTGGGGCAGATCAGTGTGAGTGACAGGTTTGTTGGGAGTTCAGCAGGGGCTGCCCCTCCCTCACCTGAGCATCTGACAGCTCACAGGGATGGCAGTGACTCCCTGCCAGCAGCACAACCCCACAGGAACTCGCATTCAAAACCAAACACATCCTTCTTTTGTAAGGAATGTTTCCAGGCATACAGGATTTAGCAAACCAACCCCCTCTGTCTCAGCACTTGTGGCTAAGGGACACTCCCACGTGCCTGGCCCTGAGAGGCTACAAGGAGGAGAGGGACAGAGCAGGCTCCAAACCTTCTGCTCACACCTTACCCGGCTTGTCCCAGATGGAATTGACACATGTGAGAACACAGACTGCCCTTTTAACCTTCCCAGCTCAGGGGGCACCTGCCCAGCGTGCCAGCCACAGGCTGGGCCTTCCTCACCTCTGCCACTGCTCCCAGCACAGCCAGGAGACATCCACCTGCCCCAGCTGATCCTGGAGCCACCCCGGCCAAACGCCCGGAGCCGCCCCAGCTGTGTGACCGCCAGCCCCCACCTTCCAGGCCGAGGTCGCTCTCTCCAGAGGGGTCACCGTGGCGATGTCCTGCCGCAGGGGGAACACCAGCTGCTCCGCGCGCCGGTTCTGCAGGACCACCTGCTGCCACTTCCCCACGTCCTTCGAGGTGGTCACGTAGGCGGCCTCCCTCACCACCTGGAGGGGAACAGGACGGGCAGAGAAAGGTGATGCCGGCATCAGGGAGTGGCAGGGGGGTACTGAGGGCTGAGCTCAGACCCCCTCTGCTCCCTGCACTCACCCTCTTGGCCTCCTCTTTGCTCAGCGGCAGCTCCACCGCTGCTTTCCGCTTCACTCTGGCCAGCTCCTTCCTCACGCTGCCCAGCGTGGATTTGGGATGGATGGGCTGCAGCAGCTCCGACAGAACCAGCTTTTCCCCAGCACCTAGGCACAGGTGTGACACTGCCAGGTGAGGGAGCTGTCCCAGCCCTCGCAGTAGCTCTCCGCAGCGCCGTCCCAGCCCCCCGAGCCCTGCCCAGCTCCCTGTCTCACCTTTGCAGGTGACATTGAACTCGGACACCTGCCCGCTCGCCTCCGAGCGCTCCGCCAGCTTTCGCCTGCGAGAGAGGGACAGAAAATAACCCCACAGGTTCCTCGTGTCCCCCGGGTGCACTGCAGGGTTTGGGGCCGGTGCCCGAGGGTAGGGGCCGAGAACCGCCCCACCTGCCCCTCTCCCTGTGCAGCCTCTCACGGCGCGGCTGCTGCAGGAGCCCCGGGGCCGCAGCGAGGGACGCCCGTACCCCCACTCACCGTTTCCGTCCGGACAAGGCGCTGATCGCCTCCAGGAGCTGCCGGTGCCGCCGCTCGCCATCCTCCTGCCACACGGCACACGCGGTCACAGACCCGGCCTGGCAGAGCGCGGCCACGGGGATGGTCCCCGCGCCCGCTCCCATGTGCTCCCCGGTGCCCGCACGGCACCGCCCGGCCGAGTCCCGGACCCGACATCCCCGGCCAGGCCACGCCGTCCTCCGCTGCGCCCACCCCGGCCAGGAGAGCGCCCAGAGCCCCGCAAACAGCGGTGGAGGCCGCCCGGAGAGCCAGTCGCGTTCTTTCCGGCCCCGCTCACCCCCTCCTCGCTCTCGCTGCCGCTCCCGGCCGCCGCCGCTCCCGGGTCCTCCTCCGCCATGGCTCCCCACGCCGGTACTGCCGCAAAGCGCCACCGAGTGTCGCGCCGAACCCTCGCGCCCTGCCGCGAAGCGTGCCTGCCTGACGTCAGGGTTGCCGTGGCAGCGGGGCCGGCGGGCGGGGCGGGGGAGCGGGAGAACCGGTGGGGACTGTGGGGGGCCCGGGAGGGACCGGGGCACGGACACCGCCGACCGGCCTCGGAGGGGACCCCCGGGGGCTCCGGCACACCTCTGCCCCTCCCGGGACGCCCCCGGTTCGCCGGGCAGCGGGAGCCGACGGTGCCCACCGCGGGCCGGAGCAGCTCTGAGGGTCTCCGCTCCATCCGTGACCCCCGTGGGTCCCCCCAGCCCCAGCGATTCCGGGGTTCGCTGTTTTCCCCCGGGACGTGCCAGTGCCGCGGGCTCGCGGACGGAGCTCCCTCACGTACGGCTCCTCCCGCCCGGCCGGCCCCGGCTCCCGGGAGCATTCTTAGGGTTTATGGGATTCAAAGGATCGTTGGAGCAAACACACGGAGATCTCAGCTACGAGGAGGTGTCAGTGTCTGTCACCTGCGCCCGCAGCATCCATCCTCCCCGTCCTCTTTGTCGTTCTCCTCCTCCATCCCGAACTGGGCGCACAGGGGGGCTCAGGGCAGGGGCCTGCCGAAGGGAGAGGGATAACGAGCTGTTCCCCATCTGCTCGCGTCTCCATAGCAACAACCGCGGGAAAAGTTCCGTATTTTCCCCTCGGATTTGACGCTCCGGGCCCTGCCTTCGCTGGCAGCCACGTGCCCACGGGGAGCGCTGTGTGTGGGATGCCAGAGAGGGGTGCCAATGATAGCATAGGGTTAAAATNAGTGGGATGCCAGGGGCGGGGTGGGATGCTGGTGGCAGGATGCCGGGGATCCGAACCCAACCCCAGGGTCTGGGTGTGCAAAACCGTGTGAAAACTACTGTGCAAAGTGTGGGGATGGGGCGGGAGGGG
>VXAD01006085.1:15654-42187 GCA_013399195.1 Dicrurus megarhynchus
CGCCCCGCGCCCCCTCCCTGGTGGATTCCCACGGCAACGCCCCTCCCGGGCGCGGGGTTTCCATGGCGACGGCGGCCGTCGCCCCTCGCGCCGGTGCCGCCGCCGCCCCGGTGCTGACCGAGCACTCTCCCCGTTCCCTCTCCCGCAGCCGCCGGCCCAGCCCAGCCCAGCGCAGCCCCGCGGGGCCCCGATGATGCCGGGCGCGCGGGCGGCGGAGGAGCAGCAGCAGCGCCCGAACGTGCGGCGGCCGCTGCCGCCCCAGTGACGGCCCCGCCATGTCGGTGATGGTGGCGAGGAAGAAGGTGGTTCGGAAATGGGAGAAGCTGCCGGGCAGGAACACCTTCTGCTGCGACGGCCGCATCATGATGGCCCGGCAGAAGGGCATCTTCTACCTGACACTCTTCCTCATCCTCGGCACCTGCGCCCTCTTCTTCGCCTTCGAGTGAGTTCCCCGGGGATCCCGCGGGACGGGGACGGGAATGGGCCCGTGTGCCCCGGGGCCCCCGGCAGAAGGAGGGGAGCCTGGCACGGTGCAGTCTGGCACAGGGTGGCTCTCCCTGTCCAGATCTGCTTCCTCACCCTCAGCAGACTGAGCCTGGAGGTTTTGGGGAGAATGGGCCCTGCTGGAGCTTGTGATACTGGCTGTGCTTCCCCGTGGGTCACCTTCTGTCTGGGACTTGGCAGTCCCTTGTCCCGAGTGTTCCTGGCTCCAGGATAGCCGGGGTGCAGGGGCACTGCTGCTGCAGCCCTGGGGCCCAGCCTGCGTCCCTACCCACGAGGGGACATGCAGCTCCCGTGCCAGCCCCACCAGGGAGGTGACCCCAAGTGGAGGATTAATAAGGAGTGAGCTTGGGGGTCCTGCCAGTCTGACCTACCCCCGGCCCCCAGGCTGCACTACAGCAGAGCCCCCTCAGCCAGAGCCATCCCAGTGTTTGGGAAGGATCCGACCACCCCTTACATCACCTCAGAAGCCTGAAGGCCTTCAGCCAAAACCTTCGATCCTGCTGAAAAAGAGGGATCTGCCACCTCCCTTCAGCTCTCTCTGGGAGCTGGGCTGGGGAGTTGGGCTGGCCTTAGACTAATCCTAAAATCAAAAAACAAGCAAAAAGGGAAAAGCCTATGTTTGTCTGGGCCGATGCTGTGGGAGGGGGCAGGACACCCCTGTTGCCTGGTTAGAGGATGAGCTTGGATCAGCCAAACAACTGCAAAACTTCCCTTGCTCGGTCTCCATGGGCACGTTTGTGTTCTGGGGCGGGAGAAGGACTGAAACAGAGTTGGGTAACACAAAAGCTAAGCCAGGAAGAACAAGTGGAAGGAGCTGCTTGCTGGCTAAGCCCTGGCTATTCCTGCAGGTCCGAAAAGCCCTCGGCCCAGATGCTGTCCTCCTCAGCATCTTTCCTAAGCCAGGGAACTTGTTTCCACATTCCCTGGCCCAGCGTGTCTCTCCCTGCTTCCCTGCCCAAATTATCCCTGTCTCAGTCTGAATTCCGAGGTACCGAGTGACACTCCTCTTGGTTTGATGTTTGGGGTTTTCTCCATCTGAAAAATGGGGCTGAGCCTTTCTGCCTTACGGGAAGAACTAATAAGTGTTGGTGCTCCAGAAATGCTTATTGCTGCACCAGAAACACTGATTTGAGGGATAATTGCTCTGGCTCCCTGTGGATCCTGTCCGTAGCAGGAGAGTGAACCACATCCCGCTCTGCCGTGGTTGCGCTAGGCAGAGCGAGCCAAGGCTGTTTTCCAGACCTAGGCTGTGGTTGGCCAGGAACGTGACTGGAAATTCCTTGAGAAGTCCCTTTCCATGCTCTGGCAGGCAGAGGCCTGTGGAGGGGTCGCTTGCACCAAGACATCCAGGCCGTGCCTAGAGCTGGAGGGTGGGCTCTGCGTGGGGAATGCTGCTGGGAACAGGATCACCTGTGAATTTTAGTTAAATCATCTGAGGGAGATAAGGAAAAGTTCGGGAAAATTCAAATAGCCATTTGATTCTTTCAGTGCAGAACACTTCAGTGTTGTTATTTCTGGAAGAAAGGGGGTTGTTTTGAACTTGTTTGGAGATTTTTTGAATTTGGGATGGGGATGAAATGTTGCCCTCCTAGATGGAAACACTCCCCAAGGTCTCTGTTTCACTGATCAGGCTGAGATAAGCAGCTTGGCTGCTCGGGAGCCCTGCCTGCCCTGCATGTGTAGGGAGCTTTGGGTGAGGATCTCAGCCTCGATCTTCCACTGTGTTGTCCATTTGTCTCAGTGTTTGGCAGGTTCTTTAGTGTTTGCATGGAAATTCCTGGTTTCCCCCTTAAAGTTCGTGTCTGGGTTTGGAGCGGCAGCCGGCGGTGGGCGGAGGAGCCCTTTCCCTCGCTCACTGCGGGCTGCCGGTGCCGTGCTGCCTGCTCCATTCAGCTGAATCACTTGCGCAGTCACACCTTGTCTGAGCACGGCTCCGGGGTGCCTGGAGCCAGGATCCGTCTGGCTGCTCGCCCTGCGCCGGGCTGGGCTTGATCCCGGCGCTCCGGGCTGCGCTGGCTCCAGTTACAGCTGAGGCCGGTGGGGACGGGCAGCCACGTCAGGAGAAAAGCCACCGCCGTCCCCTCCCAGCCCTGCAGCCATGGCCGCACTCGCGGGGCTGCTGCCGCTGCTGGTTTTTTCCTCCGAGTTTCTCCAGTGCTGTCAGCGGCTCCGCGGTGCCCGCAGGCGAGCGGGCTGAGCCACCTCAGCCCCGTGGCTGGGAATTTCGGTGTGTCGATCCCCCAAACCGCAGCGCTGTGGTCTGGGATCGGGGAAATTGTCAGGAGCAAACAGGACCCAGAGGCTGGCAGAACTCGGTGCTGTACCTGAGATAAGGCAGAGGGACGGAGCTGTGCTGGCTCCCGGGAAGGGCTCTGCAGCGACCGGAGTCCTCTGCCCAAGGGCACCTCTCTCACTACTCCGTCGGCAGGGAGCAGCTCCCACTGCTTGGGGCTGGTCCCTGCAGAGTCCGAGACCTGTGTTTAACTGGGTCTGCTCCGTAACATGTCCCATAAAATACAGTTTCACATCCTCTTGGCGTTATTTCAGACTCCTAATGGTATGTCAGCCCTGTGGTTGGGCACTTAGCTGCTGTCTGCTTGAGGTGTTCCAGCACGAGGAGAAGACCTGATAAAGCACTTGTGAAATCCCTTTAGGAACTGGGATAATGGGATGCAGTGCCTGGGAGTTCCCTTTGCAGTTCTTGTCTCTCCTGAAGCAAGTTCCACGCTCAGCTGAAGGAATGGGATATCTTTTGTCTCTGGCTTTTCAGCACAAAACTTGGCATCTGTAAGTGTTAGAGGCATGATAGCACCAGCAATACTGGCTCCTCACGGGAGGGGGCTGCTCTTGGATTTTCCAGTGCCCAAGCATGTTTGTCACTTTGTTTTTCCTACTTCCTTAGCTTTGTAGAGATGAAAATGTCTTTGTTTTCTGCTGAGTTGAAAACATCTACACTGCCCCTTGTGTGACTTTATTTTGTAGTTTTGATTTCCAAACCCCAGAGACCCAAGTTTGACAGAGGGGCCTCTGAGCTGGCTTTACCTCTGGTTAGATCTGTGTCAAGCACGGTCAAAACTTACACGTGAGTGGATTGGTGCTTTTTAATCATTGTAATTTCTCTCAGTAGAAGTGAACTTTCTGGTGTCCAGAGTTCAGCTTGTTTTGCTCCTGTTTCTGCAGGAAGTGGCCACTCGCAGTGTTTGGATTGACCTTTTTCTCATTTGTGGGTTCCTTCTCAGGAGATGATTTCGCCCTCCCTGCAGCCTCCACATCCTCTGTGGCACCCCCGTTCCCAGGTGGATCTGGGATTGGGGTGATTTGCTTGTGTGGAGATTTGAGATTTTAGCTGGGAAAATAGCAATGACATCGGCATAACACATCTGTCTCCTGCCTCAGTTGGGTCAGAAGCACATGGTGTGTGCTGACAGTTGATGTGTCACTGCTGGCAAATGTGGAGAACTTCCATGGAGAGCTCCAGCCCTGCCTGTGCTGCTGGGAAAGGCCTGCACACAGCATTGTGGTGCGGCCGGGCTTTGGGGCAGCTGCTTCCACGCTTACCGCAAACACAGCGGCTGCTAGACACCATCCCAGGGCTGGTGTGAACAGCCAGCACCGCCAGGCTGAAGTGCCCTGGTGAGGGTCAGGCATTTGGGAAAGACACAGCTCTGCTGGCACTCACACCAGGCACACGGTGTGGTTGTGGTGTAGCTGAGCTAAGTTAAACGGGTGATTTGCAGGTGAGAGGAGGGTGGGTGAGTGAGTGATACTGCAGAGCTTGTGCCGAGCCCTGGTGGGGCCTGCCTGGGAGATGTGCTGCCCTGTGGCTGTGGCTGCAGTTCTGTCACCAGGGCTGGCATGGTGGCTTTCCCCTTCCTCCAGAGCTTTGCTCAATGTGCTGATTACAACAGACCTTCCCAAGTGGGTGCAAAATAACCAGCCAAGCACCATAACTCATGGCAACTCCCAGCTGCTCCTCCCGCTGCTCCCCATTCCAATGATCTCTTTGTTCAGCCTTCCTGCCCCCAGCCCACCCCGCCGTGATGATGAGTTGTGATAGTGCTGTTATTGTCTGCTTTTTGGTGACAAAACGCTCCAGAGCACAGATATGGTGCTGGGAGTGGGGGAGCAGCATCCTCACATGCCAACAGAGCATCTCTGTTGGCTCTGAGCTCTCCCAAACAAAAGATCTTTAAATGTCTGTTCCTGAGCAGTGAAATCGTCTTAGAGACAAGGCGTGGACTGTTGATACCCC
Organism: Dicrurus megarhynchus; assembly: GCA_013399195.1. Lineage (NCBI taxonomy): Eukaryota > Metazoa > Chordata > Aves > Passeriformes > Dicruridae > Dicrurus > Dicrurus megarhynchus. The sequence goes on from VXAD01006085.1 coordinate 20,411, forward strand.
AGTGCTAGAGAGTACCTGAGTAGCAAGTCAAGACCTTGTGTGGCTGCTTTCCCTGCCGTGGACATGTTCCCTGAGTCACCTCCCGAAGAGCGAGGGCCCTCAGCACAGTGGAGGATGGGAGGCACCTGCTGGGCTCCATGCTGGGCTCCATGCTGGGCTCCATGCTGGGCCTTGGGATGCAGTTTCACCGTGGTGGAAGCTCCTCTGGCTCTTACCTCTGCCCTCACCCGCAAGGGGCCACCGAAGCCAGCCCAGCTAAGGGAAGCTAAACTAAGCCTGTGTGGAAGCAGGAGGCTGTGGCTCAGCTTTAACACAGCTCATGGATCCAAATTTAAACCCACAATACGTTCACGTTGCCACAGCAGTCGTGTCAGCTGGACAAGGGTCAGGCTGCAGCCCTTTGGGGCAGACATGTCCAGCTTCTCAAGGAATAATCACAGAATCATTTAGGGTGGAAAAGACAGACCCCCAGGACCATCAAGTCCAACCTGTGACCGGTCACCACCTTGTCAACTAGACCAGAGGACTGAGTGCCATGTCCAGTTGTTCCTTGGACATCTCCAGGGATGGGAACTCCACCACCTCCCTGGGAAGCCCCTTCCAATGCCTGACAGCCCTTTCCATGAAAAAATTTCTCCTGATGTCCAGCCTGAACCTCCCCTGCCATAGCCTGAGGCTGTGTCCTCTTGTCCTGTCACTGATTGCCTGGGAGAAGAGGCTGACCTGCACCTAAATGCATGTTCCATGTTCCTAACCCCATATTTCTACCCCAAATGAGCTCCACGTCTTTTGTTTACTTGCTGACTGACTTGCAGCTGTCCCTGGACTTTGCCCTTGCAAAGGGAATGCAAAGTTATCTTGGGCTGCCTGAAGACGATAAGCTCGGCCCTCCAGTTCTTCGTCTGTGGGCAGGGCTGGGCGCAGGGACGTTGTTTTGGGGAACTGCAGAGTGTGCAGTGTCTGAAATGAAGGATGTTGGTTTAGGGGCCCGGCCCTGTGTGTTGCTGTGGGCTCCTGGTGTTGCAGCTGTGACTAAAGCGTGCGGTAGCTTCAGTGTGCAGCCCTTCTGTCCTTGTCACGCGTGGGGGACGGCCGCTGGAGTCCGGCGATGGCCCGGGACGTGTTCCTGCAGTGGGCCTGCGGAGCCCGGTGCTGCCAGCTGGAGCTGGAAACTGCGTTGCGTTTGGGGAATCTGTGGTGGGAATGTTGTCCAGAATTAAACAGCGCTGTGGAGGTCATGGAAATGGCCGTGCTTGGGATGGCAGCCCCCCCAGGGAGGATGATCCCTGGCCCCTCACTGCAGTAGCCTGATGCTTTGTGGAGAGTAGCTGTGGAACAGCAGGAGTCAGGGTTGGATCCAGCCCTTAGCAGAAGGGATAAAGGGTGGATCCTAGAAAGCCAGGTGCCTGAAAGCCTGGGTGCCCAGCTGGCCTCCGAAGGCACCTGGGGAAGGGATGTGTGCAAGGCGAGGTGAGACATGGCACAAGTGGTGGCATGTAGGTGGGGTTTCCCTTAAACCATAGCAAAGCTCCATAGGAACTTCACCCCAACACCAGTGAGGTTTTCTGAAGGAATCAGGGTAAAATGTGCTTTTTTTCAGCTCAGTATGTCTCTAAAACATGACTTCTGCCCAGGGCTCCCACACGGCCTGTGTTGTGGCGCCCATGGGGACATGGCTGTGGGTGTCCAGGAGCAGCACAGCCATGGTGAGATGCGTCCCATGCTCCCTTTGCATCTCCTCCATCAGCCGCATCAGCACCATAAACTCTTCATTGGGCCTTGCTGCATTTGTAGAGCAAACCAACCTTGTTCCCTTTCGAGCTGGGGGAGTCTTGAAGCAGGAGCCTTTCTGCTTTATTTGGAGCGTTCCAGTCCATTGTCTCAGAACAGCCAAAGGAAGCCAAAGGAAGCCAAAGGAAGCCAGATGTCTTGTTGCATGGGAATGTTGCGCTTCCACAGGAATCCATTCCTGAGAAGCACAGGATGCACTTAATCCCAATAATTTCTGTGGTGCTGGAAGCTGCTGCCCTTTAGGGGCCAGCCAGAGATTCCCACCATCCCCACAGGCTTCCATGCCTTCCGGCTCTCCAGGCTTGGGATCCCTGACCAGGCCTTGGGTGCTTCTCCCGGTGATCTGGCCCGTCCCTTGGCAGCAGGAATGTAATGGACAAGGTCTCTCCAGCTGCCTGGTTGTGTTTCTGGCATTGCTTAAAACGGGAGCTGAAAACAGAACAAGTGCTGGGAAGTATCTGTGCCTGGCTGGTGGAAAACACGGAGATGCTGTGATGGTGCCTGGTTGTTGGAGCTGCCCCAGGAGTGTTCCCCTGTGGTGGTGGGATCAGAAGGATGTACTGAACAGCTTCTCTGCTCCACATCTGAGCAGTGCCCGGGCTCTGATGCCATGCCAGGCGCTCGGCCCGGCGCCGGCAGACTCTGACTCATCGCCTCCCGCCCCGTGTCCGCAGGTGCCGGTACCTGGCCGTCCAGCTGTCCCCGGCCATCCCCGTGTTTGCAGCAGTTCTCTTCCTGTTCGCCATGGCCACGCTGCTGCGGACCAGCTTCAGCGACCCCGGCGTGATCCCGAGGGCCCTGCCCGACGAGGCAGCCTTCATTGAGATGGAGATCGGTGAGTGTGGAGCAGCCAGGCTGGTGAGGGCTGGAAAAGCCTCTCTGTTTATGGCATGTTTCTAGGTTACAGTCCCTGCAGAGTTTATCTTCCTGGCTGGACCTCCAAAAGTGAGGATTGCCCCAATCTGCTGGCTCACTGTACTTGGCCAAGTCTCAAAAAGTTGGCAGGGTGTACCTGCGTCCCTCCCTGGGAGGCATTTCACCTGCTGCTTTCTCTCCCACAGCCGTGTACATACAACTCAGTCTGTTTTTGAGAAGGGGTGCAGAAAGCCTGGAGTGATCCCCTTGATCCTTCAGGGAGAGAGGAGGTTCGGTGGAAGCGGGTGATAACACCCAGCCCACTCTCAACATGCCCATGAAAGCTCTGGCATCCCTTTTCCTGCCTCCAAGCTGCCAGGTTGGCTCTGGCCCGCGTGAGCAGAGCTGCAGCCTCCGGCTCCGGAGCCAGCGGGCTCCGATCCCGCTGGTAGGAAAGGCAGGGAAGGGAGTTGTCGTTTGAGGCTGGCGTGCCGTAGCAGCAGGTCTGATCCGTGCCCGGCTCTCTCTGGCAGAGGCCACCAACGGGACCGTGCCGCAGGGTCAGCGCCCGCCCCCGCGCATCAAGAACTTCCAGATCAACAACCAGATCGTGAAGCTCAAGTACTGCTACACGTGTAAGATCTTCCGGCCGCCCCGCGCCTCGCACTGCAGCATCTGCGACAACTGCGTGGGTGAGTGGGGCCGGGGGCTGGGCCTGCCCCTGCTCCTCGCAGAGAGCCTCGGGGGAGGGACAGACCCGCGCCCAGGCTCCTGCTGGGCAGCTCTGGACTGGTGGAGTGTCCGGGTTGCCTCGTCTTGTGCTCAAGGAGCTTGAGGTTTGCTCAGAACCTGGAGCCAGGTGGTTCCTCTTTGCCAGGACTTTGGCAATAACCAGTGTGACCGAGCCCAGCTGCTCTGTGTACATGTGCAGCCCATTTTTGAGTTCTGCTGGACTCTGGCCTTGCAGGACTGGAGGGTTGCAGTGGAGAGCTGTGTCTCAGGTGACAGCAGCTCCTTCATCAGCACAGAGATTGTGCCATTCCCTGGGGTGCCCTGGTTGTTGTCCGCCTTCCATGTATGTAATTGGCTCATGTTCAGCATCACTGCTCCAGGCAGAAATCCCATCCTTCTGCACCCCTTTCCTCCTCTTCAGATTCCCAGCCTTTGTGTGTTTATGCAGTTCCTTGAACCCTCTCCTGATTATTCCAGGGTAAGAACTTGAGGACTCCCAGGCCTTCATCTAACCTGTGTGCTGTGGCTGTTGTACCCCAGGGAGAGAAGACACATGAGGGGTCAAGCTCAAACTCTCTCTTAATGTGCAAAATGACTCATTATAAAACGATTTTGGACTTTTTGACCTCCTGGAAGGAGGCCAGAATGTGGGGTCCTGAGTGAGCAGAGGGTTGGACTTGGCAGTTTGTGACAGCCTGGGGGATTTTCGAGGTGGAAACACAGGAGCAAGGATCTAGAGGTGAGCAGGGCCATGCCAGGGCAGTGCTAATCTTCATCTTGGCTTCCCCAGAGCGCTTCGACCATCACTGTCCCTGGGTGGGCAACTGCGTGGGGAAGAGGAACTACCGCTACTTCTACCTCTTCATCCTCTCGCTCTCCCTCCTCACCATCTACATCTTCACCTTCAACATCGTCTACATAGCACTGAGTGAGTCTGCCTGGATGGCTGGGAGGGACAGAGTGGGGCTGCAGATGGTGGTGTGAAACCAGAGTGATGGAGTGGGAAAGGGAACTGGACACAGTGGGATGTTCCAGATTAAAAAATCTCTCTCTTTTTGTATTGCAGAATCTCTGAAGATTGGGTTTCTGAACACATTGAAGGAAACCCCAGGGACATATCCTTCCATGGTCCCCAGGGCCTGGCTTCTCCAAAGCTGGGGGTTAGTGGGAACTGCATTGAAGAGTGGCTGCCTAGGCCACTCTGAGTCTTTCCAAACATCTTCCCCCTGCGTGACAATGTGGGGAGCAGTTTCGTGGCTTTTGGGAGGAGAACAAAACAGAAAACAGTGGCTAGGAGAGGAAGAGAAGTTGGTGTTTCTGGGGGCAGTAACAGGTGGGCTGGGCCTGCTCTCAGGCTGTTCCCAGTCCTTAACTGTTCTCACTGTACTGGAGGTGCTCATCTGTTTCTTTACGCTGTGGTCGGTGGTGGGGTTAACTGGGTTCCACACCTTCCTGGTGGCACTGAATCAGACAACCAACGAAGACGTAAGTAGAGCCTTCCTCTTCCTCTGAGCTGTTGCCGTTTCTCAGTGTGTCAAGGCTGTGCACAACACAGAGATCTGGGGGCTGGGGCAGGGTGTCCCTGGAGTAAACCTGAGCTTGTGGCCAACTGTTTCAGATTAAGGGGTCCTGGACTGGGAAGAACCGCGTGCAGAATCCCTACAGCCACGGCAACATAGTGAAGAACTGCTGCGAGGTGCTCTGTGGGCCCCTGCCCCCCAGGTGAGCTCTTGAGGTGCAGCCTTGACCTTCGCCTTCCACCAGCATTTCTGGTGGGAAGAGAGGTGGGATTTGGGGAGAAGGGTCTCTGATGGTGTGGCTGTGTCCTTGCAGTGTCCTGGACAGACGGGGTATCCTGCAGCAGGAGGAGAGCACAGCTCAGGAGGGGTCGTGCCCACGGGGGCCTGGCACGCAGGAGCCCCCGGCCACGCAGGGCCCTGGGCAGGCCCAGGAGGGTGGCAAGAAGCAGCAGGACGGCAGCATTCCTCCCCCCAGTGCTGTGAGTGATCCTCTTGGGAGCTGGGGGGGCTCTGGGACAGCGAGAGAAAGCTGAGAGTGTGACTTAGGAAGGACAAAACAACATGGGGGTCCATGCTGGGAGGCTGCTGCTGAAAAGCTTGTTTGCTCCAACCCTGGAAACCAGCGTGTCTTTGGTTTCCTTGGACTTCTGCAAAGGAGATCACAGCTGGCTGGGGTTTTGGAGATCAGTCCTGCCATGAGAGCACTCTGGAGCTGTTGCCCAGGGAGCTCAATGGGGCTGGGGAGGGCTGGGAGGTTGCAGGCATCTTGTTCTGGTGCTGCATGTGAGCTGCAGGGCTGTCGCTGGGATCTCCATCCTTGGAGAAAGCTGTTGTGGCCCTGAGCAGCCTGCTCTGTGTTTGAAATTAGTCCTGCTTTAAGGACGTGGTTTGACAGGAGACCTCCAGAGTGCCACTCCCACCTAAATTATTCTGTGAACGTGGTGGGAAATGGCTCGGCTTGCTCCTGCTTGGGCATGAGTTGCCGCTTCTCTGGTGGACACAGTCCAGACACTTCTGCTGGAGCAGTCCAGTGCTCCAGCTCTCTCTGAAGCTGCTGTTCTGCCTGTTGGGTGGCCCCTGGTTTCTGGTTTGTCCTTTTCCCAAGGCCAGCTGAGACCGCTGCCAGTGGAGCTGGAGGCAGTAGCGGAGCGGTGGGGGCTGTGTGCTCGGGCTCTGCCCTGGGCTGTTCCTGCAGGTCACTCCGTCCTCTCTCCCCAGGTCCCTGCGCCGTCCGTGAGCAACACTGAGATGCCAGAGGAGAAGCAGCGAACGCCTGGGGAGCTCCCGGTGCCCTCCCCGGACGCTGGGCGAGCGGAGCACTAGCATCTGCTTGGAAGGGAGAACTTTCTTGTTTTGTCTAATCAAAGCTGGAAGTGGTGGAGGAGAGGAGGAGAAGGGCTGGATGGCAGGCACCTGATTCCCCATGGCCATTTTGCTTTAGTCATTACTCAGCGCGGTGCGGGCGGCGCTGGCCCTGCGCGGTGGCACGCCCCGGTCACCTCGGGGCACGGCCACCACCGAGGCAGCTCCACCCGGGCCGGGCCTCTGGCTCTGCGGGCTGTCCTGGGTGCTCCATCCCGGCGCAGGGCTGGGGCTGTCCCTCCGCCGGGGCCGGCTCTGACCAGGCGCGGCCCTGAGGGCCGGCCTGCTCCCTCCTGCCGAGGAATCCCCACGGGAAGGGGAGAGCAGCGTCCTCTCTCCCCTCCTCACTCCTTCCTTTAATCTGTCGCGTTGTTTTGTGGTTGGCGTGGCAAGGCTTGTCAGGAGACATTTTGGTGCCCAAAGGACCCAATCAAGCGGGAAGGAGTTCTGCTGGCAGCGGTTTTTAAGTAGCTTTCTTCCTGTGCTCCTTTTCATGTGGTGTAGCAAGGCAGCAGCTGTGAGGGGACCCTCCCTTCCATCCTGCCCTGGGGCTCACACCACCCTGGGGGTTCCAGGGAGGGGGAGGACAGCCCCTGCCCCTCCCTGGCCGCAGAGCAGTTGTGCCAGGGTGGGCTAAGCTGCAGGGAAGGGTCTGCCCGTGCCGCTGGCTCCTGGCTGCTGCTGGGGCTGCATTTGCTGCCGGTGTCCACGCTGAGCCCTCCCCGGCTGTGGCATGGCCACTCTGCAGAACCTCAGCCCCGATTCTGTGTTGTGTCATTGTGTCCCCGTGTCCCCCCCTTGCCTTGCTCTGCAGCTCTCAGCCACCCTAGACTGGCTTTGGGAGCCTTGGATCTTCCCGGGATTGTGCCAGCTGCCCAGGGCTGGGCTGTGTGGTGTCAGTCACTTGTGTGTCCTCAGCGGAGGCTGGGGGATGGTGGGAGAGCTCTGTGCCATGGCAGGGCTCCCCCCATTCCACAGCCCCCGTCCTGCACTGGCAGGACCCTCACACCCGTGGGGTCCCCACAGAGGCCGTTCCGTGCCCTGGCAGCTCCGCATCCCACGCCACAAGCACCGGGCGGGCGTGCGGGGGGTGGTGGCAGGTGGAGGGTGTCCTGCCTGGCCAGTCCCGTGTGTGTGTCCCTGATGCTCCTGCCTGGCAGTGGGAAATTGCTGCTGCTCCGTCCCTGGCCTCTCGTGCAGCCCTGCTCTCAGCAGTGGTGAGGAGCGGGCGCAGCCGGGATCCTGCTCCCTCCGGAGCCTCCCCGTGCCTCCCAGCTCGCTCCTTGCCCCTGGCCCGGGGCCGTGGCTGGCAGTGAGGTGTGGTGTTCAAGCGGCACCAGCACTGCCCCTGTCCCGGGTGAGAGGGCAGAGCTGCCACAGCTGCTCCCGGCTGGAGTGTGCCAGGGAAGGAGCCCCGGCCCCCCTGCCGTGGCCCCGCAGCCAGCCCAGCCCCATCCCGTTCCATCCCCCGGGGACAGGGGTCCTGCGCCCCACCCCACGGGAGTCGCCCCAACACGCTACTGACCAAATCTCCAATTCGGTGTGAAAAAGTGTATTTTTTGGCTCTGCTGCTCCCTGTTCCATGCAGTGTGTGGAGTGCTGCCTGCCGGGACCTGCCTGCACGGGTCAGGGTCTCCAGAAGGAAGGAAGGGGTTGGGTGAGGGTTGGGTGTTCTTTTTTTTTTTTTTTTATTATTATTATTTTTTTTAATTTTAAAACAATGAAGGAAACTTAATTGGTTTGAAAATGGCTGAGCTGTAGCCCCTGCGTGTCTGTGCTGCCCCAAGCCAGCTGCCTCTTCCCCCTTCCCCGTGCCTTTCCAGGCCTCTCCATCTCACACTTCCAGTGTGTCTTAGCTGTGTTATTTGCATCTTGCTGTCCCCCATGGCGGGTGAGGGGGGGTCTCCATGTGTCCATGCTGAGAAGTGACGGTGTCCTGGGAAGGCTTTAGTTGCCTGCAGACACAGCTTCCCTCCCCAGCTCCCTTCCTGAGCCTGCTGGCAAACCTGGGAGAAGGCAGCCAAAGCCTGCGGTGCCTTGGCGGGGAGCGCAGTGCCCCGGCGTGCCCAGAGCCTCTGGCAGCAGTGCCAGGCAGTGCCATGCAAAATGTCCTGGGGCTCCTCGTGCCCACCCAGCATCTGGCTCTGGTGCAGGGGCTGAGCCGGGCCCCAAGGTGCCACCGCTGGGGCTCCCCTGTCCCTACCAGCAGCCGTCCCCTCCAGTCCAGCCCCACTGCTAGGGCCAGAGCGGGAAGCGGCAGTGCTGGCGGGCTCAGGGGGATTCTGCCATGGAGAGAGCCCCCAGCTGCTCCTCGGGACCCCCCAGCTCGGCCTCTTCCCGGCTGCCATCCAGGGTCTCTGATCCCTCGAAGCAGCCGGAGTCCCGGGGAATGTCCCCTTTGGGCCCTGAGGGCAATGGCAGAGCTTCGGAGGTGTCACCGTCCTCTGGCTCGCTGGCTGCTGGGAGAGGGGCCATGGCATTAGTGGTGCTGCTGGGGTGCCCTGTCAGGGGGTCTCCCACCCCTCCCCAGGACTCTTACTGTCGTAGTCCAGGAGGAGCTCGGCGGCCGTCAGCAGCTTGGCGCGGTGCTGGGGGTCCGTGATGTGCAGTTCGTTCAGGTGGGTCTCCCGCAGGTCCTTGAAGTCCTCCAGGGTCTGGTACCCGTTCAGCAGGAGGGTGGGAATGTGTTCCTGTGTGGGGGGCATGGGCAGGGGTGAGCGGGGCTCGGGTGGCTCCCCTGGCTCCCTCCCCTGACCCCCAGTGCTGGCTTGTGGCTCCCGCCTCAGCGTGGGTCTGTGGTGGGCCCCGTGTGTCCCCTCTGTGCCCCTGGGGTGCTGGGTGAGGGACCCACGTGCGTGGAGGATAGTGAAGGGGAGTGCTGGCACCCCGGTCACAGCTGGGTGCTGCTGTCCCCACACCCCCTGTCCCTCACCTGCAGGTTGATGCGCTCCAGCAGCTCATGGAGGGTCTTGGGCTTGAGGCGCTTGTTCCGGCTGGAGCCCCGGCTCCTGCGGGCAGGGACTGTCTCCTCAGGGATCACATCCACGTAGATGAACTTGAAGGAGCCCACCCTGTTGTTGAGCAGCCCGGTCCAGGTGCCCACTGGCGGCTTCTCGATGATGCCGATGATGTCCCCTTTCTAGGCCGAGGGACGTGGGATGGCGGTGGGGTGCAGGCTTGGGGACAGCCAGGGAACACCCCCACCTCAGGGGGGTCCCCAGTCTCCCTCCCTCCCTCCCCAGGGCCGCAGCAGCCGTGGCTCACCCGCAGCTTCAGGGAGTCCTTGTCGTAGGGGCTGGGGGTGAAGTCGGTGTGGACGCGGGCCCGGCCGCAGAAGGGGCCGGTGTAGGCTGGGACTGCCTCCTCCAGCTGCCGGCCGTCCCCGGGATCGCCAGGGCTGGGAATGTCACTGCCTGCAGAGAGGAGGGGGTCAGGATGTGCCCGGCTGGGGACGCGGGGCCAGTGTCCTGTCGGGGCTGGCCTCACCGCTGGACATCTGGCGTCCGAGGGCTGGGCGCCCGTCCTCCTCCTCCTCCAGCTCCAGGTACGACAGGGGCACCTTGTCGTGGCTCCGCTCTTCCGTGCTGCTGGCTGGGGACAGGGGGCATGGGGACCCCTCCTCCTCCGCCTCTCCCTGCTGGGGGTACTGGGTCAGGCCGAGCTGTCCCCCGCTCACCTGTCCGTGTCCCCACACCCCCGCTCACCTTCCCCTCGGCCAGCGCTCTCACGGCCATCCTGCCCATCTTGCGGTTCATGGTGCGGGAGATGACCGCCCGCCACTTCCTGCCCAGCTTCGTCCCGCTGCTCCGCACGGCATCCTCGGGACTGGCACTGCTGGCATCATCCTCAGGGATCTGCCAGGGGGATGGAGAGTGAAGGCAGAGCCCCCCACCCTGGGCAAGCCTCAGCAGGGTCACCCAGGGCTGTGAGATCCCAAATCCCACCAGTGCTGGCACCCTGGGGCTGCTCCGTGACACATGGGCCGCTGGTAAGACCAGGAGTTTTGGGAAACCGGCTCTGAAATGGGCTGTTCCAGGGGGAGCAGGATGTGTCAAGGGGTGCTGCTGCCCCGGGGATGCTGGGAACTCACGTTCTCCTCCAGGCTGAACTCCTCGCTTGACACGGGGGAGCTGACCTTGGACTTGCTGAAGTCCTTGAAGCTGCTGGAACGCTGTAGGGAAAGCTGGGAGCAGGGGCAGAGGTGTGAGGGGGGACATGGAAAGGTGTGAGGGCTTCTTCCTGCATCCCCTGCCCCAGTTCCTCTCCTCCCTTTGGGCTGCCCTGCCCATCCCAGGGTGATGCCAGTGCTGGGAAGAGTTTTTTGGCTGGCACAGCCTTTCCTGTCTGCCCTCTTCCAGGAGCTGCCGTGTGCCATGAACTCCCCAAACTGGGATGTGGAGCTCTTGGTGCCTGTGCAGCTGCTTGGCACAGCGTTCCTGGGGCAGGGATGCTCTGGTGTGGAGCCTGGTTGGGGGCAGCCCAGGGCTGTGCCATGCTGCCACGTGGGCCAGGACGTGGGGGGACACGGCTCTGCAGTGCCACAGCTCCTCTCAGCACAGGCGGGCTGGTAGCACCAGAGCAGCCGTGTCCCTGCTGCTACCCACAGGGTCAGCTCCAGGACTGAAAGTTTTCCATCTTCTCCACCTGTGAATGTCACCCCACAGCCCAGAGAGCACACCCCCAGCATCACCAGCTGGCTTGGTGCCACCTCCACGCCTAAGCCATCAAAGCTGGTTTTGGATCTCAGTCCTGGTGCACCTCTCCATCCCTGCCCCTTTCAGTCTTTCCTGTGCCCCCTGCCTGCCTTCCTCTCCCTGGCCTCAGGCGCCAGTCTCACATGGAAGGGTTTCTCCTTGCCAGGAGCACCCTTGGTGCCAGCACAGCCACACGGTCCCAGGTGTCCCTCATCCCTGGATGCCAGCGCCAGCGTGCTCACATTGGGGCACGGTGAGCTCGGCTGCCACCGCCAGCCCTCCCGAGGCCCTCGGAGCACACAGTACGGTGCTCGCTCTGCCGCCACCACCGCCACCAAGGATTTCCGTTCTCAAGCAGCTCCGCCAGTTCCTGTGGTGGCTGAGGCCCTTCCCAGCCCTGCACAGCCTGGCCCTGTGCGGTCCCCTCTTAATTCTCCTCCTCATTCACCCCTCACATCCCTGAGCACTTGGTTTTACCGTTCCTTGCAGAGGGCTGGCTCTCAGCGTGACGCCCAGCTGCCCACCCACTGTGGCTTTATGCGGCAGGGCCAGCTCCAGGTGCAGAGGGGATGCTGGCTTCTGCTCTGCTCCCACCCCCGTGCCCTGAATCCACCCAATCCAGGTGCACTGAACCCCCCAGCGCTTCAACTGCTGAGATAGAACAGCTCTGCAGCTGGGAGAGCCGCTGCTCTGGAGCTGGAGGAGCCATGGAGAGCCTGGCAGTGGGATGTGAGTCAGGGCGGCCGGGCTCTCCCGGCGCAGGGCAGGGAGGGGGAAGTGAGAGTGGCTGTGGCTGGGCAAGGGCAGGGGATGCCCACTGGGACTGGCCGAGCTGGACGGGCCACTCCAGTGCAGGGAGCGGGACTTCACCCAGATTTCCTGCGGGAGCTCGCCAGCACGGAGGAGCTGTCAGGGCAGGGTGTGTGCCTGTCGTGGGCAGGACCCCGCACCGGGCACTGCCCCTGCTCCCCGCGGTGACTTGCTGATGCCGATGCCAGCCCAGCAAAGCTTGGCAAGAGCTCAAGTGCCAGCTGGTGCGAGACCTGGCGGGGGATGAGGAGCCAGTTTTGGCCCCCATTGGTGACTTCAGCCACAGGCTGGCACGTGGAGAGGCCGCGGCACCGGCAGCCGGAGCTCCTGCGGCTCCTTTTCGGAGCGGTGCTGCCGGAGGAAGCGGCCGGCGCACGTGATGGAGCTGCAGCCCGACCGCAGCACCTTGCACAGCCATGGCCCCCAGGAAATGACGGGCGGCCGCCCACGCCTGGCGAGGCCATGGGGAGGGGGGGGCACAGCCTCCCCCAGCACAGCCCCACGGGTCCCACCGGCACCCCAGCTGGCACCCACGCTGATCCCGGGGGCCGTGCATCCCAGCCACCCATCCCAACAGGATGGAAGCCAGAGTGGGATGTGGGCAAGGCCGGGACCACGCACTGGCGAGGCCACGGTGGCTGGTGGCAGCAGAGACGGACTGATGGCAGGGCCGCTGCCACACTGTCCCAGCTCCCCCCGGCACCAGCCCTCCTGCTCAGCATCCCCCGGCAGCCCAGGCTGGGACAGCTCCGGATGTGCCGGGACCTCTGCGATGCTGAGGGCAGCTGGATGCCGCCGGCACTCACCTTCCTGTGTCCCGGCTCCTTGTCCCCGGCGTTGGAGGGCTTGCGGCGGAGCATGGCGCGGGGGCCGGTGGCGAGGGCAGCGTCCGGCAGCGCCGAGCGCGTCCCGTCCCGTCCCGCGGCACCGGCACCGAGCCGGAGCGCACAGGAAGCTGGCGGTCACATGAGAGGCGCTCGCAGCCGTGCTCGGGGTGGCTGGCGAGGCGCGGGCTGGGGCAGGAGGAAGGAAACCCTCCACCGAGCTGCTGCCCTGCCCGGGGCCCCTGGGTGGGAGCGGTGTCTGCGCCCTGGCACCTCTGGGCCGTGCTGCCCCTCGGTGACGCTGCCCGTGCCCTGCCTCCCCTCGGCAGTGCTGCCGCCCCTCGGTGATGCTGCCCCTTGGCCATCTGCAAATGGGCATCGTGTGTCCCCCAGTGCAAAAGGTGACAGTCCCCAGCCCCTCTGTCGTGTCTGCTCATCCTGCTGGGACATGACAGCCAAGCCGTCTGCGTGACACTTGGTCGGGGATGTCCCCCGTACCCGCAGGTCCTTCCGGCTCAGCACCACACCCAGGTGGGACCTGCTCATGGTCACCCCGCTGCTGGCCCCCTTGGGGACATCCCTGGTTGGGCTGGCTGCCCTGCACCTTCTCGCTCCAAATCCTCCATCTTCTGCCCCAGAATTACAATCTGCCCAAATCCATCTCCTCACTGTCGGCATTGGCTTGGTCGCCCCAGGGCTGAACAGGGGGCACAAGCAGGGTCACAGGAGGGGGTTTGGGGGCCGGACTGCAGCCCTACACCCACCGGCGAGGCAGCGCGCAGCACATCGGGCACAGCAGGACACGGCAGGGCCCGCCTCGCTCATGTTTAATCACAAACGAGCAAACAGAATACAACAAAACAAGGAAGTGAGCGCGGGGGAAGACCCGGCCGTGGTGGGAGGGGGTGGAGGGGCCATCGGTGCGGGCTCAGGCCCCCAGCCCGCTGAGCAGCACCGAGAGCAGCGAGGCGAGGGCCAGCGTGCCCGCGGCGGCGGTGCCGGCGCCGTTCACCGGGAAGGGCTGGGTGCTCTTCTGCAGCCACTCGAACGCCTCCTCCAGCCGCTGCCGCCGCAGCTCCGGCCCCACGTGCGCCCGGATCCTCTCGTAGTAGGAGTTCAGGTACCGGATCTGCAGCAAGGCAGAGCTGCGGCGGGGTGGCCTGGATGCTGCCTGCCCCCGTTTTGGCCCTCCCCATCCAGCTGCCCCACAGCCCGACCACTGGCCCTACCCGCAGAGCTCATTGCCCCTCTTCATCCACACATCCATCCCTGCTCTGTCCTCATTTACCCACTCGAGCCTCGTGCCATGGTCCCGGTTTTTTGCTGCATCCGCCCCCCAGCCCCCTGTGCTGACCTCGCATCCCTGCTCTGCTCCCCTCCCCGAGCACACCCCCGTACCTGCTCTGGGGACAGGAGGCTGAGGTCGATGAGGTTGCGGTCATAGGGCACCAGGGACACCACCTCGAAGGTCAGAAAAGGCTTCTCCCCGCTCTGGTGCTGCCACAGAGAGGTGTCATTGGGTGTCCCCAACCCCCTGGGAGTTGCCCCCACCCCGGACTCGATGCAGGCCCCCATACTGTGCCACCCCTGTCCCCCTCGTCACCCCATCCCCCTCTCCCTACCTCAGTCTGTGCCTCCACCACGAGGGCGACGTCCTCAATGCGGATCCCGAACTCGCCATCCCGGTAATACCCGGGCTCTGAGGGCCAGGAAGATGCCTGGTGAGCCCCCAGCCCCAGAGGCTCCCCCAGCCCACCCCGGCAGGACTGGACCTGGCCCCTGAGTGGGGCTGAGAGCTGACACCCCATCCCTGGTTGGGCTCTGTGCCCGGGGTTGTCCCGGAGAGCCGGGGTGCCGCGGGGGTGCTGGGACATACCGATGGAGGTGAACATGCCGGCCTCCAGCGCCACGTTGTTGGACTGGAAGCCCACGGGCCCTGCAGGGACGTGGGGTGGGTTAGAGCTCTGGGGATGGCATGTGCTGCAGGGACACTCCAGCGAGGCCCACAGAGCCACCAAGGCAAGGACCACTGATTGGATCATCCCAGTGAGGACCTTGGGACCACCTCAGCAAGGATCATAGGATCATCCCAGCAAGGACCACGTAGTCACCCTGGCAAGGATCATGGGTCTACCCTGGCAAAGACCACAACATGCTGCAAGTAGGGATTCCCCTGCCCCTTAGAGAGGCTCTGCTGGGTGATGACAAGCCCTCAGCAAACTCCTGTCCTTGTCCCTGTCCCCATAGCTCAGCCCACATGCCCAGCACCAGTGCTGGTGGCACCTACACTCGTGGACTGAGAGGAAGTTGCCGATGCCGTGGCCGGTCCCGTGGCCATAGTTGAGTCCAACATCCCAGAGCGCCCGGCGGGCAAAAGACTCCACCGTTCTCCCTGGGGAATGAAGAGCTGGGATGGGGGCCAAGGAGCCTGAGGCCTCCCAGTGCCCTCCTGCTCCTTGTGCCAGGGGTTCTGTGCAGGGCCAACGCTGGGTTTGGCACCCACCTGCTGTGTTGGATGGGAAGATGAGGCGGGAGAGGTCGATGTTGCCCATCAGCACACGGGTGTAGGCTTCCTGTGGGGCAGGGCAGGGGGTGAGCAGGGTGGTACTCAGACACCCACCCCTGCACACCCAGCCCTGGCCAGGACCGTGGTGCTGAGTGTCATAGGGAGTGCTGGGCAGTGCCGGGGGTGCTGGGCAGCACAAGGGGTGCTGGGCAGCGTAGGGGGTGCTGGGCAGCGCAGGGGGATGTTGGCTGACATGGGAGGGGCCGGTACCTTCTGCAGCAGGGTGGGCTCACCCCAGTGCACTGTCCGGGTGATGTCTGTTGTCCCGTCCCTGCAAAGGGGAGTGATGAACGGGGCTGATGCAGCCCCAGTGCTGGCTTTGGGGACCCCTGGATGTGGGGCTGTGGGGGGGTCTCTGTCCAAAGCTACGCACAGATATTGCCCTCCGGTGTCAAAGAGGTACATCTCGCCCACAGACAGCGTCCGGCTGCTCCCGTTGGAGGGGCTGTGAGGGGAAGGGGGTCAGAGCCCTCTCCCAGCTGCCCACTGCCCACCGCCCCCTGCCCACTGCCCAGCACTGCCCCAGCCATACCTGTAGTGGGCCAGCGCCGCATTGAGCCCGCTGGCTGAGATGGACTGGAAGCTGGGGCCGCGGCTGTGCTCCTGGGCCCTGGAAGGCAGCAGGGAGGCAGGGAGGTGCCGGGGGTCCCTGGCTGCCCTTTGCTGGGCAAGGCAGGCCTGGGGGGCAGCACTGACCAGCGGAGTGCATCGATGTGCTGAGCCCCCAAAAACTCGTCCGCCTGCCCCTGCGGAACTGTCTTCTCCAGCCACAGCAGGTACTGGATGACGGCCACCGCGTCCCGGACCTGGGGGTGCCCGGGGGCACCGGGGAGGGGGCATCAGCACCCCGCTTCCTCTGGTCTGCCCCCAGTCTGCAGGGGACTGTGGGGAGGGGGACAACCCTTACGTGGGCAGCTCGCAGCATCTCCTGCTCGTGGGCATTTTTCACAGCCTTGGCCATCATGACAGGCGAGTAGTTCTCCTCCAGCAGCTTCTCCTGTGAGGGCAGGCAGGAGGTGGCACAGCTGCCTGTGCCCTCAGGCCCCAGGGGCGGCCACAACGCGGTGACATGGGGCCGTCCCCGAGCCCGCAGGACCCACGTGCCCCATGGCCGGGCTCGGTGCCCACCTGGGGGACGATGCCGTAGAGGCCGTAGGTGGTGTACTCGGTGCCCAGCCACACGGTGACGTTGCCCTGGGTGTAGCGGCGCAGGTGGGCGCTCACCTGCCCGTACTCCTGCAGCTCCACGCACAGCGGCCCCGGGCAGCCCGAGCGCAGCGACTCCCACGCTGCCGCCGAGAGCCGGGAGCCCTCCACGAACAGGCTGTGGAGGGAGCGGGACGGGGCGGGCACAGACGTGGTGGTCACCTGCTGCCTTTGGTCCCCCCAAGCCCGGCCACGCCAGCAGAGAGGAGGGACCTGGGGGGCTCAGAGGGAATGCTGGGCTGGGAATGGGAGGAACTCAGGCTGTGAAGGGGAGTGTGCCGTGCCCTGGGCTGGGAGCCGGGGCATGGACTGGGAAGGATGTGTGGCTCAGAGGGACAGTCAGTGGGGCTGGGCATGGCAGGATGTGGTGGCTCTGGGGATGGGGGAATGGGGCTGAGAGGAGGATCCCATGGGGGCTGGCTCAGGAAAGGAAGGGTGGAAGGGTGGTGGGTGGTGAGCCCCCTCCATGCCCTGTGCCCACAGGGACGTGCTGCCCACCTTATGGTCGTGTTGGTCAGGAGGGTGTAGGAGTAGAAGACGGGGTTGTAGGGGATGTCATCTCCACGGAGGTTGAAGAGCCCTGCCGGGAACGAGACCTCCGTGCCTGCGACTGTCACTGCCCTCCCAGCCCCAGGGTTCGAGCCCACGGCACCTGCCCTGGCACCGCCACGGCACCCGGGTACTTACAGGCCGTCTCCTCCAGCCCCGACAGCAGCACGGCTGTGGGGCGTCGCACGTGCTGCTCCATCCGCTGCCGGATCCCGGCCACCTTCTCCTGCCAGCTGCTCCCTGGAACCGGGCAAGCGGTCAGCCCAGTGCAGGGACCACCGCAGCCCCAGGCTTGGGGTGCTGTGGGTGAGCGCCCACCCAGCAGCTGTGGGAGGCTGGGGTCAGACCTGTGAACTCTGCTGGGAGGCTGTAGATCTCACTGGAGGAGGGAAGGGGTCTCTGGTCACCCCACGCCTGATCCACAAGGTTGGTCTCGAGGGGGAGCAGGGTCCGGCCGGAGCCGTGCAGAGCCCGGCTGTAGCTGTTCCAGGTGTCTGGGGGGTGAGCAGCCCGCAGGTTGGGGCTCCTGGTAAATCTGCACCCAGGGGCTGCCCTCCCGTGGGCAGGGTGACCCCCAGTGTCAGCCAGCCCTACCGATGGAGAAGAGGAAGGGGTCCAAGCTGACATTCCCCCCCGCAGGAACCGCCTTCAGGATCCACATCCCGATGGACTCGATCGAAGCTGCAGGGGAGAGCTGGGTGGCACCGCGAGTTTGCGCTGCGTCCCAGCCTGCGCTGAGCCCAGACGAGGCTGTGGCAGGGGCTGGGGGAGCTCCTGGGAGCGGGGACACTCAGCAGCCCCCATCCTGCCCCCACGGACTTGTCCTTTGCAGCTCCCAGTTGCAGTCCAGCTCCCGCTCTGCCTGGGTCCAGTAGCGGCTGTCAGTCCACAGGGCAGCCTTGTCCTGCGTCACCACAGCGGTGCCTGGCACAGGAGGGGGGGCTCAGGGGTCACCCCTCTCTCTCTCCCTGCAGCTGGCAGGGACCCCCAGAGGCTCTCAGGGAGTGGGACCATGCCATGTGCATGGATCCCAGGGAATGAGGAGCAGCAGGCAGGTGCCAGCCCCCGAGGGTTTGGGGGATGCCCTCACCTGCAGAGCCGGTGAAACCGGTGAGCCAGCCCAGCCGCGCGTCCCGCTCGGAGATGTACTCGCTCTGGAGCCGGGATGGAGCCGTGAGAGGTGGCTGCGGGCGCCGGCGGGGAGCGGCTCCCCGGGGGCGCGGGGGACTCCTGCCTTACCATGTGGGCATCCGTGGAGGGCACGATGTAGGCGTGGGCGCCGTGGGTGCGCATGGTGCCCCGCAGCGCGGCCAGACGCGCCGTCGTGTTGGTGGCCGTCGGTGGCAGGTACTGGTGGCACAGGGAGACGTGCTGGGACTGCGGGGGACCCCATGCCGGGGCTCTCAGGAACAGGGAGGGGGAGCAGGGCGGGGCTCACCGGTGGGTCCACGGAGCAGTCCCGGATGTCATTCCTGGTGGAAGGAGCCTGTGGCACCCGCCCTGCAGCACAGCCTGTGGGCACGGCGACACCCGGGAGCCCTCAGGCTGCAGCCTGGGAGCCTGCTGGCCCTTTGCTCCAGCCCGGAGCCGCACCAGGCAGCTGTGACCCTTGTCCCCAGCCCCAAATGCCAGCCAGCCCATCTCTGGGGCTTTGTGCAAAACTCAATGTTTTTAGCTCCAGGAATAGTGGGTGAAAACCAACGTCATCCCCTGGTTCAAGAGGAATTAAATCTCCTGGTGCCCATGGCACAGTGGGATCATCACGGGGAGCAGCTGGTGCCCAGCACGGAGCACGGAGGGGCTGCCAGGAGCCTGCCCGGAGCATCCCAGCACTGGGGCCGTGGAAGGAGCTGGCTGACGGTGGGGCTGTGTCCGGCCGGACCTGGCCTCTCCCCAGGGCTGCTTGGCACGGGGTCCCACCACCACTCCCTGGGCTCTCCATCACCAGCTGGCACCTGTCTTCTTTCTCACCTTGGCCAAGGGTACACGGCTTGGGTCCGTGGGACAATGCAGGATGGGGTCATCCTCAGCATGAGGGGCCTTGGGTCCCTGGTTTCTGCACCATGGGGGGGCTGCTCCTGACCTGTCACCTGCCCCGGGCCCATCCCTGGGGCAGCTGGGCAGGGGGAGCCCCGTGACAGTCTGGCTCCTACCCCGGCGTGGACCCACCCCTGCTTCCCCCAGAGCTGTGGCTGGGACATCCCATGGTCTCCGTATCTGGTTCCTGGGGGTCCCAGATGTGCCGTCCCACCCCAGTGCCCAGCCCACCGCCGGCCGTACCGTGAAGCAGGAGTGCCCAGGCTGCGATCCAGAGCGAGGGGCACATGGCTGCCCTGGCCGTGGCTCAAGGAGACGCTGTTCGTGACAGGTCCCTCCTCCTGTGCCTTTGCCCCAGGGGCAGAGGGATGCGGGATGGGAGGGACGAGGCCCCAGCAGATTCAGGGCGTGGGGAGCAGGGTTTGTTGTCCCTTTGGAAAGTGAATTCCACTGCTAAATAAAAGCAAACAGCAAAATCAGCACAAAGTCCAAAGATCCTGCAGGAGCAGAGGTGGGAGCGTGCCAGCTAAGCCTGGCACTGCCTGATGGCCAGGGAGAAGTCAGGGAAAGCTTTGCTCCCTGGGGAACCCCTGTGTTCTGGAGCTATGGAGAGCTGACATGGGATCTCTGGGGTGAGGGCCAGATGCCCCCCAAGCCAGTCAGCCCCCCAGGCCACCCCTCCTCCTCCACAGGACATGGAGCCATGCAGGTGGGCACCAGTCCCTGTCCAGTGCCCCGGACCAGCAGCCCCTGCCGAGGCTGCACAGGGACCTGTGCTCCACGGGAGGATCCTGTTGGGATGCGCCTTTGTCCCGCCAGGCCCATCAGCTCCGCACCTCCGTGCATCTGCCTGGCTAAAACCTCGCTGTCTTCATCATAAGGAGCCCTGACCCCGAGGCCTGTCACTGATGTCACAGGTACTTCCTCCAGCGGCTTTAATGGCTCTGGTTGTGGAGGGAAAGGCTGGGAGAGGGGCAGACCTGCTGGCACAGGCACTGGAGGTGTCCGTCCCTGGCATGGACACAGATCTTCAGGGATGAATGCACGTTCCCACCCAGGACAGGTCATGGTTTGGTCTGGAAAGGACATTAGGGATCCTCTCGTTTTGACCCCCTGCCATGGGCAGGGACACCTTCTGCTATCCCGGGGTGCTCCAAGCCCCTTCCAGCCTTGTCCTTGGACACTTCCAGGGATGGGGCAGCCACACCTTCTCTGGTCAACCTTTTCTAGGGCCTTCCTGCCCTCACAGGGAAGAATTTCCTCCCTTTATCTAATCCACACCAACTCTCTTTAGTTTAAAACCACCCCGCCTTGAACTGTTGCAATGAACCCTGCCAAAGTTTGTCCCCACAGCCTCACATCCCCGCCCAGGCTTCCCAGAGCACTCCCTACAGGATCGTTGTTCATCACAGCCCATGAAGATCTTTGGGATGCGGCCCCTCTTCCTGGGCCTGGGGTCCCTGCACCCCAGCTGTCCCAGGCTCGGCCTCGAGGCCGGACAAAGCTGGGTCTGTGTGGGGACCACGAACCCTCTGAGCTGCGGCCTCTTCCCAGTGGCACTTCCTGGCCTGTTGGACAGTGACTGTCTGGCTGTGTCACTGCTCTGCCTGTCCAGCTGTGTCCCCTCCGGGACTGTCCGGCTGTGTCCCCACACTGTCCGGTGTGTCCGTGCCCGCCTGTCCGGCAGTGCCACCATTCCCCCGCGGTGACACCGCTCCGACTGTCCAGCTGTGGCACTGGGACCCTGCTCACCACGAGGTGGCACCAGGACTGCGCCGTGGAGCCGCACAGACCCCTGTCCCTGTCCCACTGTCCTGTGTCCTGTCCCGAAGCACCCTGCAGCTCCGGCAGCAGCAGGGTCGGGCGGTCCCCTCGCCACCCGCTCCCTCCGGCTGAGCCCTGGAACGCTCATGTCGCGAATGCTCTCAGGCTGCCTGTGTCCCCATCACCCGCTGGTCCCCCCTCTGTGAGGGAAACCCAGGAAGGGGCAGCGGGGGGTCCACATCAGGGGCAGGACAGGGACGGGCGGGAGGGGGACACCAAAGGTGCAGCGATTGTTTCGCAACGATGCGATGCGGAGCGTGGGGACAGTCAGGCAGCACTTTGCTGCCACCCTGTTCATTAGTGACACGCGTTAATGATGCTTCATCCTCCCTGCCTGGTTCCTGCCGGGGGCAGGGCGGGGGCTGCACTCCTCACCCCACGGCCGCACCCCACTCCCAGGGGGTCCGCACGGCGAGGGGGTCCCCCCTGTATTCCCACCACTGAGCTCCACCCTGCAATGCCATCATACCCAGTGCCAACCCGGTGCCATCATCCTCAATGGCATCCTCCTCCTCCTCCTCGCCCAGCGCGGGGGTGGCACGGGCGGTCCCTGGGGACCCCTGGGGCCGCGTGTCGCTCCGAGCCAGCGTCAACAGGACGAAGCTCCTTGTCCGCCGTGCGTCCGGTGGGGCCCGTCCCTCCCGCGGGAGGTTTCCTCGAAGACGAGCCGGAGGAAGGCTTTGGGGGGACATCCTCCCTTTGTGGGCTATTGTCGGCCTTCCGTCACCTGCAGAGGCCGCGGGGTGACTCAGGCCGGGGTGACGCGCCCGGCAAACAGGACGCGGGGAGGGCGTGCGGGCGCAGGAATGCGGAAGGCGGTGGTGGCATCGGGATGCTGCCAGGATCCCTGGGGTGCCCCGGCAGGCAGGGTGTGGCGGGGGATGCCTGCCCGGGGGTGGCACCACAGAGCTCGGCAGCCGGGCTGCAGCGGTGAGGCTGCAGCTCCTGGCCCCCCTGAAGGAGCACCCCCACTTTGGGAGTGCACAGCACTGGAGGGGAGCGCTGAA
>VXAD01006085.1:42413-70249 GCA_013399195.1 Dicrurus megarhynchus
ACCCTGTCGGGGCCACCCGCCCTCACCTCGCTGGCAGGGGCTGTCCCAGGGTGCAGTTGTACTTGTCACCCACCTTTTTGAGGGTTGATGTCACCCACCTTGTGGGGGGCTCACCCTGGCCGGGTGCCAGGTGTCCCCAAAGCTACTGGATCACTCCCTCCTCAACTGGGCAGGGAGGGAAAATACAAGGAGAAGATGGAGATAAGGACCAGGATGTGACCAGGTACAGGCACAGGTAGAACAGACTCAGTTTGGGGAAATTAATTGAATTTCATAAAATCATGGAATAATGGAATGGGTTGGGTTGGAAGGGACCTTAAAGACCATCTTGTTCCAACCCCCTGCCATGGGCAGGGACACCTTCCACTGTCCCAGGCTGCTCCAAGCCCCATCCAACCTGACCTGGAACACTTCCAGGGATNAGGGGCAGCGGGGGGTCCACATCAGGGGCAGGACAGGGACGGGCGGGAGGGGGACACCAAAGGTGCAGCGATTGTTTCGCAACGATGCGATGCGGAGCGTGGGGACAGTCAGGCAGCACTTTGCTGCCACCCTGTTCATTAGTGACACGCGTTAATGATGCTTCATCCTCCCTGCCTGGTTCCTGCCGGGGGCAGGGCGGGGGCTGCACTCCTCACCCCACGGCCGCACCCCACTCCCAGGGGGTCCGCACGGCGAGGGGGTCCCCCCTGTATTCCCACCACTGAGCTCCACCCTGCAATGCCATCATACCCAGTGCCAACCCGGTGCCATCATCCTCAATGGCATCCTCCTCCTCCTCCTCGCCCAGCGCGGGGGTGGCACGGGCGGTCCCTGGGGACCCCTGGGGCCGCGTGTCGCTCCGAGCCAGCGTCAACAGGACGAAGCTCCTTGTCCGCCGTGCGTCCGGTGGGGCCCGTCCCTCCCGCGGGAGGTTTCCTCGAAGACGAGCCGGAGGAAGGCTTTGGGGGGACATCCTCCCTTTGTGGGCTATTGTCGGCCTTCCGTCACCTGCAGAGGCCGCGGGGTGACTCAGGCCGGGGTGACGCGCCCGGCAAACAGGACGCGGGGAGGGCGTGCGGGCGCAGGAATGCGGAAGGCGGTGGTGGCATCGGGATGCTGCCAGGATCCCTGGGGTGCCCCGGCAGGCAGGGTGTGGCGGGGGATGCCTGCCCGGGGGTGGCACCACAGAGCTCGGCAGCCGGGCTGCAGCGGTGAGGCTGCAGCTCCTGGCCCCCCTGAAGGAGCACCCCCACTTTGGGAGTGCACAGCACTGGAGGGGAGCGCTGAACCCACATTGTGCCAGAAGCGGGGGCGGCAGGAGAGCCTGGCTGGGGCCAGGGGCCACAGCCAACAGGGCTGGAACAGGTTCAGGGGATGTGCCCCTCCCGCGGTACCACAGACACGTGTGGGGCCGTGACAGGGTACCCACACACCCGGTACAGCCCCTCCTCACATCCCCACACCCCTCCCTAGCCCCCCCTGCAGCGCCCCNGAATAATGGAATGGGTTGGGTTGGAAGGGACCTTAAAGACCATCTTGTTCCAACCCCCTGCCATGGGCAGGGACACCTTCCACTGTCCCAGGCTGCTCCAAGCCCCAATGACCAGCCTGGCCTTGGACACTGCCAGGGATCCAGGAGCAGCCACAGCTGCTCTGGGCACCCTGTGCCAGGGCCTCCCCACCCTCACAGCCAAGAATTTCTTCCTAATATCTGATCTAAATCTCCCCTTTTATATATTTATCACCAATCAAATCAGAGCAGGGTAATGAGAAAAACCCCCAGACCTTAACCCCTTTTCCCACCTCTCCCTTCCTCCTGGGCTCAGTCATTCCAGATTTCTCTCCCTCCTCCCCTCTGGAATGGGGGCTGTGGGCAGTTTGCCACACACCGACCCCCTGCAGACACTGGGGGGGCTGGAGAGGACTGTGGCCGGGGGGGCAGGACAGAGGAGGGTCCCAGAATCTGAGGGTCAGGCTGGGAGGGGTGTCCCGGGAGCAGGATGGAAGGGGACATCCTGGATCCAGGCTACGCGGGGTCCCAGGCCAAGCTGGCAGCAGTGTTAGGGTCTGGGGGCCATTCTGGGTGTGGGGGTCCAGGCATGAGCATGGGGGGGGGGGTCCTGGACCAGGCTGAATGCGTGGGTTCCAAAGTCAGTCTGAGCGGGGGGTCCCGGGCCAGGCTGGGCTCAGAGGCCGGGGCCGGGTTGGNTGCTGCTGGGGCTCGTCCTGGCCGCACCCGGTGAGAGCGGAACACTCGCGGGGACCCGGGCCGGCAGCGGGGGATGAAGGGAGGGAGGGAGGGAAGAAGGGACCGCGGAGACCGCGCCGGGGTGGCCGCGGGTCGGGGGGCGCGGGGGGACCGGCATCCCCGCCCGCACCGCCGGGATCCGCTGCCGCTGGGCTGGGGAGAGACAAAGCGCTTTCTTTGGAGCCGAAAACCCCCCGGGTCCCCTGTGCAGAGCGGGAACGTCCGGAGCCGCCGTGACAGTCCCGGGCATCGCCGGGTCCCGCAGCGGGACCCACGCAGGGCTCGGCCCCGGCCCCGGCTGCCAACCTGCCCCGCGGGGGTGTGGGGCTGGCGGTGCTGGGACCAAAGCATCCCAGACAGGCGCCCCGGGGGAGCAGGACCAGTGCTAGCACTGGAGCATCCCCGCCAGGCACCCAGGGGAGCAGGACCAGAACATCCCGGCCAGGGGCTCCAGGGCTCCGGGAAAACGGCACCACTGCTGGGAGCACCAGGCACCACGGGGATGCGGGGGAACGGCTCAGGGTGGAGGGCTGAGGGTCTCGGTGGCACAGAGGAGGGGGTGGCTGTGGGGAGGGCTGGGGCCGCCCCATGCCCCGCGGTGAGGCTGGTGGCCGTGGCCGCACGAGGTGGCCATGCGTGGCACAGGTGGCCGGGCCGCGGCGGCACAGGAAGCACTTGGCAGTGATGGCTCTTGTTGGGGACAATCCAGGAAACCGGCCGGCCCGGGGCCAGGCAGCCCATGGCACTATTGTCTCTGTCCTGCGTGGGGACACCTGGCTAACGCTGTTCCTGATGTCCTCAGGGCCACTGGGGCAGGCGCCGGACGGGAAGGATGCCCAGGATGGCCTCACCCGAAGGCTGGTGCGGCCGCGGGGTGCACGGCGTGGGACCGGGCAGCGGCCGGGGGGCTGGCGGAGGTACCGGCGGCCCCGGCCCCGGCTCTCCCACAAGGGGCCTATGCCGTTCTGAGCCAGGTGAGGTGCAGTGGGGCGTGGGGGACGCAGGGAAACGCGTGACGGTGCCATGAGGGAAGTCATATGTACTTGGGCTTGCTCTCGTTGCAGGGCTGCCGCCAGCCTTCCACGGACACGGCTTCCACCGCCCGCGCCGCGTCCTCGCCCGCTCTGCTCATCCTCCGCCCCTGAGCGCGGGGTACTCCCTGTAAGCCCTCGGCTGGCCCCACCTTCTCCCGGCGGTTGCCCTGGTGGCCCCGGTGCCGTGTCTGGCACTGTGGGTGTGTTCTGCCCCTCCTCACCGCCTCCCAGGGCCGGCTGGAAGGGGGTTGCCTGCATAGGGGCCGGGGTTGCCACGATGCCCTGTCCCGGTGGGCACGGGGCTGGCTTGGGCATCGGCCCGCTGGGACCACGGGCTTTGCGCAAAGCACTTTGTCAGGCGGAGCAGCTTCTCCTCAGGGGTCTGTGAGCTCCCTCGGGGTCCTGCCCCAGCCCTGTCTGTCACCCCCACGCCAGGGGGGAGCACACAGCTTGTCCTGGGTCTATTTATTCCCATGGTGCTCATCCCACGCCCTGGGTGAGCTGCCCTCCCTTTCCTGCTGGCAGACCCACCTCCCAGGGACCCCTGTGCTGTGGGGTGCCCACCCAGGACACGCTGTGGGGCCCTGGCCCCTCTGCTTCACGCCGTGGGACAGCAGGAGCAGGGGGGCACTGGGGGCTCTGTCAAGCTCTGCCATATACCAAAGGAGGGGCCCTGGCTCTGAGCTGGGCCCTGCTGATTGTCTCCTGTGTCTGTAAAGATTTATTCCATGTAAATACATCTTTATAATAAAGAGTTATGATTGTTAACTCAGTAAATGCTGCTTTCTGGAAGGGCAGGTAGGGGTTGCTCTCCTGCTGGTGGGGAGGGATCTCAGGTCCCTCTGCTCCCTCCTGGGGCTGTCTATAGGCACTGGGGGTCCTGGCAGCCCCTTCCCCAGCCCATTGCTAGCAGAGAAGGTGCTCAGCAAGGAGTGAAGACATGTGCTGAGCCTGTGGAATTGGCAAGGAGAGCGGGAAAACACAGGTCAGAGAGGCTGAGAGATGGAGGAGGGGATGCTGGAAGGGCACAGGGATGCTGGTCCCTTGGGCAAGAAGGGGAGAGGGGCTGGGGCACCACCAGTCCTGGAGGCAGCTCTCACTGGTTCCGTACCACTCCGCTGTTGGACAGTCCCAGTGGTTTGCTGGATCCTCCCTTTCCCCCTGACCCCACCAGCCCCGGGCAGCTGCCGCACAGCCCTGTACATCCAGGCAGCTGTGAGTGCTGGGTACCTGTCATCTCCATCCCGGGCATCCCTGTCCCTTGTGTTCAGCCACTGCTATCCCTGGCATTCCTCTCCTCCGTGTCCCCATCCTGGTGTCCCCACCCCACGGGGCTGGGTGTGAGCAGGGCCCATGTGGGGGGCAGGAGGGTCACGGCTCAGGGGACTGAGGGTCCCTGTAGGACCCTGTGGGTGGGGAGGAGGGGCTGAGCCCTGCAAAGGGAGGGGACCCCACGGGACAGGACACCCCCAGTCGTGGCTGGGAGCCCTGAGGGAGGCGGTGCCCATGCGGGGCCCTACACTCCCTTCAGCGTTTGCAGGGGCTGCCCACGAGGAACGCCCCGGGCGCGGGGCTGTGGGCAGGGGTCGGCAGTGCCGGCGGGGAGGGGGTTAAGGGGCTGCGGAGGAGCGGAAGGGCTGCAGCTGGGCTGGGAGCGGGGCCTGGGGAAGCGCCGGGACCCAGCTGGCCTCCATGAGCTCATCCGCCGGGACCGGGCGGGATGCGCGGCCCTGCCCCGCTCCAGCGCTCCCGCCACGCGGCCACCGCCGCCACCCGCGGGGCCCTGAGAGCCACCGACCGCCTGTGAGCCACCGCTGCCACCCGCGGGGCCCTGAGAGCCACCGACCGCCACCCTGCATGGCCTGAGAGCCACCACCACCCCGTGGGGCCACTGCCAGCTGCCCTGAGACCCTGCCACCCTCACCCTGCTTCACGGCCACCCCAGGAGCCACTGCCACACACCTTCACCCCTGCTGGCCACCCCATCAGCCACCACCAGCCGCCCCACAAGCCCCCAGGAGCCACTGCCGTACTCCCATGATGGTCCGTGTGGGTGCACAAGGGTTGCCCACTCACTGCCTAGTCCTGTCCTGGCTCTCATGCCCAGTTTTCCAGCCCCAGCAGCCTCCCAGAGCTGGAGTGGGGCAGGACATGGTGCCCCAGCCACAGCCCCTCCCAGATGCCCCCGGATCCAGCTCTGGGATGCTGGGGGTGGTTATCGTTCCTCCACTGCCAGCCTGCTGCTGTGCTGGTTTGAACGGGGAGGGCTCTCCCCCTGCACTTCAAACCACCCCTCAATGTCTGTGGTTTGCCTCCCCAGCTGCAGCAACAGGCACCTTGCCCAAGAGATTCGGTGAGGTCCCTGCCTGGGCAGGGCAGGACAGGCAGTGGGGGGCCCAGTAGACCCCTGGAGCGACTGCTGTGGCCGTGCCAGCAAGGCAGCAATGTCCCATGTCCCCCAGGCATTGCCCAGCCCCAAGTGCTTGGGCTGTGGCCAGGGGCTGCACAGCTGAGCCCTGACCCCAGCCCTCCTGCGCCAGCCTGGAAGGAGGAGGTCAGGGAGGACCTCCCGGTTGGGCTGTGGCCAGCATGGAAGGAGGAAAAAGCTTCTGAGCCGGGAGACCTAAGGAATCTCTGGCTCTTCCTGGCCTGGCCTGCTGCCCGCAGGCAGGTGGGAGCTGCTGAGCTTGGCCGTGCTCCCTGTGCCCCGTGTGCCATGGCAGTGCCAGAGCCCCTGCACTGCAACAGGGAGCTGGGGCAGAGTGGGCAGTGGGCACAGGGCAGTGCTGGGGACACAGGCAGAGCAGCACAGGGCAGTCCTGTCCCTGGGTGTGCAAGCAGGGTCTGTCCCGGCAGGGCAAGGATGGGGTCTGCAGGTCCCAGCTCACTGAGCAGGGATGCCAGGGGCACTGGGAGAGGGGCAGAGCAGTCACAGGAGCCCTGCGGTCCTTGGGGACCTCTGGATGCCCCTGGGGGGAACAGGGAGAGTTCACTGCCCACCTAGCGCCGGCAAGGGATGTTCGGTGTGGCTGTGGGACACCACCAGCTCCTCCAGCCCCACCACCTGGGCACCACCAGCATCCCTCAGTGCCCATGTTTGTGGTGGGCTGATGCATGTGTGAGACCCCTGGAGCTGCACCCCAACAGCCTCCAGGGTCCCCCACGAGGATCCCTGTGCCCTCCTGAGGAGGATGGGCAGGCCCAGGCTTTGTCCCATCCCCAGGGAGCATCAGGCCTTCGCTCTCGCTCCGGCATTTCCGCCGGCAGTGGCAGGAATGTGGTAGCCGCGGGAACAATGCCGGCACCTTGCGCTGGTCCCCTCCGTGACAGCACAGGAGCAGCTGCCCAGGCACAGCCCTGCTCCCAAGGAGCCGGCAGGAAGCAGATGGAGATGACACCGGCCGCCATTTCCTGCGGCAGGACGCGCGGGCTTTCTCCACCACCGCTCCCCTTGCTGGCCCAGCAGGGCCTCGGGCACCACAGGCACCACCGCTCAGGGCTGCCAAAGCTGTGTGCCACACAGGGCACCAGCACCCTGCTGCCCCCACTGCCCTGGCCGGACCCAGTGCCATCTCCATCCCGGTGTGGTACGTGCCACCACCCGCTGCTGGACGGGCCAGCGGCGCTGGGCTGCACGGTGCCAGCACATCAGGGGTGCAGAGGAGCTCAGCCAGCAGGACCCAGCGGCATGGGGCCCTCTGCCCCCATCTCCAGCTGTGCCCAGCATGCTGCCGGAGTGGCTCGGGGAGAGCCCAGCCCTCGGCTGCCCCTGGAGCTCTGGACAGGGCTCCGTGGTGGTGCAGAGCCACGTGGGGGGGGCAGGCGTGCCCGGCGCAGGCCCCAGGCCTTGCACAACGGAGGTTTATTTGGAACGAAGTTTCCCAATAAATTATGTAATTTAAAAATTTTAAGGAAAAGAAAAAGGCAGAAGGGAGGGGAGCCCGCGGCAGCTCAGCCTGTGCATGGGGACCGCAGGGCCACGACACCCTGGGCTAAGCCCAGGCACCGGCGGGGGCTCTGCGACCGCAGCCCCCTCCTCTTGGCTTTGGCCTCCCGCACCTGAGGCCACGTGGCCCCACAGGCCTCTTAGTGTTTCAGTGGGACAGGGCACTCTTGTACCCTCAGTCACCAGCCCCAGGGCTGTCCCCTCAGCCAGCTGTCTGTGACCCCTGCACTACAGCCCTCCAGCACAGCCCCCCCCGGCTTCTCCTCTGGCCCCCAAGGAGCATTTCTGGCTCCTTTCACCCCCCCAAACCTGCACCCTCTGCTAGCACCCTGGGGAGGGGAGAATGGACTCCATCCAGTGGCACCTGGTCACCCAAACCTGTCCTACCCCCACACTGTAGGCTGGGCTGGAGGCACAGCAGTCCCATCCTGCTGAAAATGCACAGGAGAGCCCAGGAGGAGCAGAGGGCAGCTCGTGGCTCAGCCTGACCCTGGCCACTGTGAGCCACCCACCATCCTGTGTCCCCAGGGGAAGCTGGGGCAGGGAAGGGAGAAGATAGTGAGGGCAGAATAGGGGGTGCAGGGACAGACCCGTGTGCCAGGGCCCTGTGTCCTGGGAGGGAGGGCAGAGGGGAAAGGCCCTGCCAAAGGGGAGAGGCCGAATGTCCAAACAACCTTCCTGGGTCAGCACGGTCCATAGCACAGTGATGGCATCAGGGCTGTGTTGGCAGAAGGTGGCACATGTCCCACACCAGTCTGGGGTGGTGTACGCACCAGCACGTGTACCTGGCGCCGGAGGGATGCCGTGTGCCACGGCCTCCGAGAGCACCAGCCATCCCCACCCTTCTCCACAGCAGCTCTTGGGAGATGGTGACACGGAGAGAAGCATGACTCGGGGAACTGGTGACACTGCCGCGGAACGATGGGTGCTGGCACAGTGCTCGGCTATCGACAGATCCACCTGGCTCCCGCAGAGAAGCTGAAGGCTCCAGTGGTGGATGGCAGTGCAATGAGCGTGCAGGTCCTCTGCAGCGTGGGGTATGGCGTGGCAGGGAGGGGGAACACGTCCCTTCCGACTGTAAACACGGCACTTGGAGAGCTTCGAGCCTTTACCCCTCGGAGCTGTGAGAGGCCCGGCAGGAGCGCGGGCCCCGGCTTTGGCACACGGCAGGAGTCATTCTTCGTCCCCGGTGAGCAGGAAGCTCAGGAAGTTGATGGCACGCTGGCGGTCCTGCTGGGTCTGCCTGGCCATCAGATTGGGCGGAGGGCGCAGGAGGAGGCTGGAGAACAGGGCGGCTGCGGAGGCAGGTAAAATCTGTCACTGGTGAGGAACGAAGACCTTGGGAGGTGTGGGAAGAGGCTGGGATGGAGCGAGGGCTGCAGAGGAACAACACTCACCGATCATGGTGGTACTGACGTTGTTGTGATCCGAGTACTTGAGCAGCTCCCGGAGGAAGGACATTAGGTACCGAAACACGTTGCGGTGGCAGCTCGGCAGCTGATGGATCACCTGCAAGGAAATGGTGTCAGGAAGCTCTCCCAGCTCCCCCCGCTGCAGCCTGGGCACATGCGGCACTGCGGGCTCCAGAGCAACCTACCCACAGCTGCAGCCCAGTGCTGATGGCACTTGTGGGCTCTGCCTCCTGGTGACACTGCTACAAGGAAAGCTGTGTCACCAGGAAAAAGCCCCCACTGCCCTGGGGCTGCTTCCTGCTTGTTTCCAGTCAGATCCCAGCTCTCACTGCCCCAAAACTTCCCCCTCTGCTCAGGGACATGCTTGGCCTGGCCTGCTGCCCTACCAGCTGTTAAGAGCCATGCACAGTCCTCCATGGAAGGACAGGAATTGTAGCTCTGAGCAGGTGCTCAAGCCCTCAGGACCAGGGGCAGCTCAGCCCCTCCCTCAGGCTGTTCCCCACATGCTCGGGGTGAGACAGGGCTCATTTGGGGTCTCTTTGGAAGAGCTCCCTACTCCCCCAGAGCCACTGCCAGCCCCTGGGTAGGGAGCAGGAGCCAGGCGGGCCCAGGGCCATGGCGCAGCCCACGGCAGCAGCCCCACACGCCAGCACAACCCCGCACCTGTCGGCACAGCCGGCTGCTGTGGGACACATCCAGGCACCGCTGGTACAGCTCGTAGCAGATCACAGGCTCTGGCAGAGCCTCCAGGAAGATGAGGAGA
The DNA here is from genome assembly GCA_013399195.1 of Dicrurus megarhynchus. Classification (NCBI taxonomy): domain Eukaryota; kingdom Metazoa; phylum Chordata; class Aves; order Passeriformes; family Dicruridae; genus Dicrurus; species Dicrurus megarhynchus. The sequence goes on from VXAD01006085.1 coordinate 51,799, forward strand.
GCCTCAGACACAGAGTGATTACTGCCCGCTGGACCGCTGGGAATCAAGGGTCATGCTGAGCAGAGAGATCCCCTCCCTCCCCAGATGCTCATCTCCTTGGAGGTCATGCAAATCCCCTGCCTGTCTAACCTCTCCTCCTCCTCCTTCTCCTCCACTGTCTCCCATCCATAAAATACACTGCTCCATCCACCCTGCACTGCGTTTCCCACCCTCTGGCTGCACAGGAGCCCCCTGCTCCATTAGCCTCTTCTCCAGACCACACTCCTCAGTTTCCCAGCTCCTGTGCTTGGCACAGCCCTGCAGAATCTTCCAGAGCCCCCTGGCTGCTTTGGCCAGCACAGGTTCAACTTCCAGAGAGGTTGTGGGGGGACCAAGGGGAGCCCATCCCTGCCAGGAACCCTGCCAGATAAACGTGACAGACAAGCTCTCCTGAGAGTGAACTCTCTCAGCAGAGCTGAGATCCACCACAGAAGGATACGGATTGTCTCAGGAATGCTGGTGTCCAGGCACTCAATGATCTGCTCCAAATCATCCTGCATGCCTGGAGTCTGGAACAGGTCCTCCTGTCAAAAACAGCACAGGGAGGGACAAAGTCACCTTCCCCACAAAGGCTGAGGCACATGGTGACTGGGAGGTGAACCCTGGGACACCCAGCCAGTGCCCTGAGCACACGGAAAAGCCTTGTCCTGTAAACACCAAACCGGAGCTGATCTCCAGGTGCTTGTGAGGAACCAGGTCACCAGGAGAGCTCCAGTGTGGCAGAGGCCCTCTCCCTCTCCCTCCCTCTCACCTGGTGGAGGGCATGCTTGAACAGGTGGTCCACCAAGAGCCAGATCTCCTTTGGCAGCTGCAGTGGCACCTCAGCTGTCTCCTCGCTGTCCAGGGAGCCCATCTGCAGGATGGATTTCTCCTGGGGAGAAAGAGCACATAAGGGCTTAGGGAAACCTCAGTCCCTGCTGTCTCAGGCCCCTAGTCCCTGGTAGAGAAAGCTGGGAGAGGGGAAGCAGCAGGACCCTGGGGTGCTCCAGCCCTGACTCACTTTCACAGCACCAGCCATTGCTCCACAGGCCCCGGCTCCTCTCCCTCCTGCTGCCCCATGGAACAACCTGCCCGGTGTCTCCAACAGCCCCAGCCCCCTCAGCCCCCGGGGAGGGGGCTCTGGCTGCCCACGGTGCCCCGGCCCCATCCCAGCTCCCACCCTGCAGCCGAGAGGCCGGGACCCAGCAAGTCTTTGTGCTGCGGGAGCTGCCGCGCTGGGAGCCCGGCCCCGGCCCCGCTCATCCCACGGCTCCCTGACCCCAGGTGTGCTCCAGCCACTGCTGCTCTCAGGGCTCTGGAACCATCCTGACTTCTGAAGTTTCTTCTGGGATTTTCCCGAGGAGAGGTCTCACTGAGCACACACCACCACGGTCACAGCTCCTGCTTACTCATGTGGAGCAGCTGACGAGCTCCATGGCTCAGACATCTCCATCACACCAAGCTTTAACTGGATCCATGTTCTGGGCTTGATTTTACTCTCACTTCACGATCACTCACATTCCTGTGACCTCCAAGGAGGAAGCCATGCCCAGCACTCCCAAAGCACCCAGGAACCAGCACAAGCAGGAACACAACCCCGCCACCAGCAGTGGAGTCCACAAGCCACACAGAAAGCACCTCACTCCAGCTGAGGCAACAACTGGCATAGCTGTCCCTGCAGCACACACAGCCACTGACAGCAGCTGGGGCGGCTTCCCCGCTGTGCCCCCAGACACCCCCGGTTGATACGAGCCCTGGTGGCAAGGGCAGTAGCCCCACTTGCCACATGGCACAGCACAGCTCTGCCCTGCACAGCACCAGGCCTGACCCCACCGGCAGATGAGGAGTCATGGGTGCCTCGCTCAGCCACATGCACTGGGAAGGTCGGGAAGCAGTGTGCCAGGCAAGAGCATTAGAGAATTCCTCTAAGAGGGAAAGGGGGAGAGCTGCAGACCCTCTCCCAGGGCTGTGGACACTCTTCCAGGGCTGAAGCTCTTCTACAGAAAACCCCTGTGCCAGGGCATCGCTGGAGCCAAGCGCTGGAGCAGCCCTTGGCATGACTGGGAGAGCTGTGAAGACCCCCATGCAGGAGATCCCGGGTACTCAGGGAAGAGAAGGCTCGAGGTGCCTCGGGGCAGAGGAGAAGGAAGAGAGGAGGAGGAGGAGCAGGAGCAGGAGGCGGGTGCGCGTTGGCCGGGCCCCGAGCGCCCTCTCCTGCCGCGTGTGAGGAAGGGAGGCATGGCCACGTCCTTCCCACGGGAAGATGCTCCCAGAAGGATGGCACCGAATCCTTCCCTTCTCCTCTGCCAGGAGGGAGACTGTGAGCTTCATGCGGTTAAACACCCGAGCTCGATCCCCTCTTAGAGAGGGATCATTCCTTCCCTCTCCCAGTTTACTCTGCCGCTGCGCTGACAGCCCAGGGGAGGAACAACTCCCTCAGAGCGGGAAGCCGGCACAGAACCAGCTCAAACAAGTTACAAATGTCAGAGCCAGCGCAGGGAGAGCAGGAACACCCCCAACATCTCCCACTTGCTCTCCCAAGGACATGTTTTCCTTTCTTGGCTCCAGCACCGAGCATGGGTGCCAAGAGAAGCAGTGATCCTGCTCGGGCACTGTAGCCATCAGAGCCAGCAGCCCCGGCTCCACTGCTCGAGGAGGCACAGAAACATCCACCTCCTGCACAAGGCCCTCCCTCGGCCTCCACAGGGACACAACAAGATGGAAGGAACAAAAGGCCTGAGTTTCCTACTCCAGCCCTCTTCCCACAGGTCTGAGAGGATGTTGTGAACTCCACCTTATGGTCAGAGCTATCTCTGGTCTGTCAAAGGCTACCAATCTTTTTGGGAATATCCAGCATTGCGGTCAGGATCAGGAGAGTAATTTTTTTCCCCCAAAGCAAATTGGATGAGCTTTAACATCTCAGTCGGGCTTGGATCCGGGGTCACTGTCAGCTTCTCTGTGCTCTCATCCAGCCCACAGCTGTGCTAAGAAGCTTTGCTGGCAGTGTCCCCTCTGTGCTCCCCTCCCCTTCCCTCTGCCACAGAAAATAGGGGAAAAGCTCTCATTCTTTACAAACACACCACTGAGAAGCAGACTGCCACACAGCAATTGCTTGTGTTACCTTTTCTAAGAAGCTGTCTTCTTCCTGAGAGCAGCAGGAAAGAGAGGAAAAAGTGTGGTTAAGAGGGAGAAAGCACTCTTGGATCAACTCTTCTGATTAAGCAGAAGCCTAATTTGCATTATAAGAACCCACTGAACACCAGGTCCTTCACACATTTTGCTGACACGGCCAAAGTTAAACCTGTGGCGAGAGATTTGCCTGCCAATTAGCAACAATCCTGCTCACATGATGTACAACCTCGTCAGGATTTCTGGAAACCCCTCCAAGGGGCTTGGACAGCGCTGTGCACTGGCCAACAGCCGGGCCATGGGCAGGTGAGACGTGTCTGCCAGGAAGAAGTTCCCTGGTCAGAATCACTGTCCCTGTGTTATTTCAGCCATCTTCCTTTGTGACCAGGCCAGAGATAAAACGTTCCCTGGGCTAAATCTGTGTTTCTGAGCGTGTGGCAGCTGTGGAGCTCACAGGGCCCCTAAGCAGCTTTGGGTACGGTCAGGGAAATGAGGGTTTGTGCTCAAACCCGGCTGCTGCTGCTGCAGCCTAAGAGCATTAGCACAGTGCAGAGAGCAGTGTGCCAAGCCCTCCGGCAGCACAGCCAAGCCCTCAGCATCCCCAAACAGCCATCCGTGTACGGCCAGGGCCGGCTGGACATGGCTCATGGGGTCTGCAGGAGGGAACGGAAGCAGGCTGTCCATGCTGAGTCTTGGCAGAGCAACCTCTGTGCTCTGAGGTGGGAGCAGCCCCGGCGCACTCCAGGCTGAGCTGGGAGCAGCTGCAGCTCCCACGGCACAGGGACACCAGGAGGGAGCAGCATCTCAGGGTCCCCCGTGGCCTCTGCAGTGCCTGCTTGCTTTGGGGGCTCCCTGAGTTCCAACAGAGCCACGACAGACCGGCCTCTTCCCGGGAACAGCTTGCTCAGAACAGGAGCTGGCACAGGTTTCTCTCCTGAGGCACAGGGGGAGGGACACGGTCACAGGTTTGGGAGGGCAGACAGCCACCTGCACGTTTTGTAATGAGTGAGTCATCTCCAGCCTCACCCCCCAACCTGAGCCTGGCTGCTCACCTCTCCACAGAATCATGGAATGGTTTGGGTTGGGAGGGACCTTAAAGTTCATCTCGTTCCACCCCCTGTTATGGCCAGGGATATCTTCCACTATCCCAGGTTACTCCAAGCCCCTTCCAGCCTGGGCAAACCCTCCCCACCCTTACAGGGAACAATTTCTCCTTGATGTTGAGCCTTCAGCACCATCTGCTCCACAAGATTCACCTGTTCCTGACAGGGGTTCTTCGAGAGGCTTTTTAAAACCCACAGTAGGATCTCAAGAAAAAACAGGATGACACTAATACTGAAATCCCAAAGGAGAGGTGCTCCAGTGACAGCAGCCAAGTCAGTGTCTCTCTCCTGGGAGAACCAGGAGAGCCATTCCCACACAAACTCCCACCTACACCGTGCTACCCCACACCCACTTACCTCAGCCCCTTAGTGACTGAGTTTCCAGACCTCTCTCCACTGAAAACCACAGACAAAGTCTAGCCAGGCTGAGGAAAACACTGGATGCAGAGAAGGATGAGCCCTAACACCATGCAAGTGCAGGAGGTTCTAAAGGCACAGACACTGCCAGCCTCACACAGCCTGAGCAGCAGCAAAATTCAGGGAACTGCGCCCAAATGCTCCAGGTTGCAGGGCAGGCAGCACCTGCACCACTGACTCAGGCAGTACGTGCTCAGCTTGGCCTGGCTCCAAGGATTTCTCAGCTCACAGGTAAAATCAGAACCAAAAAACTTAAAATATCCCCCATGTCCATAAGGAGAGCTGTGTCCCTGCTGCAGACACTGGGGCAGGTGCTCTTTGCTGATCATTTTGTTCCCTGTATTTCTAGATGTTTCACTGAATAACAGGAGAAGGAAATCTATAGGTAAAGGAAGGAGAAGAAGCCTCAAAGTACTCTTACAAATCTAACAGCGTGTCTGTGAGGGCAGAGCCAAGAATCTGGGCCCAAGTTCCTCTGTATCAAGCAAGAAGTTGCTGCTGAGCCGGAAAAAGTAGGTGTAAAAGCAACCAAGGCCAGTGAAATGTTCCAGACTCACTTCTAGAACAAGACTGACTTTCAATCAAATCCTGAGAAATCTGAGGAGCCTGAAGCCTGGATCAGTTGCTTGACCTGAGGAGGCAAGTGCTGTATCTTGCCACCTGGATCCTGCATACATCCTAAATACAAAAAAGATGGGAACTGGAAGAGGCAGGGAGAGGCACTGGACAACTGCTGAAGGACAGAGAAAATGTGGAAGCAATGGGAGCGGAAGCTGGAAAATCTACAGAGGTGGAAAAGCAGCAGCTTACTGGACAAAAAACCCCTCATGCAAGGGTGAGACGGNATGGCAGAGAGACTCAAACAATGGGGCTGAGCTTTCAGGAGGACAGGAGGAAATGACTCTCCTGGCTGAACACAAATGGGGACATGAACTGGCACTCAGGAGCTGCTGCACCTCACTGGAACACGGCCAGGTAAGGCAGTAAGGAGAGATGAATGAAACCAGCCTGGAAATCAGAATTACATCCCCAAAATGGGACTTCACCCCAGAAACAGCTATGAGAGTAGCCAAAGGACAAGAGGTGACTAAGGCACAAGTGCACCCTCTCTCAGGCACACGACGAGCTTTGGGAAGAGGAATACTGATGCTGGGGGCTGGCAAAGGCTGGGGGGAGGAAGAGTTCACTGCACCACAGAGAGACCTCTCACTGATGAGTTACCTCTCACCCGAGGCATTATCTCTCACTGTGGCTGGTGTGGGAGGAAACGGCCAGAGAGGCCATGACGCTGCTCATCCGTGAGCTGCGTCCTTCAGCACTCCACACCCACACCACACACTTCCTTCAGTCCTCCTGCTTCTGCTTGCTCCTTCCCCTGAGCAGTGGGAATGCATCCAGAAGGAAAAGGCTCCTGGGGCACTCATCATGGCAGAAGAAGCCCTGGTACCATGGAGGAGAGCACCTCAATCACACCTCTTATGACACAGTAGTGCCACTCAGCTGAGCCTGCCAGCACTACTAACACCAACACGAGGTGCTGGGATCACTTTTTTGTCCCATCAAACAATATTTGATGAGCCTACTCAGAAAAAAGGGATAAAGTACAGGCTGTCAAAAGCCATTGGCTGGGGTAGATGGGAAGAATAAAAGAGCACCTCAAGCTCTGTGAAGTCACTCAGCTCGGAGCCAGCACAGCCAACCCGAGCTGCAGGCACTACTCCTGCTTTTGGGAGCAATCAGAAGGGAATCAGGCCTCTCTGGCTTAAAAGAGCTGCTTCAGAACTCACCAGGTCGATGAGTTTGGTGACTGGAACTTCTCGGATTGGTCGCTTCATCCGGCACAAGGCCTCGAGTGAGGTGCCAAAGCAGCTGGGCAGGTAGGTCCCACTGATGGTCAGGAAATAGTCCTTCCCTCGGTCCAAGTGCAGGACAAGAATATCCTCGATTTTATCCTCACCAGAGTTCAGGAGGGTGACTGAGTCCTTGCTGACGTACACATCCAGGGAGATCTCCGTGCTCTCTTCTGCAACACACCGGAGCTCTCAAGAGCACATGGACACTCTCCAAAAGGGGATGACAAGGACAAACATACAGTGGCAGGGACAAAGGCCACGACAGAAAAGACACAGAGACGAGACCGATGGCAAGAAAGGTGGGACACAGGAAAGACAGGAAGGACTGCATGGAGATGGGATGGGGGGTCCACAGCAGTATACTCACGTGGCTCCAGGTAACCTTCACAAGGCTCGGCCCGAAGCCACGGCTTGCAGTAGTGGCTGTCGTTGAGCTTTGGGATGAAGGAGAAGTGACAGGTGACCTGCCCGTTGTTGGTAATCCAGAACTTCTGTTTCTGCAGCTGACGGAACTTCACGTTCTTAAACTCGAACTGCAGAGCAAAGAGAAATCAAGTGATATTAGTGGCCAGGATATGGGCACACGGCCAGCCCCCCCACACTCTGCAGTGGCCCCCATGGCTGAGAGGAGCCCACCCAGTGCAGAATTCCTCGCAGAATTCCTCACAGAAATCCTGCCAAGGAGCCAAGACAACATGTCCTCTCTAACCCAATTCCTGATCATAAGATAAAGGATAGAGTTCGATTTCCTATAACCCAGTTTATTGAACCAAAGTCTTTGAAAGTAGTTCTGGCACTTTGAAGGCTGCTGTGTTTGGGCAGTGACAGTGATTCCAGTTTCATCCTCACCTCTCTGCTGCTCAGGTCCAGTGAAGGAAGAAAGTCATTCTCCATCCTGTCCATTATACGAACAATGTCTTCAAACAGCTTCCGATACTTCTGCTCATCCACAACCTTCACCTGTGGGAGAGAAAAAAGACTCAGCAAAGCTTCTGACTGGCTTTCACAGGAACTCTCTTGACCATGAGCAAACTGCAGAAGTGAATTATTTCTCTAAGCACTTGCTTGTGCAGCTGAAAGGCTGAGAGAGTTCACACACATGGGTGCAGCCACAACTTTACACAGATTTCACCCCTGCGGATGTTACCAGCGCCTGTCTGGCCACTGCTCACACACCTGGGAGATCAATGCTGAGGGACAGCATTGGCATGCTGCAGCATTCCTCATGATTCTCCAGAAGGAAAGGAGAAAGGCTTTTCTTTAAACAGACTCAGCCTATTCTACTCAGCCCAGGTGAGGCACACATGGAGTGCTGTGTCCAGATCTGGGCTCCCCAGTACAGGAGAGACATGGAGCTCCTGGAGCAGGGCCAGCAAAAGCTACAGAGATGCTGAAGGGCCTGGAGCATCTCCCTAACAGGCAAAGGCTGAGGCAGCTGCGGCTGTTCACCCTCAAGAGGAGACACAGCTGAGAGGGGCCCTCAGCCCCGTCTGTCCCTGTCTGCAGGGAGGGCTCCGAGCAGGGCCCAGGCTCTGCTCCGTGGGGCCCAGCAATGGCACAAGAGGAATGGGCAGGAACTGATCCCAAGATCACAATCCTGTCCCATGTGCTCTGGGATGGCCCTGCTGGAGCGGGGAAGATGGGACCAGACAACCCACTGTGGTCCCTTCCAACCTGACCCATTCTGTGAGACCTGAGCCACCCAGGGAGCAGGAGGTAGCAAGAATGGACATGGAGTGTTCCCATTTGCTGCACCAGAACACCCAGATTTGCTGCCACTCTCCACTGAAGACATTCAGGTGTGAACCAGCTGACACATCTGACGCAGCACAGGTACAGCCAGCCCCAGGCTGCTGCTGTGTCTCTGCATGGAGGAGGAACAGTGGGACTCACCCATTCCAGTGCTGCCAGATGCAGCACCCCCACAGCAGGCACGGCCCAGCTGGGTTCATCCGTGCTCTTGCCCCAGCCTTAGCAGAGGTGCCCTGAGTCCACCACCGCCTCCCAAAGCAATGCCTGGAATGCCGGGCAGTGCTGGGGCGCTGCCCCAAGGTACACACAAACCTACCCCGATGCAGAAAAGGGCGCTGACAGGCTTGTGGTCACTGGTCTTGAGGTCCATGTGACTGCAGTAGCGGAGCTGATTGATGTTTCCTCCTCTCCAAAGGATCCGATCACACCACGCTGGCACACGACACTTCCCACTACAAAGAAAAACAGGTTACCAGGGGAATCCAACAATCCTATCAAACTGTTCCACTTCTCAACAAGGCAGTTCCCTCCACCCACATCATCACAGCAGTGATGGGATGAACTCCTATCACCTACCCCAACTTGAATTCTGTTATTTCTTCTGCTCTCTTCCCCTTTCCCAATACAACAGATAAAATTCCCATCCTTTACAGCACCAGGATACAAAAAAACCCTCAGTCAAGCCCATTTCCACAGCCTGAACCCATCTGTGCTGTGACCCAAGCTGCAGGACTTTGTTTTGCTGCCAGACCTTTCTGCCCACAATCCAACCCATCACTTACTGTTTCCACTATGGAAACTCTACTCAGTGATTACTATCATGTCTATGAAGTTATCCTTCTTCAGATTAACTACTGTGCTGATTCATAAACACAGCAGAGTCAAATCAATCACCACATGGTTTGAAAGTCCTTCTTGGGAGTTTCTCCCTTTGGAGCAGCCCCTGCAGCAGATGCAGCCATGTCTGTGGGAGGCACCAAGCGGGAACCACAGCTGCTATCGCAGTGCAGCCACCCTGTGGGTGTGCAAGTCAGGGGACAGGGTGACTCAGAGAACCTGTTTCCTTAGCTCTTCAATTCCTTTTTTATACTCTTTGCCTGACCCTGGCAATAGAAAAAGCCCCCAGTGCAGGGTCACCTGAGCTCACACTTCACCTGCCTTCATCCAGCAGGATCAGCAGCAACAGAGGTTTAAGGGATGTGCCTGGTCAACACACACAGGGGCTGCTTATGGCAGAAAGAGGGAAAGAAAGGAAGGCCAAACATAACACTGACAGGGATTCACAGCTCTAGGAAGCAGGAAATCAAGTTCTGTGAGAAAATGCGTTTTATGTCATAGGTAAATACACCCAGTGGCAGCCAATGTACCTGGAGTCCCAGCGATCTGTTTTAGAATCATATTTATACGTGGGGATGAATGTAATATCTCCCTCCATGAAATCTGCAAATGCTTTCTTCTGAGTGCGCTGAATATTCAGCTAAAGCAGAAAAAGAAAGCTTTAAAAAGAAAAAAACCAAACCAAACCCAAGAAACCCTCCCCTGCCGCAGCAGTGTCAGAGAGCAGATCTACAGGCAGAGCAACTACAGCCTGTGGCTGTTCTGTGGGATTCACAGACATTCCCAAACTGCCTCTCAGACCTCACACCTTTAACAGTGGTAAACATTCAGCCCATAAGTGGAATGTTTTCCAAATAGACTGAATACAAATGGGTACTGCTCACCAGACCATGCAGGCAGCATCAAATAAGAGTTAAGGGAAACATTAATTACTAAATGCCTTCATCAGTTTTCAGGCTTAAGATTGTCCTCACTAATCTTTCCCCACCAATCATTTTAGCATGAGCCTCCAGGATTGCACTTGCCTGACAACCTGACACCACCCTCCTTTGCTCCTTTCTCCTTCTGAAAAATCTCCTGGATGTTTTCCTCACTAAGACCTGAGCTACAGCTGTTTCCTGCATGAAGCTCTGCAGTACAGCAAAAATGAGCTACAGAGGACAATCAACCAAATTTCCTGTTAAACTGTGTCAGAGGTGGTATTGCACCACTGTTGTTCACGTTTCCTGGGTGCAGCCCTTCACCTGAAAGGCACCTGCCACCAGTTTCCGTGTGCTGCAGGAAGTGCTGAGCTGGGAAGGCGACAGCACAGAATTCAGGTCAAACTAACTGGCTGAGCAGATTTGGGCTCCAAATCAATACCTGTTCCACAACACTGATCACAGCGGCTTTTGCTGCTGTTACAAATGCCTGTGTTCAGCTTGTAGTTTGTACTTAAGAGAGAATTCCTGCACTGAGACACAGACACACTTACAGAGTGACTGCCTGAGTCACCCAGCTACCCCAGCATGGACCCCCTTTGTTTAGGGGGATGTTGCAACCAGCACACCCTGTCAGGGTGCAGCATCTGTGTTTATGTCCAGACCCTTATTGCAGTGTGTCACAGAATTATGTAGGTTGGAAAAGCCCTCCAAAACCATTGAGTCCAACTGTTCCCCCAGCACTGTCAAGGCCACAACTAACCTATGTCCCCAAGTGCCACATCTACGTGTCTGTTAAATCCCTCCAGGAACGGGGACATCACTGCCCTGGGCTGCCATGCCTGGACAGCACTTTCCATAAAAAATTTTTCCCTAATATCCAACCTGAACCTTTCCCAGCACAACTTGAGGCTGTTTCCTCTTGTCCTGCCAGTTGTTACCTGGGAGAAGAGACCAACCCCCACCTGGCTGCACCCTCCTCTCAGGGAGTTGTAGAGAGCAAGAACGTCCCCCTGAGCCTTCTCTTCTCCAGGCTGAGCCCCCCAACTGCTCCTGATCAGATCTGTGCTCCAGCCCCTTCCCCAGCTCCATGTCTGCCAGCTCCTCCCAAGCAGACCAAGGTGACCTCCCAGGGATGGGGCGAATGTGAGCGAGTTCACTGACCTGGTCATACATCAGCAGCTTCTGAAGCTCGTTCTTGCTGATGAGATTCTTCACTTCGCTGGCATCTGGCAGACACAGCCTGTAGTTCAGGTCTCCCAGCCAGATAACAACACTGCAAACAAACATACACATACAATCAGAATGGTCTGGTTTGGAAACAAGCTTAAAGCTCATCTTGTTCCAACCCCCTGCCATGGGTGGGGACACCTTCCACTATCCCAGGCTGCTCCAAGCCCTGTCCAGCCTGGCCTTGGACAATTCCAGGGATGGGGCAGCCACAGCTTCTCTGGGCAACCTGTGCCAGGGCCTCCTCCCCACCCTCACAGGGAAGAACTTTGGGAGCACATCAGCAGTTAACAGCTCCCTTTTGTAAACCACATTAAGGCTGAGACATGTGGAAGACAAAAAGGAGACATTAAAGATTGAGTCCAACAGAAGAAATTTCTAGTGACAGCAGATCCTACAGGACTAAGTCCATCTCCTTTGGAATTCCCCAAAGACTGAAGGCTTGGTTGAATAGGAGATAATACATTTGCCTCAGCCTGAAACAAGCCAGAGAAGAGCACTGACATTCCAGTGAAGCAAAACCACACAAAATTGAGCTGGTATTGAGGCTCTTCTCATGTTAAGAAGAGGGCAATGGTGGAGCTCATTAAGCAGAGCCAGCCTGTCAGCCAGCGGGACAGGTGAGGCACCTGTACCTGCAGGGTTATCCCTCATGTGACACCCTGGTTTTACCTGTTGCTTTTTCACTGCCTTTCCTTCAACCAGAGCAGGCCACTGCTGCACCACCTGCTGAGCCAAGATTGCCTGACGCAGAATTAGCAGGAGCAGATTTAGGTTCCTGGAGTTTACAACGTCCTGGGCATTGTTTCCCATCTCAGCCATCAGCCACACCTCACCAGCACCCGCTCCCACTCTGCTCCTCTCCAGGGCTCCAAACAGGCCTATAGCCTTCTCTTATCAGCAGCTAAAGAAACACTCATGGGACTCACTCTTTACTCCATAAAGGTTTCATTTAAAGATTAAAATTTAAACCCCTCACTAGTACCAAAGCTCTTCCTGTTTACAGTCAAACCTTAACATTTCCATTACTGGATTATCAAGGATAATCTAATATTTGAAGTTTTTTTCTGCACTAATCCACTCTACATTTTTGGTTTTTAGATGGTTTAAGTATTACAGAAGTACCAACCATTTGTATTGTGCTTAGGCCTGCTGAAAAGGAAGTTATACACAAATGCAAGGAGAGGGATGTTGGGGACAGGGTGCACAAGGCACCGCAGCAAGGAGGTGACCTGCAGGAACTGCAGCACATCACAGCCCTTGGGACTTCAAATTATTGCATCAAGCCAGAAAACTTATCTGCATGAAAGCTCCTGTTGCTGCAATTCTGACTTGACTTGGGTTACTCGACACCACAAGGGTACAACTCACTCGTGCTTCATGATGTTGAGCTCAGACAGGCTGTCACTGGGGATCATGAAGCTCATCCGGGCACAGATGTCCTTGTAGTCCTGGTTTCGGCGCTCAAAGTCCTCCACGTGGGCAGCCAGGTGGGAGTTGACAACACAGAAGGTGGTGTTGTAGAACATGAACCTGATGGCCACGCCACCCTTGTTGCCCTGGGGACAGGAGGGACCAGTGCAGTTGGAGCAGGTGGCAGGTGAGGCACGGGGAGGGGATTGGGATGGCACAGGCGAACCAAACCAGATGGTGCCACTTCTTGCATGGATACAGGGAAGCAACAAGCTGGCCTCGATGACTCACCATCTTTCCCATGACTCCCGTGCCCACAGACTCCGTCACAATCTCTCTGATATTGCTCAGATGATCCTTCTTAGCAAATATGAGCAACATCATCCCAACCAGGCGGACCATTTGCACCTGCAAAAATAAACGGGATCCTGAGTTCCCAGACAGGCAGTGGGAACGCAGTTCTGATCTGCTCTGCCTGATGCTCTGCTGCTCTGGCTCTCCCTGTTCCTCATGTTCTGTACTCAATCCCTACTTGCAACAACAGAACCCAAAGGGTCTCCTGTCCACAGCAAGGTTCTTGGGGTCCATCTGTCACCCCCCAGGAGCTGCCAGCGGTGCTGAGCTCACTGCATTCCCCACTCTGGTCCCTCCCTACAACAGGGTGGGCAAAGAGAAACTGAATAAACGCACAGCAGGTTTGTGCCTCAGGTCTCACCCTTGCTGTGCTCTCACCAGCTCAAGCAGAGAAGCCCCCGAGTGCTCCAGCCACGCCCAGAGCTGGGGCTGTCCTGAGGCTGCAGGTGCAGTGGGAGTCAGAGCTCACCTTGGCTTACTCCAGACTCCAGTGCAGAGGGGAATGGACAGAGATGTTCTTATTTCCCTGAGGCAGACGTGCCTGATGCGTGGGGTAGCAAAAGGCATCTCTGAGCTACACAGGCTGACTCATTTACAGGAAACACTCGTTCCCTAAAGCCAAGGGCCTCTCTGGATCTGAGCAGTGACCCGCTCCTGCAGAGCTCAGCCCACAGGGGTTAACACCGTGCTCATGTGCCCTGTCCCAGTGGGGATCTCAGGTTTGCTGCTGATCTTTTACATGTGCTAAGCCAACACTGCCCAGTCTGTGACCTTCCTGCACCTCCAGAACAGTGGTATCACCACTCTGAAACGGTGACAAGGCCTCACCTGCTTGAGCACAGTCTGCATGCTCACCTCTATGCACAGAAATGTTCACATGTGTTGGGATTAAGTCTATGGTGTGAGGAAAGAAGCTGAGAGCAGGGAATTCAGCTGCAAGGGCCCAGCACCCAGTCTGCTCTGCAGGAGCAGAATGTGAAAGTGACCACAAGCCTTATCTACAGCTTCAGCCACTTCCCCCTCCTGCAGCCATATCTTGTGCACATGCCCAGTATCACCCTTGATTTCTCCAAGCCTTGCTCCTTGGACAGGTGAAGAAAGGGGAAGCCCTTTTCCTTTTTCCTTCCCATCATGCCAGCTCCATGACAAGACCCCACGCCACTGAGCAGAACTCACTTTCTTGTATTTGGCCTTAGGGTGCAGGGCCCTCTCCACAGCAGACAGCCACTCCTGCTCCTTCATGGAATCAAAGTAGAAAAAAGCCTCCGTGCTGAGGTCCAGCTCCTGAAACCTGGAAACCCAAGAGCTTAGCAGCTCCAGCCCTCCTGCACATCCCCCTCTTCCTACAGGAATGTGAAACCTCCAGCAACAGCCCTTGGAGGAACAGCTCTTTATGGCCACTTGCTAAATAAAGCAGTAGAATTTCCCCACAGTACCTCTGCGATCCTACCCCAAACCCCCCAGCAACCCTCTCCCTGGGAAACATCACTTTAGGCAGAGGACAACGAGTGAGCTCCGCAGATGCCCCCAGGAAAATCTATTCTGTCATGCCAGCTTTGTTCAACCCGATCCTCTGCCTCATCCGAAGGCTTTTTGCCCTCAGACGGCCCCTGTGTGACACAGCTCAGCTCTGTGCAGCCTGTGAGAGCACGACAGGAACCTAAACCAAACCCAGCCCTCCTGGATCCCAGCAAGAGCCAACAAGGATCCCCCCAGCTGCTCACCCGATGCAGTAGAAGTCCGGAGGCTCCACATCGCACACCAGCCATGGATTCAAGAAGCTGTCGGGAGACTGCCCATTCACATTCCACGTTCCCACAAAGAACCTACAACACAAAAGCAGTTGAGTTGTTAGAAAACACAATGAAAACCACAGCAGCACAGCAGTGTTCCGGCTGGAAGCACGCACTGTGAGCTGTCCCTGCGTGGGGCCATGCCAGCCATGGGGTAACTGAAATTCACAGAATCGCTGAGGCTGGAAAAGATCTCCAGGATCATCGAGTCCAACCTGCGCCCAATCCCCACCTTCTCGCCAGCCCAGAGCACTGAGTGCCACGTCCAGTCATTCCTTGGACACCTCCAGGGATGGGGACTCCAAACCTCCCTGGGCAGCCCCTTCCAGTGCCTGACCACCCTTTCCATGGAGAAATTCCTCCTGGTGTCCAACCTGAATCTTCCCTGGTGCAGCTTGGGGCCATTTCCTATTGTACACTCCCTTGTTCTCTGGGACCAGAGCCTCTGACCCCCCACCCCGGCTGCACCCTTCTCTCAGGGAGTTGGGGAGAGCCAGAAGGTCCCCCCGAGCCTCCTTTTCTCCAGGCTGAGAATTCCCTGTTCCTTCAGCCGCTCCTCGAAAATTCTCCCAGGCTTGGCTCACTCCCAGTGACGCTCCTCTCAGAGTAAGACATTCCACCAGCAAACATCTGGCTCTTTTAACACCACAAGGGCAACACCACGACACTGTGGCGGGACATCTGTCTTCACCCTCTCTGCCCACCTGCTCCAGCCTTACCAAGGCTCAGGAGATCTGACACACACACAGACAAGGCAAAAGGAGCAGCTGCCCCATGGACACTTGGTGACTTTTGGGCTGTACCATCCTCACTGGCCACCTGAGCTGCAACCCATCAACAGCTGCCAGGGTCCAATCCAGGGTGAGATCCGAGCTCACCGGAGAGATCCCGCAGCCCTGTCCTTCCCTCCCAGGTCTCACCTGAAGTTGTGCAGGTTGATGTAGGCCTTCTCCCTCTTGGCCAGCACATGTTTGATGAGCCCCTCTCTCTGCCCTGACTGTGTGCTGGGCAAAAACATCTTGCGCATCGTGTTGGTCACCTTGGGCTGGTCTCTGGATGTACCTTCTCTCTCTCGGTGAGATCTAGGAAGGAGGCAAGAGCAGCACTAGAACCAGTTCTGCTGTCTAGGAAGAAAAGTAAAAAAGGGAACAGATCCCTCGCCTTACTGCTTATTCTGAGGGACAGGAGGAGGCGGGGGCTCCCGCCGAGATCCCGTTTGGTGGTTTTGCATGTTCCTTTTCTCTTCTAGGCTCAGAGTGCTGAAGTCATCCTCAAACCCCAGAGCTCCTGTAATGAAAAATCCAAGAAAAACACCCTTAGAAACAATCTGAAACAGCTCAGATCAAGAATGGAAAAAATGTAACTCCACAGAAAGTAAAAAACCAAATGATAGTAGGAATGTATCAACTGTGTGACCCTGGAAATGGGAGAAAGGGGCACTAACCACAAGTCAAGGCAGGAAGGAGCTTAACATGCACAAACCAAGGATGAAAACAGCACTCCAGAAGGAATTAACAGACAAGGGAGCAGGGCCAGACCCAGCTCCCACCCTGGGCACCCCAGCACTGCACGGGCCCTGGAGCAAAGCCAACTGTACCTGGAGACAGACCTGTGAGGCTCTTCTCCACCTGATGCCAGATGGCTGAGTCCTTAGGTTCAGGAAGAGACGCTTTCAGCTGGTCTGGAAAAAACCCCATCCCTGTCAGAAACTGCTGGCAGAGGATTTCACACGCACAGGTGCAAGTCTGCTCACCTTCCTGTATGCTCTGCACTTCCGACAGGAATCCCAAGCAGCGCTCCTCGTCAGGGATCTCGAAGAGCCGCTCTGGCGTCTCGTCGCCCTGTATCCGGACCTTGCAGCCTGCTTCAAACACACTCACTGAGTCAGCCCAGGCTGGCTCACAGAGAACTTCCAGGTGTTGTTTGTGATGGAAACCTGCACCTAAGTTACTCTCCCTGCGCTTCTGAGGTCCCCCCGCCCTGCTTGGGGTATCCCCAGCACGTTCTCCTGGCTTTAGGAATCCTTCTCCCTACTGCAATCTCGAAGAGAAGAGCTCTAAAAGCAGGAAGAAAAATTGCAAACATTTCAATCATTTGCATTTCAAACCTTGTCTGTCATGACAACCGAGTGTCTGACAGAGCCAGATGACAACATCAGAGGGAAAACAATCCCTGTTTGAGCAGAGGACAAACACAGAGTCTGGGGGAAGACTGGAAGGCAAGACAAGCACCAGTGGCTGTTCCCTGACAGGACCTTTAGCCACACCGCTGCCCTTATAAAACTTACTGTTTGTAGCTATATCAATCAGCAGAGTTTCTTCTGCCTCTAGAAAAGAGAAAAACAGGATCAGCAGAGCTCACACTGGATGCTGCAGTAATTGAGGACTCATATAATTACACTGCCTGCTACCAGCCATAAAAGAGTGCTGACAGAGGAACAAAGAGCTCTAATTTACATCTGTACATTCCTAACGGCTCTGGCAGAGAGAACCTGGACAGGCACCTCCCAACAAGTGTCCCAGGGAGATTCCCACCACACAGTTCTCATACACCTGGACGGTTCTTCCCCATCAGTGCAGCTACTTTGGGAAAGACCAACTTGACAAGGAACTTCAGAGCTTCTCTACAGAGCAAGACCAGGGGCAGAACATCACCGAACTGCACGCAAGGGAATCAGCAAATCCAGGAAAAGGTGCTTTTACTCCTGACAAGGATTTGCCCCAGGGCCACTTGCTGCTATTTAAGTCCTCCCAAGACAAGGCCTAAACCCTTTCCTCATCCAGCATGTAGCTGTTGGGAGCTGAGAGCTTGCTAGACCTAATGGAAGTTTAGATGTAAACATGCAGCAATCAGGCAACAGCTCCCAACTCTTGGCATAGCAGAGAAGCCCAAGAGACAGACACCAGCAGACACCAAATTCCAGATCCTGAAACCAGGTTCTGCATGTGTTGGCTCTGTGTGATGCCAAGCCCACCACGCAGTGCCTCACAACTGCATGCTGACATGGACTGACAACCTGCTTGGATGAGGAACAAGGCGATTCCATAAAATGTGAGTTGCTGTTTCACAGGGAAAGCCACTGGCTCAGGAGGCAGATCAGGAAACACCACTAAATTAGGGGTTTGTGGATGAACAGCAGGGGATTCTCAGCCTTTCCCCCAGCAGTCAGTACCTTGCACACATTTAAAGCGGCTATTGATGGGAATATAATCCGGATCCGAGTTTTCTTTCTCCTGGGAGCGAATAACGACCCTGCAGACAGAAAGAAGGCTTGTAAAGACCCGGCAACAACGCCCTGTTCACACACACACACACCAACGGGAGCTGTGTGTACAGAGACACAATGTTTGATTTCTATCGCTAAGCTTCTGGGGCAGGAGGAGGAAAAAGGCAACGAAGGTGAGACCGTGCAGGACACGGATACCCGGCGGGAGAAGTAAGAGCTGTTGAACTCTCCCTGCCACGGGGCACGTCCAACACCGGGGTCGCAGCGGCTGTGGCTGCCGGAGGAGCATCGGGGAGCCGGGAAGGCACCTCCGGAGCGCCGGTCCCGCAGCCCCCCGCCCGCAGGGGAGGGCACGCAGGGCTCCCGAGAGCCACGACGGCTGTGGCAGCTCGGCGGAGAACCGAGC
>VXAD01006085.1:78899-97440 GCA_013399195.1 Dicrurus megarhynchus
CGGGGTACGCGGCTGTGGGACACGGGACATGGGGCTGTGGGACACGGGGCTGTGGGGCGCGGGGCGCGGGGCTGCGGGACTCGGGGCTGTGGGGCGCGGGGCTGCGGGGCTGTGCCCGCTCGGCGGGGGCTGCGGGACACGGGGCCGTGCCCGCCCGGCGGGGGCTGGAGCCACCCGGCCCACAGGGCTGCGCTCGGCATCCACGGCCGTACCCAGCGCCCGCCCAGGGCTGTCCCCAACACTCTAGGCTACCCCCGGCCCGCCCTCCGGCCCGTCCTCAGTGCCCACACTGGGCTGTCCCCGACCCCTCGGTGTCCCTGTGCCTCCCCCAGGGCCCCTGGGGACACGCGGGTGCGCGGCAGACGCTCTGAAAGGCCGCAGCTGATGGGGCCGGGCTCCCCTCGGGCCACCCCGCGGTGTCGGGGCGGGCCCACCTCCCCAGCGCCGGCCCCTCGGCAGCCCAAAGAAGCACAGGCGCAGGCACAGGCGGGCAGCAGGGAGCACTTTACCAAGCTGGCGAGATAAAAAGTACAACATTCCGTAGTTGGCACCTTGGCGGCCCCCACCCCGGGGCAGGGCTGTCCTGCCGGCCGGGCTCTTCCCGGGACCCCACTGCCTTCCCAGCGGAACAGCCGCAGCCAGAGGGAGCAGGGAGCGAGCGGCCAGGGACGAGCACTGAGCCAGGAAGAGCCCCAGGAAGAGCCCCAGGAAGAGCATGTTCCTCCAGCCAGGGAAATTAGGATCTCCATCCCATGGCCAATATCCATTCCGATCTCCATTCCATGGCCAATCTCTGTCCCACAGTTGGCCTCTGGCCCACTTGGACATTCCCCCCCCCCGGCAGCATTGGCCACTCCAGCTGCCAGTGGTGCTGGGGGGGTTGCATGGGGTCCCTGCCCCGTGCTTGTCCCCAGCCCCCTTTGCCGGCTCTGTCCCTGGTTTCCTGAGCAGTCATGTGCAAAATGTACCCGTCCCCAGAGCTTCCCAAGCTGTGCCCTGGCCCCATCCCACACCAGCACCCTGCCACTGGCTGGGGTTGCAGGATGGGGGTGAAATGTGGACATTCATTAGAGCTATTTTTTTGTGGTTTTTTTTTTTTCCTGAGTTTCTCAGCCTGGCTCTTAATTACAGGCTTAAATCTGCAGCCCTGGGAGAGGGAGGGGAGAGATGGGCGAGTACCAGGAGGGAGGAGAGGAGAACGAACTGAAGCCTCAGTGCGATTAGATCCAGGGTGGGGCAAGGATGGGGAGGTGTTTTCCCGGGCTGTGCTCCCCGGGGATGCAGAGCTCCTGGTGGGGCAGAGACCCCCAGAGCAGCCCGGGGGCAGCTGAAGCAGTGCTGTGGTGCCCTGCTGCTGCCTGGGCCCACTGCACCGCTCCGCCCCAGCACAGGAGGGCTGGAGTCTGTGGAAATATATCGAGAAATAAAGCGGAAATTTCCCTAAACACCCTGTTTCCTTGTCAGCCACGGCTGGCCCTTCCTGTTTCTCTGGGCGCGTGGCCGTGCTCCTGCTCGTAGCTCGTGTTTCCTCCCTGCCCTGCCCCGGGGCCCCGCACCACGGCCTCTGTTACTGGCAGCTGGGGTCCCCGTGCTGGAGCCAGGCCAGGAAGAGGCAGCTGGGGGTGAGCGGGACAAATCCCACCCAGGGACGTGCAAACCCTTCTCCATGGCCCCGTGCACGGGCCCTGATGGCACGTGTCCTGCTCGGCCTTGCTTGCCCTGGTGGCCAGCGGGCACGGGCGAGTGGTGGGCAACCCGGGGGGAACCCTGGGAGTCACCAGGGAGGTGGCTCAGGTGTGTCCATCTGGATTCCAGCCATCTCGGTAGCATCCCAGGACCTCTGGTGGCCGGGGCAGCAGGAGAAGTTGTCGCAGGGTCCGTCGGGGAGATGCAGGAGGCAGAGCTGGGGACGAGCTTCCTTCCCATGGCACAGCACCCCACCGCCCCGGTCGGCAGTGGGGTGCAGGACCCCCGGTGCGGGGGCTGGTGGGGAGCGGGGTGGCTGCCGGACCCCCTGTGCAGTGAGGCCAGGAGCGCTGGCAGTGGAGGTGACCCCAGGGTTTGTTTTTGGACTGAGAGCTGAGGAGCTCCAAAATGCAGCATTTTGGGGGCTTTCAAGGGGTGGGGGTTTGGCTTGAGGTGGTGGCGCTGGCTGCGGACGCCGGGTGCCAGTTCCCCGTGTGACAGGGAGGATGCTCAGGGCAACGACAGGGAACCTCCTGTGACTCTCTGAAAGCAACCGCAGATCCAGCCGAATCCCTGGCATCTTCCCAAAGTGCATCTGTGTGTCCAGCTGAATTCATCCAGGGGATCTCTGCATGGGAAACTCAAGGTACAATGTCAAAGGGAAGAGAATCAAACATCACCACCACTGTGCATTAGAAAAGCTGTTTAAAGTACCACATGCCGAAGGGACCAAAGAGTCTCAAGCTGCTTCACTGCGGGCATGGGGTGACACCGGGGGCTGTGATCCTGTTCTGCTTCCTGGGCAGGCGCCTTCAATCCCCAGAGGGGGCTCAGCCAGGGCCAGTCCCAGCCGCTTCCCTCGTGGGAAGGGCCCAGAGTCAGGAGGGCTTGGGCTCCAGCTACTGCCTCTCTGCCAGCAGCTCTCCAAGTAAGGAACAAAAGCAGAAGAACCCCCCAGCAGGACACAGGGGCTCCCCAGCAGCCAGGACAGCCCTTTGCAGCAGCGCTCCCTCTGCAGCCATCGCCACCCCTCTGGCTGGAGGGGCCCCTGCATGGTCAGGGCTGGCTTTTGGGGCTGTTTGCACCGTCCAGCTCAGGGGCAAACTCTGTGATGACCCTCCGGGCCAGCGGGTTCGTGGTCTTGAGCAGTTCGGCGGCAGACGGCCGAGTACCGGGGCTGGTTTTGCTGCTCTTCTTCTGGAGCAGGGCTTTAAAATCCTCATTCCTGCTGGAAGACTTTCCACTGCTGCCCGCTGCTGCCAGGGACTCGCCAGCTGGGGAGCCTGAAGTCTTTACAGGTGAGTGGGAGGTGGGTCGGCTGCTGAAGGTGTCACCAGGCTCTTTCCGCCCCAAGACCTTCCTCTTCGACCTAGGCACCAAAGGGACACGGGTGGGAGCAGCCCGGGGCTGGGGTGAGCCCCAGAGCGAGGGGCACGGTAGTGCCCAGCCTGCTCTGCTGGGGCAAGGTGAGAACACGAGCACGGCAGGCGGTGCTCCTGGAAGGTGGGACTAATCTGGACCCTCCCTGCTGGTGGCTGCACTCCGCTCAAGGCAGCAGCAACCGGGCTGTCCCCAAGGACGAACAGTGGTCCCAGTACGGAACACGGAGGTGTCGTGGTGGGGGGACACTACACCCGGCGCTGTGACAGTGCGGGGACGCGGTGGGCGCAGGGGCCGTGCCCTCCAGTGCACGCACCAGCCTTACCTGTGGATCACTGTGAAGAGATCCTCCGTGGTGCGGGATGTCGTGAACACCTCATCGTCCTCCTCCACGATGGACTCGGCCGTCTTGTTGCTGGCAAAGCTCTTCTCCTCCATGCCGGCCTCTGCTGAGCTGCCTGTGGGCAGGGAGGAGACAGCAGTGAATGCCCTGTGCAGCACAGGGAACCCCCGTCCCTGGGGTGATCCCACCACCCACCCCTCACCTTGCTCTGAGGCAGGCTCGCTGGCAGGCGTGCTGCCCACAGCCTTGGGGGACAGCAGATCCTCAGCGTCAGGGTCGCAGCAGGTGGGGTCAGCGTCCAGTGTGATGATGGGGCTGGGGGTGGGTGGCAGGTCCCCCACAGAAGCTCCCAGCTGTGCCGGGGCCGGGATGAGCGGCAGGTACAGCACGCTGGGCTTTTTGGGCACTGGCGGCGGCACCTTGGCCTTCCTGCGTTCCCCCTCGGCACCGCTCCGCTCCGGCCGCAGCTCGTCCAGGCTGCCCTGCGAGAGCCGCCGGGGTCCCGCCGGGGCCAGGGACAAGTGGGGCTCCCCCATACCCCTCCTCAGCTCCCCTCTCCACAGCACCACGACGGCGTCCTGTGGCACCCCCTTCTCCTTGGCAGCAGCGCCTGGCGGGGATTTGGGGGACAGGGGACCCTCCTCCCGCAGAACTGGGGGCTTGGGCAGGATGCACGGGGGGCGCCTGGCCAGTGGTGGCTTCTCTGCCACAGGTGGCTTCACTTTCCTCTCCGGCCCTGGGCAGGGGATGCGTGCTGGCTCCTCCGTGTGCTCTGGGCCGTCGACGTTGTCCTCTGGCTCTGAGCGGCTGACGGAGCGGAGGCGGACGGAGCGCAGGTCGGACTGCGTCACCACGGGCATGATGGGTGTGATGGGACTGGTCTTCTGGGCCAGCTTGGTGCCAAAGGTGGAGTCAGAGTGGTGCCGACTGACCTTTGTCTTCCCCTTCAGGGAGATCTTCAGCCCTGAGAGGTCGAGGTGGGCGGGTGGGGTCAGAGGGAGGTCGAAGGACAGCCTGGCCTTGGGGCTCCTCTCCATGGGGGACGTGGGGGGCAGAGAGGATTTCCTCTCGGGGACCAGCGGCCTCACACGCACCTGGTGTGGGGAGTGCCCGAGGATGGTGGAGGTGGGCACGGTGGGGGTTGGGGTCTCTGACTGACTGGAGTACCCGCTGGATGGGGACATCAGCCCTGTGGGCCTGCCTGGAGAGGAGGTCTTGAGGTCTGCCTCGGCGGAGAGCTGGGAGGGCGTTGTGGCCCTGGAGACTGAAGGGGACACGAGGGACTCTGAGCTGCCCCGTGTCTTGGCACACTCAATGGCCGTGGTCCCTGTGGTCGTGCTTGAGCCAGAGAGGGACTGGTAGGGATCGCTGCCGGCCTTCCAGTCCGTGAGATGCCACTGGTGCGGGGCAGCTGTGCTGCTGGGCTCCCTCCCTGCACTCCCCTGGGGGTCGGCGTGCACCAGGCGGTGACCCTGGAGCTCCGGTGGGATGCACAGGCTCTTGGGCCGCTGGTCCTTGGGCAGTGCCGCACTGAGCCCCACATCCCCGTCCTGCCCCTCTTTGATCAGCGAGACGCTGCGTGTGGGTGGCGAGGGCTTCTTCTTGGCCTTCTTCAGGGAGATGCTCTTGGAGCGCCGCCGCCGCTGCCCCTCAGGCTCCAGCCCCAGGGAGATGTTGTCGGTGCTGGTGCTGCCCTCGGAACTGGCGCTGGGGTAGCCCAGGGCGTAGTTGGCGCTGCCCCGCCGGGTCTCGGCGTACGCGATGTCCACAGAGCAGAGGGACCCTGAGTCAGTGGGCACCGACAGCGACCGCTCACGGAACCGGCACCCTGCCCGCTCCACCTCCAGCTGCGCCGGCCCTGCCGCTGGCTCCGGTTCCTCTCGGCTTCCCGGCAAGAAATTCCCCTTGGCTTCCTGCATGCACCCGGAGCTGGGGGGGGAAGCAGGCACTGGGCCGGAGAAGAAGCTGGGCCCATTGCTGCCCATGTGCTCTTCCGTGGCGATGAAGAAGGAGGTGGAGGCAGCAGGTGAACCTGGGCTGGGCGACGGGATGGAGCCGCCTGGCGAGGTGCAGGTGGGCCCCTTGCCTGGGCCACTGGTGTGGTTGGGGGGGCTCCCATAACCCAGGGCACTCCAGGGCGGGGGAAAATGGGTGCCCTGTGTCCCATTGCAGGCACTGGCACAGGGGTTGGCTGCCCCATCCATGGCAGCAGGTGGCTGGCAGCAGCGGGCCCCAAGGTCACTGAAAGTCTTCCTCAGCGGAGCTGAGAGGGGCTGGCGAGGGCCGATCTCCTGGGGCGTTGTGTCCCCACTCGTGGTCTCAGGCACGAAGCTGCAGGACAGGGACTCAGCGATGGGCGCGTGTGTGCTGGACGTGGGGCCGTTGGCGCTGCCTGCGGGGAGAGACACAGCCTGCTGAGCACCATCCTGCCTCACTCACAGGGACACGGCCCTGCCCTGCACATTGTCCCAGCCTGTGGCCAGTCCTGAGCCTCTACCTCTGCCCAGGCACAAAATGTGGATCTGTTGGCTGGAATGCGCCATGGACAAATCAGCAGCCATGGCAGGAGGCTCCATCCATGGGGACATCAGTCCCACGGCAACCAAAGTGTTGCCTTGGTGCTGCTCCGTGGCAGGGACACAGATGGGGATCAGGAGGAGCCAGGTCAGGCATTGCCAGCTGGGGCAGGGAGGGACATGGTGGCTCACAGTGCCACCCCATCACAGCACCTCTGGGGTGGGGAAGGAGCCTGGAGCCCTGCAGGGGCTCTCAGTGCTGCCTCACCTCAGCACAGCCAGGAAGGGGAAGGAATCTGGAGTCCTGCTCTGAGCACCCCCAGCAGACAGGGATGCTCAAGGCCGTGGTGGGCTGAGGTCTGATCGACTCCAAGGGAGGAGCTGTGACAACCAGTTGATGGTTTGACCACTGTCATGGGAAGAAACCTTCCTCCTGCCCCGTGAAAACTGCCTTGGAGCAGCTGGTGCCATGGCTTCTCCCTCTGTCCCTACCTGCCTCCCCAGAGAGGCTGGCTCTGATTTCTCTACACCTTCCATAGGGGACAGCAGGACAGAGCCCCTGAGCCACAGTGGCTGCTGTTCCCAAGGGTCCAGTGCCAGCCTGGAAGCACTGCAGGCACTCTCACATGCACACCCTGGGCACTGGCGTGGCCAGCTCGCCAGCCCCAGCAAAGACCTGGCCAGGTGTGTGCCCCACAGCCACGGCACCCTGCGACAGGGTCTGCCCACGGGGAAGGGGGGCACAGGGAGCTGTTGGAGCCAAGGCTGGGTGATTCCTGTCTCAGAACCTGACTCAGGGTGAAGGGGCTGTCCCCGATGCCATGCCAGCCCCAGTGTCACCAGCGTGCCCAGCACCTCGGGGCCTTGGGAGGGCGCAGAGTCAGTGTGGTGCCTGCACCTCCCGCGGGCGGGGTGTCCCTGGGAGCCTGTCTGTGCCCGGGCTGGCTGCCAGCCCCGGGATGGCTGTGCTGCCGGTCAGGGCAGCTCGGGGGAGTGCCAGTCCTGCCCAGGTGCCGCCTGCGTGGTTCTTGCCGTCACCTTGGTCTCGCAGGGACAGGTTAGGGAATCCAATAATGGTCCGTCTACGCCGCAGGGTGGACTTTGGGTTCATCGCAGTCTCTGTGTTAAACAGGGAGTGACGAGCACTCGCGTGCCTAGCAAAGTGCTGCCCTGTAGCCAAAACAAACAGCGGTACGCCACGGTGCCGGAGCCGCTGCCGGGGCGGGAGCTCGGCCCCCTCCTCACCCATGTTCTCTGCCTGTCCCCAGCCTGGCATGGTGACACAGGTGGGAGTGTGGGATGGCAGGAGGATGGTGTGAGCCGTGTGGGGTGAGCACGGGGGAGATGGAGGCATGGTGGGAAATGCTGCAGATTGGGGTGGGATGGATGGAAAGCTGCAGAGACCAGCCCTGCGCTGCGTGACAGGCACTGGTCTGTGCTGGTGAGGCCGGACCCCACACCGCTGTGCTGAGCCACACTGGGGATGTGTACATGAGCCATGGAGAGGGAGAGGGATCAGTGTGGCCCTGGCACAGCTGTGGCACAGCTCTCCACGACAGAGGGAAAGGGTGGACAGACACCTCTGCCCTTCAGAAGGGGCACCTCACCCAGCCACCAGCCCCAGACTCTGACCTGGGCCAGAGCGTGGCACCTGTGTCTGCAGGGAGTGGGCAGGACCGCGCTGCTGGGAGGTGCGGCCCCAGGAGGATGAGCAGATGGACAGACGGGAGGAAGGTGAGACAGGCCGGGTGCATGGCGTGGGGTGAGAGCCCGCGTGACAAGGGGCCTGGCTGGCCGGGCATTACACTGGGGATGCGAGACCTGCCAGCAGCATGGCCAGCAAACCAGATGCACAAAGCTGCAGATGGCACGAGGGATGGCTGGGAATGATGGACGCCAGCATGGCCCTGCTATCCCCTCTCTGCCCCGGTGCCCACCTAACCCACAGGGACACAGCTCGCAGCCACAGCCCCCTCCCACCACCCGGCCCCGCCCCAGATGGCTGCTGGGGCACATCTCTGCCTGCACCCCGTGTCCCCCCTCCACGCCATGGGGTGCTGCCCTACCCGAGACATTGATGGGGACAATGTTGGTCTGGATGGAGCCGGGCTGGTGCCACTGCTTCTCCTCCACGGTGGGCAGGGGGAAGGCCCTGGGCCAGGGGGGCTGCTTGTCCGGACTGGTGGGGAGGCTCAGGGAGGTGTCAGGGGGCCGAGCACCGAGCGCAGTGCTGCTGGTGCTCTCCTCTTCGGCCTCTCGCCGGCTTGGGGGCTACGGGGAGAAAGGCACGTCAGCCACCAAAGGGACAAGGGTGGAACACAAACAGGGACTTGCTGCCCGCCCCGCCACCCCAGAACTCACCATAAGCACGAACTCAAGGCGCTTGGCAGGTGGGGGTCGAGGTGACGGTTCAGGGGAGGTGTCGGGGGGCAGGTGTCCAGCAGCGCGGAAGGTCTGCCCCGTGACCCTGCTCTCGGTGTACTGCTCCTCATACTCCTCTGCAAGAAAAGCAGCACCTGGGACCTGCTCCTGCTGCCAGACCCCGGAGCAGGGGACGTGTGAAGGGATGGTGACTGTCCCCTCTGGCTGTCCCCAGCCTAGCTGGCCATCCCTGCTCAGAACAGGCAGCTCGGAAGGTGAGGAAGGGAGACCTCAAGGAGGGTCTGGGGGAATTGAAGAAGCACAAAGATCCTAGCAGCTGGCTCTGCTCCTCCTGGGATGCAGTCAGGGGATGCGGTGGGTCTCGCTGGGAAACAGCCCCACTGGGGACAGCCAGGAACTCAGTGTGTCCCCATCCTGTAATTGTTGAGCTAATTAATGCTGGTGGCTGTGGACTGGCGGAAAGCAGGGCTGCTCAGGCTGACTTAATGAGATTACAAGCTGGGGGATGGCTGAGCTGCTGATCTCATCTGATGCCTGAGGAGCATCCGAGCCAGGGCCGCGTGACAGCCTGGGCCAGAGACTGGAAGGAAACAAAAACCACTGGCCACGTTGATCCAGTTAGGCAGATCAGTGGCAGGTCCCTGAGGCCCTCGTGAGAACTGTGCTGTGGTGGGGCTCGTGGGTGCCCTGGTAGCCTCAGCAGGCAATCCTGGCCCCAGTTGCTTTGGCACCTGCAGCAGTGACTTGGGAGCAGAGATCGGTGAGGGGCTACTGGAGGCTGGGACCCCCCAGGACCCAACTCCTGCAGCCTGGTGAGGTCCGAGGAGTGGCTCAGACATGCGTGTGGGAGATGAGCTCACAGTCTCAGGGTGGTCACCTAGCCAGGGCAGCACTCACCCATCACCCTCACCCAGCCCACCCCAGCCCCTCTCCCTGCTACCTTGCAGCAAGCTCTGGAGGTTGAGCTGGGCCTCCTGGTGCAGCTGCTCCATGCCCGGTGGGCGCCCGGCCGCCAGGAAGACGTTCACGGGCTGCTGCCATGGCAGCTTGGCGGGGGCGGCTTTCTTGCTCTCAAGGTCCAGGTTAGAGGTGGCTGCAGGGGGGAGAGAGTGGGGTCAGAGTGGGGGTGGCTTCCCTGCGGATGCTGCTGTGGGATAACGCCGTGCCAGCACAGCTCTCCAGGAATGCCGGGATGTGGCTGCGTCCCACCCTGGCAGGCTGCTGCCCGCTGGGACCAGCCCTCACCACCACCACCGCTTTGGGGGCTGGACACTGCCCCTGAGGGCTGCCAAGAAGGGAGCTGGCTGAAATTGGGGAAGGAAGCCAGCCCTGCCACCCGTGCCTAACCGCGCCCGGGCGCAGGAAACGCTGCACGCTCTGGTGGAGCAATATCCTGGCTGCAGAGGAGCAGAAGCTGCAGCTGAAAGGCAGGAGCCAGGGACCCACCACTCCCATGGCACTGCAGCTCGGGGCTCACATGCCCTGCCCTGGCCTGGACACCCCCGAAGCTCTCCAGGGAAGGAAGCCTCTGTGAAGACTGCTCAGACCTTCCGAAACACCCCAATGGGTGGAAAAGTCCCTGGGAGCAGGATCTGGGCTCGGCAGTGAACTGGCCCTGTGGGGAGCTGAGCGCTGCTCCCACAAACAGGCTTTGCCATGGGAACACCGCAGCCCCAGCACCACTGCTCCTGCGGGTGTGGGTTTGTACCCAGCACGGAGCCGAGGCAGTGCCATGCTGCCTCTGATGGCACCCACGCCCCGGCAGGCACCGAGCAGGTCTCTGAGAGCTTTACACAGGGATATGGATGACCAGGGACTCATCCCTGGGGATTCAGGGTCATCCTCTGCTGCACGGTCCTTGTCCCCATCCCCATCAGTTGAGACGCTCCGATTACCAGTGTGGGACAAACACTTCCCCTCTGCCACCTGCAGCGCAGTGCCCGGCCCCAGGAACACACCACTGCCCTGCTGCCAAAGCCTGCTCCGTGCCAGGCGCCAGCTGAGGCAGCAGAAGCAATCCCATTTACCTGGGAAGGGGAGTGGCCCCAAAAGAGGCGTGGGACCCCCAGAACAAGGCACATTTCCCAGTGGTCAGGCAGCTGTGGCCCAGCTCATCTGCACTGCATCAAGAGCATCCCCCTGCTGCTCATGGTGCCTTCCTGCCCCCAGGTGCCTTCCTGCCCCCAGGTGCCCTCCTGCCTGCAATACTCTCGTGCCCCTGGGTGCCCTCATGCCCACCCTTCCCCCAGCTGATGGAGCCTGCACAACGCCCAGCACCCCAAAGCAAGGTGCCATGTCCCCAGCCTAGTTACTTTTATAATTTGTTTCCATAACAACGGGCCTTAACACCGGGTTTTTCCTTTTTTTTTTTCCCTTCTTCCTCCTCTAAATAATTTGAGTCGTTTCCATACCAACCAAGAGGTGTTGGGGCGCATGTGTGTGCCCGTGCACAAGGCACAGCTGGGCATCTCCCCAAAAACCTGACCCACAGTGCCGGGGGCAGAGACCACACCTTCACCTCTGCAGACCCCAGACCCCAACCTGCTGTTTTTGGGGAGGTGGGGAATCCACTGCTGCCGCACCCTTTCTGAGAACACCCCAAGGGTGCACCCCAACTCCTGGCTTGCTGCACCCCCTGGGGCTCACACAGCCTCAGCCCTTGGCCTCAGCACAGCTGATGCTCCTCACCTTCTGCGCCTATATCCCCCTGCAGCCGCACCCCACCAGGGACTCAGGGACATCCTGAGCAGCCCCCTGCTGCCGCTGCGCCCTCCCCGGAGTACGGGAGCTCACCTCTGCACCTCGGCCCTGCTGCCGAGTCACCCGGCACCCACCCTGGGCGCCGACCACGTGGGCAAACCACAGCACCAGGCCCGGGGCTGCCCTGGGCGCAGCGGAAGCGTGGCAGCACCCACGCCCAGCACCCTGCCCTGCAGCGGGCACAGAAGGGGAACACACAGTGCCGGGGTCCTGCCCCACGGAGCTTCCCCCTCTTCACTGACACGTGCTCGTTTGGGACTGTGAGTGACCCGGTGCAGTCCTGCGCCGGTGTGGGCAGTGCTGCAGGTGCTGCCGAGGTGCTGGCAGTGCCGAGGTGCTGGCAGTGCCAAGGCGTGGGCATCGTGGGTTCCACCTCCCAGCTGGGGAGAAGGGGTGGGGGAAAGAACGGATGAGCCGAGCACTCTCCTGGCACCCAGATGCCCCAAGCTTGTACCGCAAAGCCAGCACTGTGCCAGAGTGAGCAGCATTCTGAGGCTTTGGCTCCCTGCGAGCAGCCACTCCGAGGCTGTTTTGGGAGCTCTGGGGGTGTTTTGGGAGTAGCACTCACAGCCCAGCGCCACACGGCAGCGGCGATGGGGCGTAAGGAGCCGGCAGTCCTGATTCAGTGCCACTGCCACGGTGCTCCCAAGGCACGGGCAGTATCTGGGAGCAGCCTGATGCAGGCTCACTACAGGAGCAGGTTGGAAGCGTCCATGGAAGCCCAGCTGCCACCCCCATCTGTGGGCACGGGATGCCCCAGCCAAGCGGGAGTGCCCGGCAGGAGGACACAGCGCTGGCGGGGATAGTGCAGCTGAGCTGAGCCAGTGCCCTTGGCAGCGACCCTCCCGCCACGCTTATCAGAGACAGGCTCAGAGCACAAAATACCTCTGAGGGGCTCCCACCCCGTGGCGAATGCCTGCGGGAGATGAAGGGCATCCTGGCAGAGGGACAGAGGAGCCAGAGGGACAGCAAAGCCAGAGGGACAGTGGAGCCAGAGGGACAGCTCCAGCGGTCTCGACCTGAGCCTGGCCAGCCTTGCTGCTGAGGGAAACTGAGGCATGGCTGGTGGGGGTTCACCATGCTCCCTGCTGGCACCAGGCCCCCTCCCGGCCCCAGGGCTTGCGGAGAGGAGCAGGCAGCATCCCCTACTCTGCCTGCTGATGGACATCTGCCTGGGATGTTCCCAGAGTCGGCACCATCAGCCGCAGCGGATGCTGCAGCCTCAGAGTCCTGCTGAGCGCGAGCCAGTGTCCAGGCTCGGGGTGCTGTGGCCATGGCGGGTACACAAGGACCGAGGCTGAATTCTGGGGAAGTTCACTTGAAAGGGAGCTGAGCTCCACTCTCTCCTGCAGGAAGAGCATCCCTGCAGGACCCCCAGCCCCTCAGCACCTCCTGAGTCACCCCTGCTCCATGCCAGCATCCCTACTCACCCACAGCCCAGGCATCCCGAATCCACAGGGAGATATTTGACAGAGCCATCAGAGCTGTTTCAATCCAGGCCGAAGCTCCTGTGAGACGATGCCTCTCGCTTGAATTCACCGCCAAACTTCTCCCTCTCAGGCTCGCTCCCCACGCGCAGGAGATGCCGGGGACGCGTCTGGAGCTGCTCGGACCCTCTCTGCCAGCGTGGAGCACTGGCAGCAATGATGTAACGGCAGCAGCAGGCGATGCGCCATCAGCAGAGCAGCCATGGCAACGGGTACGGGCACAGCGGCAGCTGCCGCCAGGCCGGAGTGCCGAGCACGCCGGAGGGCGAGGGCAGCGAACCTGCGGCCGAGGCCGATCCCAACAGCCCCCCGAGCCGCCGGCCGAGCCGTGCGCCGCAGTGCCCGGACCGTGTGCCACCGGCTTCAAGCAAGAGCCACGGCCTGCCCCGGTACCGGACTGCTCACTGCCGGCGCGTGCGGCTTGGTGACATTCCCATGGTACGGAGCCAGGCGCATGCTGCTCCACGGCAAGTGGAGAGGAAGGGAAAAGAGCACGCAGAGGGAGCTGGCAGCGGCCGCACAAACACCTCCTGTCCCAAGCTCACCCCCTGCCGAACCGGACCTGCCGGACCAGCTCCCCGCGGGATGCGGAGCCGCGCCACGTGCACGGAGCTCCAGGGCCGGATGCCCACCCAGGTCTGAATGAAATCCTGAAGCAACACCCTGCTGGCACCCTCAGGCCCAGTGCCACGGGGCAGCAGCGCTCACGGAGCAGACCTGCCCCGAGTGCCACTGGCACACGCTGTGCCTGGGATGAGCCCTCACTGCGAAAGCCAAGAGACTGTGCCCTGTCCAAACCCGACCCTCTCCAGGACACCTCCCACTGTCACATGTCTGGTGGCACAGCTCCAAGCCCCCAGTGAGGCAGGGCCACCTGCACAGGTGTCTGACCTGCTGGTGGTTGAGGCCAGAGGGCTGGAAGCCTTTCAGGGGTGCCATGCCCAGACCCCAGCTTGGCCATGCCAGGACCCTGGTACAGCATGGCCCCATGCTCCCACACAGGTGCCCAGCAGGACCACAGGCACGGAGAAATGACACTGTCTCAACACACCGGATCTGCCAGAGGCTTCCGGCTCTTCCAAGCTCCCTGTTTAACAAGGAATCAGCCGATTTTTGTACTGATGGGAGACAAGGGCACTGCAGAAGTTGCTGGCAGGGTGGATTTTGCAGCTGTGGGGGTCCCTCAGCTCATGGGGAGAAGGCTGGATTATGTGAGAGGTTTCTATGAAAACCACTAGCAGCTAACCAGTCAATAATGTCCCTGTGCATTGGCAGGACTCACAGTTGCAGTGTGCAAGGACATTCGGTCCCGGCAGCGCGATGAGCCCCGGTCAGGGAGTTTTGGCAGGGGGGAGGTGTGTGTGCTGCAGGATCTGGCCGGCGAGGCTGGCCCAGGAGGAGCCCAGCGTGCCACTCGCCCGTGCTGTGGGGATGGGAACCGCCTGCGGCTGTGCTGGCAGCGGGGCTTGGCCCGGGACCATGCCAGCCGAGGTGGACTCAGGCTGCTCCCTGACAAGGTGCTCAGACCCACAGCTCCTGGGGCGGGAGCAGCAGCCCTGGGGCAGGCACTGGAGCCCCAGAGTCTGGCTGGACCCAGATTCTGCACCAAGCCCTCCACCATGGGCAGTAGGACCAGTGCCCAGAGCCCTCTCCCAGCCCTGCCACGGCTCCCTGGCAACCTCCTCATATTGCAACCCTCACTCTCCCGTGCTTCCTAGCAAAACTCCAGGCACAAATCTTTCCTGAGAGCCTCGGGAAGCCTGGCATGGCAACCTGTCAGCCCCAGCCGGTCCTGGCAACCCAACATCGCCGCGTCATGGCCAAAGGAACCACTGAGCACAGGGTGGCCACGGCCGGCTGCCCACCAGCCTTCCCACGGTGACGTCCCCAGGCTGGCTGGGACTGGCTGGTGGCACGTGGAAGCCCAGGCAGTGCTCACCACTCTGCCCAGTGTGGGCTGCCTGTGCCAGAGGCTGCTTCCAGAGGGGTCCTTCCAGGAAAGCGCGGCTTCCCCTGTGCCCGGCTGGTTTTACACTCCGCGGGGCCGGGACAATATGAGGAAGTCGCCTGAGAAGGGAATGCGGCCAGAGGCCCTGGGACAAAGGGGCCTGAGACCTGAAATCAGCTGCAGCAGGAGCAAGAGCAGTGACAACAGTGAGGGTCCTGGGTGTCTGTGATGTTTGTTTCGACCCATGGTCCATGGTCCCACAGTCCTCCCTCCTGCTGCCACCAGCATGTGGGAGCTGCCAGGAGGGCACAGTACCACCAGGACAGGCAGGATCTGTCCCCGCAGACACGTGGGCTGGGAGTCTCTGTCTTTCTCTTGCTTTGTCAAGAGCAAGGACACCCCACCAGGCTGGGGAATGGCAGAAGGATTTAAAAGGGACAGGGACACTCCACAGCTCAGGTCAGGCTGGGAAAGGTGGGACAAGACTGGTACTGCTGGACAGCACTGACCCTGGGGCTATTGCATGGCCAGACTCCGGAGGGTCTGTGCCCAGCAGCTGCCCCCAGCCCGGGGTCCTGCCCTGCAGAGTGAGCAGTGCCTGCAGATCCCACTGCCCACCCCAGCTCTGCCCTGCTGCCTGCCTTACCTGCCCGATGCCAGGGTGCCAGGAGCCACTCCACCTTGGCCATGGCTGTGAGTGCCGGGGGAGGCTGCTCGCTCCGGCCACCCAGGAGCTCCTGCCTCAAACCACGCCGAGAGCACTGAGCTTTCCCGTCCTCGCTGCCTCCAGCTCCAGCGGGAGAGGAAGCGACCAGGAACTGGCTGTTTGAGTCAGCGCCACAGCCCATTGTCCTGGCCCCAGCCCCTCTTCCTTCCCCGGGGAAGGATGGTGGAGGGACCGTGGCTCTGCACAGCCCATCCCACATCCACCCGCCCTCATGGCAAGTCGCCCGGGGATGCACATCCCTCTCCGTGCATCCCTGCTGCAGCACCTGGAGAGGGATGTCATTGCCAGGACAGGCTGGACTCCCCAAGCTGGACAGGGTCACGGAACCAACACATCCCCCAGCTGTGGCTGGAGCACCATCTGAGAGTGGTGGGTGACCTGGGGGGATGCAGCACATGGGGGCTTGTCCTCCCAGCAGAGCACGGCCGTTCCTGCACGGAGCAACCACAAGAACCCTCATGGGGAAACCAGCGCCTGCAGCCTGTCGCTGCCCCCGGCCCGGCTGAGCCACTGCCTGCCGGCTCCCCAGTCCTTACAGCGAGCAAACCAGGGGCCCTTCTGCACGCCCTGAGCTGCCAGAGCTCCCAGAGCTCCGTCGCACTTCAGCTCCTTCCAAAGCCTGGAGCAAAGGCTCCTCGGGGAGCACTTTTCCAGTGCTCCAGGGCTTTGTAAAGCTGAGCTGGCTTTTCCCAGAGGATGGAGGCTCCTGGGAGCCCGGGCTGCAGCGGAGCCGAGAATGCTGCCCCAAGCCCGGGCTCCATTCAGGAAGCGGCTTTGGGGTCCTGGGGGCAGCACGTGGAGCACATGCCTGGCCATCCACCCACCCATGCCAGGCACCCAGCGACTGCAGACCCAAACCACGGGATGGGTGAAGGATGGCGAATGCCAGCATTTTCCCCTGGCGACCCAGACACATGGCTTCGATGGACAGGGGGACAAGGACAAAGGACACCTTCCCCCATGGCCAGTGCTTCCTCTGGGACCCGTCTTGCAGCTGTAGTGCCAGTGAAAAGATGCAGTAACTGGAGAGCTCCCAGTCCACCAGACTGCCAGGCAGAGACCTGAAAAGTCATCCCAGCTGTGCCAGCAGGCCACAGGGACGCTGCCTGCTCCGAGGGGCCGCTCCGAACATCACCACACACACAAGCCACCGGCTGGGGCTCGTCCCACTCGGCTCCTCTGGCGTGTGATGAAGGAGTGCAGGTGGCTGCGAGCCCCCGCCACAGGAGCCACAGAGACGTGTACTGGCCAAGAGGACAGAGCGAGGGGCCACTTGCTCCAGATCGATGCAGCCATTCCCAGCCTGATGAGCCACAAGGAAGGCCGGATCCTGGATCCAGGATGCAGCCTAAGACCCTTCTGCACACTCCTCGTGCAGGGGGCAGAAGGATGGCCCTGCCTGAGGTGCGACAAGGTGCATCCTGGTACGGCGGGTCCCTGCCCTGCTGGCACATCCCACCCCACCAGCGACCCACACCCACCACAGGGCTGCTCCTTACGGAACCTCAGCTCCCTCCCCTCGGCAGATAAGCTCCAGCCTGGACCTGCTGCCACCTCTCTGCAGGGAAGCCTGTGCGCAACTGCTCAGGAATGCCCCAGGCACCGCGGTTCCGGCAGCCCTGCGAGTTTCCAAGTATTTGCTCGAGCTTTACACCCAAGACGAGTTTTGGGCTATGCAGTGCAAAATCCCTCTCCTCCCTGCCCCCAGCAGCCAGATGCAGGTCTCCCCAGGGAGACCAGGCGCCAGAGGGAGATCTGCTGGAGATCGCCAGGCTGGCGAGGAGCTGTGACCTGTGCCTCAGGACAGAGATGAACCAGCTCTGGCCAGGGCCTGGCCCCACAATCCCCCTTGGGCCCTTCCCACAGCTCCAAGAATTCCTTTGACAGTCCAGAAGTGTGATTAGTTCTCCCCTCTGAGTGGCACCAGGTGGGAGAGGCAGGCAGGGAGCAGAGCAGCATCTGATGGTCCAGGCACTGCTCATCTTCCGTGCCTGCGGATGGGAGCCTGCAGGGCAGCATCCTGCGGGCTGGGCACCGCTGCCTCCCAGGAGGGAATGGGCCAGCGTCCCACGGTCCCTCTGAGCCCCGCGGTCCAGTCACTGCCCGCTTGCCATGCCCCCAAGAGGGGAGCCACGGGTGATGTGATGGATACCGAGCAGCCCCATATCCCACACCCCTCCGGCCGCAGCTCAGCATCTCTCCTGGTCCCCTCCTGTGCAACCCAAAGTTCTTGTGCCCCATTTCGGTGCTTTGCACCCACCGCTACAACAGCGGTTGCAAAATTAGACAGCGCCAGGCTGTGCTGCCACCCTCTCTGCCCACTGATTATTAAGCTGTGACAGTCATTTGGGCTGTGACAAGCAGTCCCCATTCTCCTGCAGTTTCTAAGCAATCTTCCCGAGGTCTCTCCCAGGGCTGGCAGCTCCCTGCTGCTGCCCACACTGCTGTGTTGTCCCACTCCCAAGCCAGCAGGCAGGGAAAGGGCAGCAGGAGCTGGGGCCAGCAGAGCCCAGCATGCTGCACTCCGGGACTCCAGGGCTCTGGCGGGCCTGGCGTCAGGAGTTGTGGCAGACCCCAGCTCCCGGCTCTTCTGGCACTCCCAGGAGCTGGGCTGGAAGAAGAGCTGGAGTGCTGGGGAGGGTTGCCGAACTGCCGGGACCAGCTACATGGGGACAAAGGAGTGACCAGACAGGTCCCGCTTGTCTGACCCGGCTTCCTCAGAGGGCACCTGCCCTCACTGCCCGCTCCCAGCTCCAAGTGAGTCCTCTGCTCCCTCTGCTCCCCCTCACACAGCTCCCTGCGGAGCTGCAGGGCTGTCCGCCTCCCCGAGATTGTTTGTGGTACAGAGCCCCCAGACACCCACCACCACTGCGGTGTGTGGGAGAAGGGAGCTGGGCTGCGGGGGCTACACCGGCACCGGGCTCCTGCCTGGGGGGGCCCAGCTCCGGGGACAGCAACTGCGGGGCTCCCCACTGCCGGGGCTGGCTCCCCACACCTCGGGGCTGGCTCCCTGTGCCCAGGGCTGGCTCCCCACACCTCGGGGCTGCATCCCCATGCCCAGGGCTGGCTCCCCACACCTTTGGGTTGGCTCCCCGTGCCCAGGGCTGGTTCCCCACTGCCAGGGCTGGTTCCCCACTGCATGGAGCTGGCTCCCTGTAACCCAGGGCTGGCTCCCCGCAGCTCGGGGTACGGGCCAGCACCTGTCCCACACGCTGGGGGACCGTGGTGGCCCCAACGCCAGCCCCATCCCGCGCCGTCCCCGTCAGGAGGCCAAGCCTCAGCCGGGGTGACCTCTGCCCGTGTCCTCCAAGC
>VXAD01006085.1:97883-164660 GCA_013399195.1 Dicrurus megarhynchus
CGGGGTGATGGGATTGGGTCGGGGGCCCTCGGGCTGGGTAGCCCTGGGGAGTTGTTTGGTTTAGGGATGAGTGGAGGGGGTTCTGGGGCCGGACAGCCCCCGGGGTGGTGGGGATGAGGTGGTGCCAGGGCTGGGTACCCCTGAGGCCATGGGGCTGCGTGGGAGGTCCTGGGGCTGGGCGCACCAGGGGTGTTGGGGCTGCGGGGGGACCCCGATGCTGGCCCTGTGGGGTGGGGGGCTGAGCAGGGGATGGGTGGAGGCAAGGGGTCGGGGACCTCTGCCGGGAGGCGGAGGTCAGCTCCAAGAGCAGCTGGAGCCATGCACAGAGGGAATCGGGAGGTGTGGGAAGAGCTTTGGGGCTGGGTTCGGTCAGGAAGCCTGTGTGAGAGCTGCAGGACATTGCAAGAACCAGGCCTGGGGGTGATGTCATCTCAGGTAGGAGAAACAGGGTCGTCTCTGTCTGCCAGTACCTCCAAGGTCCCCATTCCCGGCACTGAGTGTTCCGGGCAGTGCCATGACTGCACACGACATGCGTGCAGGGACCCCCAAGCGTTTTGGATCAGCTGCTGCCCTTGGGTTCCTTCCCGTGGCCCAAACCTCACCATATCCCTCTGATGGGGGAAAAAACCCTTTCCAGAGCGGGGAAACCTGTCCAGCATGCCAAGGCCTCCCACCTGCGCAGCCCTTCACCCCTGGGAGCCAAGAGGGATTACTGGGATGGCTCAGCCCAGTCGCTGTGTCCCAGGACGGAGCATCCCTGACACATCGGATCTCGGCATCCATATAGCAACAGAAAGGACCAGAAAGCGCTGGGAGGTTGTTATGGAAACAGCCACAAATTGGATCAGTACTCGGTGCAAGGAGCAGTTTGTGTGACTGATGTGGGAGCGGGTGGGTGTGACAGCCGCAGTGGTGCGGGGGCCCCGCGGTGGCACCCCGGTGCCCATGCTGTGTCCCTGTTCTGGGGCTGGGCTGTGGCACTGCCTCAGCTCACAGGGACCCAGGTGTGGGGCTGTAGGCAGCGCAGGCTGGCTCCCACCCACCTCACCCAGCCTCTGCACTCCCCAGGAAGGCAAAGGACTGGGGCGAATTGGGGGTGGTTCGCAGAAATTCCATCAAGAAAATACTTTCTGCCACTTCCCCAAGCCCAAGCCAAGCCCAGCACACGGTGTCAGGCAAGGGGGCAGCGGCCCTGCACAAACACCCCTCCGTGGGGCTGCGATCCGACTGCATGGCCACTGTTCTGCTCCCTGCCCTGGGGAGCCACGCAAGGTGCCCATCGCTCCGAGCCACTTGTCACCTCGTGCGGGGCAGCCCCAGACCCCGCATCCTCCTCGAGCCCCGCGGGCACACACGGCTGCCTGCGCTGTCCTGGCCACACGGCTCCTGGGAGCCTGGACAGATGGTAGCTCGTCCAGGACCCCGGGCTCACCGCGCCAGGGCCGAGGGGCAGGAGGCTGCAAGTGGCTGAGGGGGAAAATGCTGGTGCCAAGGCTCCGACCGGCTGAGCGCGGGGGTGGCCCCGCTCTGCGTTCCCGGAGCAGACCCCTCCTGGCAGAGAAGCCAGCTGTGAAGAAGCCATAAACACTTGCTAAGTGGCCGAGCTGGTTATTTTCGGGCCAAGAGGCCATATTAAAGCTCGCAATCAGCGAGGCAGATGAGCTCATTGGAGAACAACGGCTTGGGGCCGGGCCAGAGCCGGGGAGCGGGGCCAGGGCTCCCAGCCCCGCGCCGGCACCATGACGAGTCCCAGGGCTATCCTGGACCCTGAGAGGTCCCACGTCCCAGCAGAGCCACCGGCAGGGTCCCAGCCAAGCTGGAGGGCAGAGCAGGGACACCAAGCCCCACAACACTTTGTGTTACCCTGTTGCAGGTGACCCCCAAGCCGCCCCTCGAGGCCTGGCAGGGGATCTGCGTGCAGGGCTGGAGCTGCCGTGGTACCTTTGTGCCACCTCGAGTCCCCTCCAGGCTCTGCATTCCTGGGATTCCTTCAGTGCACCAAACATATTTCCTTGCTCTGTGTCCTGGTAACTGCTCTGGGGGCCTGACCGTCCTGCCCAGGATGAGCACTGTCAGCGGTGCCCTCCCTACTCCCGGTGTGCCAGGGCTGGAGGATGCAGTCACCTGGCTCTGCTGCCTCCCGGGCAGTGTGAGGGCTCGGCATGAAGCTGTGTGTGGGGTCAGGCCGAGGGGACACGGGGACCCCAGCCCTGATCACTCCACAACCTGCACCCACACCCCCAGAGCTTCCTCTGAACGCCCCCCAAAACGGCTGTGCCAGAGAACAGCGCGGAGCCAGGCTGCCACCACGTGCCGTGGCACCGTCACTGGTACCTGTCATTTATGAGCCCCTTACGGGAGACGTGGGGCGCGAGGGGTGGCATTGGCACCTCCCCCGCACTGCCACCGGATCCCCCAGCCCCTCTGCAGGGCACGCCGCGCACCTCCCTCCCGGTGGGGTCTCTGGGGAGGCTTCCTGTCCCAGCCCGAGTGGGTGAGGAGGAGGAGGAGGGACACATCCAGTCCTTGGGCTGGGCACGGGCACTGCCAGGGAGCAGGGGCACCGCACCCCTCCCGGGGCTCTGCCCACTGCCACTGTCGCTGTGTCCCGCCTGCGAGCCCGCACGGGACGGGCGCTGGGTGCCCGGCCGGCCCCATCCCGTCATCCCCGCGGCTCGGTGCGCACAGGCAGGAGCCAGGAGCCGGGCAGGCGGCTGTGCCAGCCCCGGGGCTGCTGCTGCCTGCCCCCACCTGCAGTGACAGCCACCGGGTCACGCACCCACGAGTCCCTGCCCTTGTCCTGCGGCGCCGCCAGGCCCTCCCGGGGCGGGGCAGGGAGTCCCTCGGGCAGGAAAGGACAAAACTCTTACTTACCCAACTCTGCCTCCTCCTCTTCCTCTCCCTCCGGGCCCGAGGCCAGGGGGTAGGGCAGCTGCCCCACACCTCAGGGGATGCTCCGAGCCCCCACGGCCGGGAGGGACCGGCGGCTGCCCTGGCCGGGAGCGGGAGGCGGCCACAGCGCCAGCTCTGGCAGTCGCTTGCTCGCACTAACTCGAACCAGGTTTCTGGAGAAAGGCTGGATGGAAACGCTTCTCCCACCCCAGCCCAGGCCCTTCTTAAAGACATAGCTACACAGCCCTGCCGCGGGTGCTGAGCCGTGGAGATTGAGCGGGGATGGAGCATCCTGCCAGCTGGCGTCTTTGCGGCGGCTCTGGGAGCCACAGCAGGGGATGCGGTTGGTGGCTCCCCCGGCGAGGAGATGGCATCCACCACCTCAGCCGTCGGCTGTGCCAGCCTGCCTGGGTGCTGTGGGCAGTAACTAACATCCTGTAACTAACAGGGCTCAGGCGGCCAGGTGAAGGTTTCCTGGGGCTGGCAGCACCCCATGGCTGTCCATCCCCCCTGCCCTTGGCTGGAGTCCCGGTGCAGCAGGAAGGGAGCTGGTCCCACACAGGCAGCCCCTCGCAGGTGGCCTCGACAGCCCACGCTCTGCCTGACAGCCAGGACCACCCGGGAGGCCGCGGGCTGCAGCTGTGGGGAGGGGAGCACCCGGGGCATGGCCAGAACCTTCTCATGCTCTGGACGAGAGGGCACCCATGCTGGGTGTGCAGTGGGGGATCTGCTCTCCCTGCTCGCAGGGCGCAGCTACGTGAGAGGCCCCGGGGATGGCAATGACTGGATGGCGATGGACAAGCCGTGTCCAGCGGAGAGGTGTGGGCACTGGACAGCCACGGCCACAGCAGCTGGCTGGGAGGGATGGGAAAGCACTGGAGCAAAATCCTGACACAGGGAGAGGTGATCTCAGGGCTGACCCCATAGCAGCAGAGACTCCCCCCCCATTTCCACAGAGCACAGACCAAGCACGAGACAACCCGGGAGCATCCTTCCAGGAGCAGTGACAGCACAGAGCCCGGCACCCCCAGCATGCCAGGAGCCCCCATCTCTGCGACAGACACACGTGAGCACACGCAGACATGTGCAGAACCACAAACACTCGTGTGCCACTGGGGATGTAGGGTGCCCCGCTGTCCCTGTCCTCCTGCCTGGCTGTGGGGACACTGGGTCAGGATCCAAGCTCTCGGTGGGGCCATGCTGCTCCGTATGGGTGCAGCCGGTGACTCAGGGCGCCAGGAAGGGAGGAAGTGGCCGCTCACAGCCGCTGTCTGGGTAACGGG
The DNA here is from genome assembly GCA_013399195.1 of Dicrurus megarhynchus. Classification (NCBI taxonomy): domain Eukaryota; kingdom Metazoa; phylum Chordata; class Aves; order Passeriformes; family Dicruridae; genus Dicrurus; species Dicrurus megarhynchus. The sequence continues at coordinate 102,059 of VXAD01006085.1, forward strand.
GGGAATTACCTTGTTCTCTGTCTGCTTTGATCTGCTGCCATTAATTAACTCAAGCAGTAATGATCCTCTCCTGATGCCCGCACTGCCCACCATGCTCGGTCTCCCCATGCCACACAGCTCCACTCTGGCTCCTGGAGCTGTGACCAGCTGCCAGACACTGTGCTGTGCCAGGCTGGCATCTGTGAGGGGTCAGGCTCCGGCAGGCGGACAGGGGACGGTCACCCCCCGTGCTGATGGGTACTCACACAGAGCCCCACGCCCGCCGCTGCCCGAGGTGCCAGCCTGATTCCCTGCCAGCGGCATCCCGGTGCCAAGGTGGGCGGCCAGCGGGAGAGCAGGAGGAGGGTGGCAGAGCCTGCTGGCACGGCTAAGGAGAAGATTCTCCTTGCCAGCATCCTTGGCCCGTTGGGCGCTGCGCCAGCTCCTGCTCAATCCAGACTTTGTGCTGGCAGCCAGTGGCTCCGTGCACGCGCAGGGACTGGCGTGTGGCCGGCCCTGTGCCAGCACCTGCAGGGCAATGGGCATGGCCAGCGGGCACGGCACCGGGCACCTGGGGAGCACAGACCAGGCTGGGAGCTGGATACGCATCCCCAAGGGACTGCTGGGTTCCTAGGCAGCCAGGGGGGTCCCTGGTGGGTTCCTGTGTCCCTCCCCAAGGGTCATCTGCTCTCCAAGGCACAGCCCCGCAGCCAGTGGTGCCTCGCTGCACGGATGACTTGCTCGGGTGCCATGGGGAGCCATCCTGCACTCCCACGTCTGCCTCTGTGGAGCACCACGGAGCTCCCTACAGCTGGAGAGCTGGCTGCCAAGGCACGCTCCAGCTCTTGCTTCCACACGGAGGTGAACGCATCCCACACGCTGCTTTAGGATGACGCAGGCTCCAAGGAGACACATAGTTGAAGCCAATCCATGTTCCTGGTCCGTAAGTGCTGCCATATTCCCAGCCAATGTGGGCCTGTAAGTGCTTCCTAGGAAGAACCAGGAACACCGGTGCTCGTGGAGTTTCTTCTGCAGAGCCGGGCCCAGGCAGGAGGAATCAGAAACAGCAAGGGTGTGCGAGGCTGCGAGGGGACAGCAGTGGCTGTGTTCTCCTGTGCTTTTGGGCACTTCTCACTGGGTGGTGGGCCTCCCGAGGACCTGCTGTCCCCAAGGGACCTACTGCCCCTGAGGGCCACAGCCCAGCTCCTGAGCAAGGGCCACCAGCTCAGCTCTCACACGAATCCTTCCAAAACACCACCCAAGGGTGAAAACACTTTTTTTGGAATCAGGGGTTGGATCCATCCAAGCAGGAATCTCAGCCCTGACAAAACCCCGGCAGAGAGGGAGGGAGGTCGCAGCAATGAGCTGCAGATGCCATCCTCAACGCTAGCTCTCAGGACACGTGTCCCCCCAGCACGGCCAGTCTCTGCAGGAACCCTACACCCACGGGGAAACTGTGACCATGGAGGTCAGAAAAGCCCAGCCAGGGCTGCCCCTTCCTTGCAGGAAGGTCAACAGTGTGGGAGCTGCTGGCAGCAGGGTTGGGGTGTCCTGCCCCTCACGTTGCCTGCAGCACACAGTTTCGGGGAGTGGCCATCAGCCCACTGCTGAGGACGGCTTTCAGCCAGAGCAGGGCCGGTGGGAGCCGTGTGTTATCCATCCATCCATCCATCCATCCATCCATCCATCCACCTCTCGCTGAGCCGTCAGACGGTTCCTGTTAAGGGGAGGGTGTGGCCCCACTCCCCCTGCTCCGGCAGCCAAGCCAACTATCCAGCCTTGGTCAGCATCCCACTTCCCGCCCACACCAGCAGCCTGGGGAGACGTGCTCGCCCCTCTGACACTGAAATCACCACTGGCTCGGGGAAATGCAGGCAGACAAAATGTCTTGGAGGTCTGGAAGAGTTTTGGGAACTGCTCTGGCCTGCAGAAGAGGCTGCAGTGGGTTGTGGCTGGGATGAGCAGTGCTGGGCTCCTGAGGGGGACCCCCACAAGCCTCTCCGGCACCACTGTGAGGCTTTGGCACTTCTGTGGGGTGAGCAACCCTCACCCCGCACTGGCCACAGCTTGTCCTGGTGGCTAAGGCTCCAAGTGCCCCTTCACAGTGGTGGTTGTGGCCACGGCAGGTCAGGGCTGCTGGCGAAGAGAGCATCAGGGTGAACTGAGACCATGGCTCACTCCAAACCGACCCTTCTCATCCCCTGAATTTGGGACATCTCCTTCCCGTGGCCCTGTGGTGAGAGCCCTGCACCATTCCTGGCACTTTGTTCCAGCCTGAAGGGCATTGATCCCATGGGCAGGTGCTGACCAGGGCAGCTGTGGGGTCAAAGGAGTGGGGCTCAGGTAGGTTCACATGGGTGAGCCCTGGGACTGCAGTCACAGCTGCAGCCCCTGTCCCCTGTCCCTGGGATGGAAGGACAGACCAGCCACTTCAGCCTGGCAGGAAACTCCAGTGTGTCAGAAGGGGTTTTTTTCTTTCTTTCTTTCATTCCTTTTTTTAAATCCGGTTGCAGAATCTGGGGGGAAACATCTGTGCCAGCTCAGCAAGGGAAGAGCTGAGCAGAGGGCGCGGGGGGCAGCAGCCCCGGCTGGCCGGCAGCTCTGTCTATCTCTGCTTTCAGAGAAGGCTGGGAGGTCAGAGGATGGGAACGCTGCACATTTCAGCAGGAGCAATAAACAGCTGCTCCTGCCAGCACAGCCTGGGGTTCCTTCCAGAGAGCCGTCCTGCAGCTCTTCAGGGACTGTGCCTTGAATAGCTCTCGGCGCCGGCCCCATCCTCTGCTTCGCTGAGATTTATTTCTGGAGCTGCAGGGTCCCAGTGGGAGAGGCTGAGCCATCCTGGTGAGCGTCACCCTCCAGGACGTGTCTGTGCCAATGGGACTGGGACAGGGAGCCTGGTCCCTGCTCTGCCCTGGCCGCAGTGGGACCCTGCCCCTGGACATGGCATCCCTGCACCAAGGGATGAGGGATGCTCCCAGCTCCCAGCTCCCGGCGTGCGCCCTCCCCACTCCCACCACTGACGATGAATAAGAGCAGAGGAATCCAACAGCCCTTGGCTGCCGTCGCCTGCTGGAAACAGCCACGCTGCCTCGTCGGACAAGTGTTTCCCCAGCCCTTTGCTGTGTGATTTCTTCATCTGGAAGCAGCACTGCTCCACTGGCATCTCCCCTTCCTGAGGAGGATGAGGCAGCTCCCTCAGCTCACAGCCTCTGGAAACACCAACGGACACGTCCTGCAGCACAGTGGTGAGCTGAACTCCCCAGCCGTGGGGTGAGGAGGACCCTGGCTTTTGAATCTTTCTAAACCTGTCTGGTAGGAACCAAAACCAGGCAAAGGCTTGTGCCCAGCTGAGGATGCCCAAATCTGGGAGCTGGCACAAGGACCATGCTTGGGAAGGGCAAACCACCACAATCCTTACAAGCTGGCCAGGCAGGCTGTGACCTGGACCCACGCTGGCTGAGCAGAGGCTGCGCCAGGGCACGACTGGTCCAGGGTGAGCTCCCCCCAGAGCATCTTCCATGGGCTTCTGTTCAATTTTAAGAGGGGAAATGTGATTTTTGCCATTGGATCCTCTTCAGGAAATGAAAATGGAGGAGAAATTAACCCCAAACCCAGTGTGGGGCATTGTTAAGTGTTTGCTCCTCACTCCTGTCTGTGGGAGGAGCTGCAGCTCAGTGGGGTGTCCTCCCACAGCCCTGGGCAGCCACCACTCTCTTGCAGTGCTGGGGGCTCACAAGGAGCTCTCATCCCCCCAAGATGTGATCTGATCCCACACCATGGGCTGATACTGGAGCAAAACAAACTGCTACTGAAATACCAGTCGGAATTTTGTTCTTTACCAAGTAAGATCGTCACACTGGAAGCTCTGGCATCCCACTGGCTGGTGGTGGGTGGATGTGGAGCAGGTGGGAGGGTGAGTGGGCTGTGCTCCCTTAGGATGCAGGGGGAAATGAACCTCCTAAGCCTCTGTGCCACTGAGCAGGAATGAAGAGGAGGCGTGGTGAGCTTGGCTCTGTTCACGCTGCCCCAGCTCTTCCCACAAGATGAATCACAGCATTTTTACCACTACACACCTCTGACCCCAGCCCTGAGCCAGCCCAGCACATCTACATTCATGGCTCTAATGAGGAGCTGTAGCACAGGAGGACAATTTGCTGCTGCCTTACACACACACCTGCAGCTACCTGTGGTGTTGCTCCATAAGACACTCCATGGAATTAGCTGAACACACGGCGTGGGGCTGCACGCTCCACCTGCCCACAGCAGCAGCTGCGGGCGTCCCCCGACCGTACCCCCACCATCGCCCCCACGCCGTCACTCTGCCATCCCCTGTCCCCTACACCATCTCCTCCATGGTGTCCTCTGCTGTCCCCCCACACTATCCCCCTGCCACCACGCTGGCACACACGCGATACTCCTGTGGCCACCTGGAGCAGTCCCAGCCTGCTGGCCAGACACAGGCAGTGAGGGGCCATCTGGTTACCGGCACAATCAGCTCCTCCTCCAGCAGACCCTGGTCCAGCACGTACAGCGATGATGCTGCCAGGTTTGGCACACGCTGGTGCGGTGCACGGGTCAGCTTGGGTGACTGTGAAACCTCGCTGTCCCCTCATTCGTCCTGGACGATGCACAGGACGGCGGGAGCCGCTTCTCAGTCCGATGACCGGTCCGCAGCATTTGCAGGAGCAGCGCAGCTCCCAGCCCGGGCTGGGTGCTCCGCTCGCTCCCGGCGTCCCGGACGCAAGCTGTGAGGATCTGGCAGTCATTTCCCATGGCTCCAGGCAGATGGAGCAGCAAGGGAGCTCTTGCGAGGGGATTTGCCGAAAGCAGAGGCACACGCTCTGCCAGGGGCCTGGGAAACGCGAGGCGCTTGAGGGGAACGTGCTGGAGCAGCACTGCCCTCCCCGCCCTGCAAAGCCTTTAAAACAAACTTCTATAAACAACTCCAAAATGAGCTTATTTTAAGATCCCTCGAAACAGCACGCTGCCTGTTCCTGACCCAGCACAGCAGCCTGTGCCAGACCGAAATGCTTGGAATGGGAAGTGGAAGCAGTCCAAGGGAACCCAAACCCTGCTGGCTGCCAGGAGAGGGGACGAGCTGCCAGGATGCCTGGGTGACAACCCAGCATTTTCCCCAGATACAAAACACCCCGAGTGAAAACTGCCCCACGCAGGACAGGACAGCCCTCTTGGTCCCCTGCCGCAGGAAGAGGGGAAGCAGCTGAGGCAGGGACAGTGTGGGGGACACACAGCCCTGAGAGCCCGGCATCCCCGCTTTCCCAAAACAGCCCCCACTAACTGCAGACACAGCGTGAGGTGTGCTTGGCTGGCAGCCTGGAAAATGCCCACTGTGAGCAGGGAAATAAAGTCCGGGCAGAGGGAAGGGGTGCAGGGTTGTCCTGGCCTCACCCCAGTGCCCTGGCATCCCAATGACACCTCACGCCCATGGCCCGGCACGGTTCCCTGGCCACTGGCACCATGAGCCCTGGTGAGGCATTGCCACCGCTCCCCCGCTCCCCCAGACCTCCCTGCTGATGGAGCAGGGACGGTGGGCCCCGAAAGCAGGAGCCGCGCGGGTCACCCGCCCGGGGAGGGGACACGGGGTGACCACATCGGAGGAGCAGCAGCGCAGCCTTCCGACACCGGGGCAGGGAGCGGAACCCCTGGGAGCGGGAAGCGGCCCCAGCAGTGGTACCCCGGGATGGGGCCCGCAGGGTTCCCCGTTCCACGGGGGTGTCCCCTTACCTGTGGCGGCGGCGCGGAGCGGGCGGCCCCGCAGCAGCGACTGCAGGCGNCGAGAGCCGCCAGGCTGCAGGTGTCCCGCAGATCGGTCAGCGGCCCCGCCGGCCGGACCCGCACTGCCACGCTCCGTCGGTAGAACGGCATGGGGCGGATCGGCTCGGGGCGGATCGGCTCTGTTTCCCCCGGTCCGGCTGCTCCCCGGCCCGGTTCGGTTCAGCCCAGACAGGCACTGTTCCCCACGTCGAGCCCCGCGGCTGCGAGGGCTCTGGTCCGGCCGCAGCGCCGGGGCTCGGAGCCGGTCTGTGGGAGGAGGAGGAGGAGGAGGAAGGGGAGGGAGGGGCGGCCCCGCTCGGGGATGCTCGGGCCGGCGGCGGGGCACGGCGGCACTCGGGAGGGAGAGAGCGGCCCCGGCGGGAGGAGCTGCGGGGACGCTGCGGGCTGGCTGGGGCCGGACCCCCGGAGCTGGCGCTGCTCGGGCTGGGGCACAGGGACCCCTCGGTGCCGGCCCTTCCCTCCCGGTGCCATTCCGAAGGGCACGGGCATCCTCCGGTACCGGCAATTCCCGGCCGCGTTCCCGTTCCCGAAGGCACGGGCCCCTCCGGCGCTGTCCCCAGCTGCAGCCGTCCCTCCTGTGCTGGGACCCGGGGCCTGTGGGGCCTCCCCGAGTCCTGCCCCGGTCTCCCCGGGCTTCAGCGTCCCTCGAGGCGGGCAGCGCCCAGCAGCCGCAGCAGGACGGGCCGTTAATCCCGCATTTCCCCGGCATTTCCCGTGGGTGTTCCTGCTCCAGAAGCTGCTCTCCCCACGTCCTCCCTGCTCCAGCGCCTGCTAAAGGCAATATTTGGGTGTCCCCGGGGTGGCACCAGGGTGCAGTGGGGATGTCCCGGCTGCCCAGCCCCGGGGAGCCCCAGGCTGCACGGCTCTTGGCAGCAGGGAGGGCGCAGCAAAAGCTGAGAGAAGANAGCTTCATGAGGTGCCCTGAGCTGCTCTCTGTGCAGAGATGTGAACAAGGTCTCCTCCAGGAGTCTCGGAGCTCTCCCATGTGTCGTTCCCTGGGCTGATGGACTGTGGTGGTTGCCACCTGCCTGGATGCAATCGAGGCAGAAGGAGCTGAGGAGCGCTGGTGCCTTGGCTCCGTTCCCAGCACAGATGGGGAAACTGAGGCATGGGGTCACACCCATGAGGAGGGTGAAGTCAGCCCTGTTCTCTTGGCTTGGCCAGCCTCAGTCATGAATCATCATCCGGGTAAGGAGAGCATCTGGAGCCCATCAGGGCTCTGCTCACTCCCCATTCCCAGTCCTGACCTCTCCCACTACCCAAGAGGGAGCACATTTGGGTTGTTCCTGTTTCTGTGGCTTTTCCAGCACAGATCTGTGTGTTTTGAAACACAACCACGAGGTCTGAACTGTCCTCCCCAGCAGCCGCAACACCCACTTGGGCACTGTCCTGCTGGTCAGGGCAAGGGCAAGAAACCCTGCCGAAATGGGAATTTATCCAATTTTTTGTGTGGTTTTGAGGTGGTTTCCTCTTGTTCTGCCTCATGACGCAGGTTTGTTGTGGCAGCAGTGCCCAGGTCTTGAGGCTGGCTTAGCCAGGAGGATTTTAAGCCAGGTAAGTGCCAAGGGCTTTCCCTTTTGCTTTCTGTGTGCCTTCACCCCATTTCCAAACCCTTTTCTGTAGCTGGAGAGGTGTGAACACCTTGCCATCGAGTGTGAGCCGAGATCTGGACTCCAGGAGCCAAGGGATTCATAAAACCATCACGTAGTGCAACAACCTCAATAAATGACAAAAATCTGGTCGCTTAGCAACTTAAACTGGCTTTTTTTCCCCTAAATGGATTGTGTTTTCTTGAAGTCTTCTGTCAAATATTTAGCGTGAGAAAATGACGAGGACCCTTTCCATGTGAAGTAAGCTGCACCATGAAGTCACTACAATATTCTGATGGTCAGGGGTGGGGCTGGCCAGGGCGGGAGGGCTGGAAACGAGGAGCCACAGTGATGGCTCTGGAGCTGTGCACAGGCCCCAGGGAGAGATCCCGGGAGAAGCAGTGCCAGAGCATTGTTGCGGTTCTCTGCGGGACTGGACTCCTCGGCGGGGGAGGGCCGGGATCCAGGGCTGCTCCGGGATGCAGTTGCTGCTCCGGATGTGCGAAACCCTGGCGGGGAGCGACGGACTCGGCATCCCGTGGGAAACAGCCCCGCTGGCCAGTGGCCGGGCAGGAGCGAGGCCAGTTCTGCAAACACTGATTACAACCAGATGTCACAGGCTCCGCTTTCCCTGCTCTGGCTCCGCTCCGCCCCGCAGAGAGCGTCCCCTCCGAGCAAGGGCCCAGAGGGGATCCCTCGGGTGGGCTCTGTGGGGCTTGGGGTGAGTCTCACTTGGTGGAGGGGGTCCGGGGATGGTGGTGCCGACCCTGGAGGGGGTCAGCAGGCGGTCCTGACCTTCTCCCCAGTTTGTCCTGAGGACTCCCACTGCCTCTGCCTTGCGTCTTCTCACCGAACATCTGGCGATGGAGCGAGGATCATCGGCTCTCCGCACAACTGCCTGTCCCATACCGCATCCCTGGATGCTGGTAAATCCAGAGCAGCGTCACTGGGCCATCCCCAAGAGGTTCCGTGTCCAACAAATTCTCTGCTTTTGCAGAACGGCTTCTTACTGCTCCAAGATCTCCAGGGCAGCACTCGGCTGGAGCCCACAGCCATGCAGGTGAGCCAAGCGTGGCTCCTCACGCAGAGCTTCCGATGGAGCTGCTCCAGCTGCCTCAGCCCCCTCACTCGTGCTGCACGGGCGCTGGATCCCCCCGCTCCTGGCGTGGGGATGCCGCCGGCTCCCAGAGCCCACTGGAGGGTGCTCTCTGCCAAGATTTGCACCGCGGATGCTTCTAAGCAGCTCCTGGTGAGAAAAACACAGGGGACGGGTTGGAGCGGTGTTGGTGGGATCTGCGAGTCAAATCTCTCAAGGAGGCAGCGCTGGAGCCTCCTGGGCACCATGCGGGATCCCCACCGCAGTCACATGCCCCAGGACCGGTCCTGCCCCCGTTTGCTCCCCCCACGTTGATTTGCCCTCCCAGGCTTTGCGGCGGGGCAGCGATTCTGTGGGGCAGCAGCTGCGGCTGCTCCGTGTGCCCGAGCCGTGGGTAAACACCTCCAGCCCGGGCTGCCTGCCCGTGCCCCTCACCGCGGCCTCGCAACCTTTGTGGTGCCTCTGGCAAGTCCCTTTCCTGCTCCTGCCCCAAAGCCCGACAGCTCCTGCAGCCTCCCTGCTCTCCTGGGTCTCCTCCAGCCGTCCCATGCGATGGTGCCAAGCAGATCCCAGCAGGGACACGCAGGCTGCCAGGGCCGTGGGTCTGCTCGGACACGATCCCATGGCCCAGGACACTGAGGCAGGACAGGGAACAGCACCTGAGATCAAGCTTTTCTCCCACACAGTTCACTTCATTTCCCAAGCTAAACACAAGTTCTTCAGAACTTCATCCGAGGAGCATGAAATGTCCCCAACTAGGCCCGTGGATGCAGCTCCCACCACCTCCCAGTCCCTGTCCTCCTGCTAAAAATTAATTGGCACAGCCAACACCCCAAGGGTGTCTCCCACAACCAGCTCTGGTCACTGATGTCATTTGCTACCAAAATGTGCTACAGCATCCCCTACTCTTGGCTTACACATGCTCCTAATCATTATAGCAGCTCCTTTTCCATCCAAATTCACTCCCTCCCACCCTGGCAGTCCCCACCGTGCACTCCAGGGGCTGGGCTTTGTGCTCCTGAAATGCAGGTGCTGAATCACTTGTTCATTGAGTGAATGTTCAGCTACAAACTCGTCCTCCAGCTCCCTGGCCTGGCTGTTCAGAGGTGCAATGGACTTTCTGGGTTCAATTAACTTCCCTCTGTGTCATCTGGGGACTGGGCTGCACTCTCCAGCTCTTTGTCCTTTCCAGAGTGCTGTGGAAAACATTAACATGCGCAGTGATGAGATCCGTGGTGGAAGCCTTCATGAAAAATTGAGTATTGAGTCCCTTAGTTTTCTGTTCAAGTAATTTTTTCCACACAGGCACCGTTCCCCTGGCTCTTACCTGTCCGTAGCCCTGCAGCCCTCTGGCTACCCCAGCCATCCAAACCCCTACTGGGAGCAGGAGCAGTACCAGGGATGTTTTGGAGACACTGACACATTTTCCATCACAGAATCCATGTCATCCCATCTGTGCTCCATTAGCCTATTTTTAATCACAAGTTAAAGCCATTTTCCAGGAACAAACACAAACTCGCTGGCCTGTAAGTCCTCCAGCCCCTGGTGATGTTTTGGTTCCAGGTATGTGAGTTGCTGCCAGGCAGAGCAGAGGCTGCAGTAACAGGATGAATGTTCATTGAATCATGGAATGGTTTGGGTTGGAAGGAACATTAAAGGGCATCCCATTCCACCCCTGCCATGGGAAGGGACACCTTCCACTGTCCCAGGCTGCTCCAAGCCCCGTCCAGCCTGGCCTTGGACACTGCCAGGGATCCAGGGGCAGCCACATCTTCTCTGGGCACCCTGTGCCAGGGCCTCTCCACCCTCACAGGGAATAATTTTGAGAGCAGATCAGCAATGAACAAGCTCCATTTTTGTAGAATCACATTATTACACCTGCTGAGTCACTGCTGTGCACCAAATTGGTTTTCATTCCCTGCAAACCTCAGCTCCTGCAGCCCAGGACGCCGAACCACAGATGCCCCGGGTGGGTGTTTGTGCAGACTCCTGGCACCCCGTCCCTCCCAGGGAGGGAATGTCAGGATGGAACACTGCACTTCAGTGAGGAAGTGATGTGGATTTCACAGGTTTCATGTATTTTTGAGTTTGCTCCCTCCAGATTCCCTTCCACGCCCAGACAGCACGTGCTGTGCTTGCTTTGTGGTGAGCCCCTGGCCCCCCCCGAGCCCCGTGCTGCCAAATAACAAACACGGGTGGCAGATCAGTGCCAAGGGCTTTTCCTTTTGCTTTCTGTGTGCCTTTGCCTCATTTCCAAACCCTTTTCTGTAGCTGGAGAAGTGTGAACATCTTGCCATTGAGTTACTGGACGTGCTGGCTATGGGGAGCGAGTGTTTAAATAAACTGCTGCAAAATAATAATTATTGGACAAAACCCGCTGGCAAAATTCCATTTGCAGGGCAGAGGACACGGTTCCTCTAATTGACACGGTGCAGGTATTTGTGTCAGGAAGGAAACACCACTTTGATGCTGTCTGGATACCTGGGATTGTTTAATGGTTTTAATAAGGAGTCACCTGTGCAGAGGCTCCACGGATGGATCCTGCTGTGTACTTGGAATTACTCACCCTGTTCTCCTGAGGCAGAGGCTCCAGGCATGTGGCAGCTCACAGTAACATTTTCATTTATTCTTGATTTAATCTTTAAGGTAATTTACTCTCACACGTGAAATGAGTTTTTTCTGAGTCAACAGATTTTTTTTTTTTTAAGATTTCTACCTGTTTAAAATCCATGGGTTGTGGCTGGGAGGGGATTGGCAGTGGCGTGGGAGGATGTGCATGCACAGGCTCTGGGAGAACCAGATCTGATCTGTACCCCCGGCAGGACAGAGGACAGTGTCAGGGGAGCTCCAAACCAAGGGCTGGCACAGGGGTAGGCACAGCTCTGCTCCTGTCCCTGGCAGTGTCGGTGCATTCCTGGTGCAGGGCTGGAGATGGTCTGTGAGTGTTCCTGCTCCAAAGGCTCCAAGATTTTGCCAATCTGCAGATCACACATGGCTACACGGCACCAGGGGACATTTGTCATGGGGCTGTGCCCCCCACTGGTGGAGCCCCTGTGGTGGCAAGTGACCCATCCTTCTAGGAGGGACGTGTCCCCTCCGTGGGATCACCATCGTCCTGGCTCACGGGAGCCAATTGTGCTGATGCCTTTAGGCTAAGCCAGGCAGAACTGGGGTCCACGTGTCACATCCCCCCATCCCACGTGGGGTGGCTCGTTCTGCCCTGTTAGCACGTGCAGGGAGCAGCCTCACTCAGGGTGACTGGTCACTGTCACTTCCCACTGCCACCACAAACCTCTCCCGCTCCCTGATTTGCTCTCCCGGTTCTGCCAGCGCAGTCGCACTCCCTGCCCCAATTAAGACTGTGATGAACACCATCACTGCTGTCCTGTCACTCACCAGGTGTCTCTCAGCAGGTTAAATAAATGCTGGTGAGAACTCCTCCCTATCAGGATGCCCGGGAATCACAGTCTCCTCCTGCTTTGCTGCCAGCTCTGCTCTGGAGCAGAGGGAACACAGCAGCTCCTGATGGGGCTCTTGAGTCTCATCCAGCGGCCAAGTCCTGTGCTGAACCTTGCCTAGATCAACACCCCAGACCTCAGAGCCATGACAAAGGCCAAAGCTCTTCTTCTTGCTCTCTCCCCTCCCCCCTCGCTATCCATCTGGTTCCAAAATCTCCCTTTGTCCTCCTGCCGAGCAGCACACCCCGGCAGCACTGGGTCAGAGGGTGCTGTCACCACCCCCGGTGTCAATGAGGTCACACACACACACACGGGTGCTGTGCATCAGTGAGGGCACAGCGAGACCCTCAACTCCAGGTGCTGCTCTTGGATGGTCAATTCAAAGTCACGATTCGTGATTTCATGATTCCATGACTCCATGGCACTTGGGGACATGGTTTAGTGGTGAACTTGGCAGTGCCAAGGGAACGATTGGACTTGAGAGAGTGGCAGTGTGGTTTGGAGAGTCTCGGTGGGGGCACTGAATTGGGGAGTGTTGTTCCTACACCACAACGTCCTCCATGTGGGAGAACATCCCACCAAGCCCTGTGAAAAAAAGCACATGGAGCAGGAGGAGCCTGAGCAGGAGAGGGGACCTGTGGCTGATCCCAGATGGGCAGGACCTCTGTCCAGCAGCACTCGCCCGGCTCTGCCCCAGCCGGACCCACACCAGGGCAGGGAACAGGGAACAGTCACCTCCACACGCATGGAGCTGGGGGGCTTAGAGCAAAGCACCTCTCTGCCAAAATGTGACTTTACATTTTGGGCTTCACACTGAGTCCTTTCCTAATCCAGACTTTAATGTCTGATGTGGCTGTGAATGGCTGAACCGCAGCCATGTGTGGTGCAGCAATATATCCAATTAATATGGGCTGTTTTACGTGCAACATGGACCTTAAAGGAATGCTACATTACCAGCATATTTTTCCCTGGCTTCATATAAATATTTATAGGGCCCAGGGGGGGGTCACTACATGAAAATAAATAGTGTTACTTTTTGGTATCACAATACACATTTCTAGAAGAGAAATTAGTTATTTAATTCTCTTCACGTGCGCGTGTCCAGCACCAACACAGACCACGGAGGGGAGTGTTTGACTCCGAGCTCACTCCTGGGCGGCTCCGCAGAGCTCCTCGGTGAGGATGTCCCTGTCACCTCTCCCCGTCAGCCGGCTGTGATGGGGACAGCTTTCGGGGCTCTCCTGCGGGTGTCACTGTGCAATCGCTCTGGAGCTGCCGAGCAGCGCTGCCTGGGAGGGGATTTGGCCCAGAAGAGGGAAGGAAAATATTCCTCATGGCCTGACGTGCTGCCAGCGTTGCTGATGGCCAAGAGCTCTGGATTTGGGTGCTGGTCCCTCTTGGCCTGTTCATTTCCAGTTGCTTTCCCCCTCCTGCCAAAATCCTGGACCTCACTCTGGTTCTCTCCTCCTGCCTCTGGCTCAGGCTCCCGCTCCTCCTGGGCGGCTGGTGGGCTCTGAAGGGCTGCGGTAACTGCTGAAGGACAGAGCTGGTGGGAAGCAGACACGGAGGAGAGGACCCGCCATGGGTGCAGGTTTATTTATGATCCCCTTTCATCCCTGCTCTGATGCACTCGGCTGTTCTGAGCCTCCCACACCTTCAAAAGCCACTTGTTTCAGTTTCTCTTCAGGTAAAGCTTCACTTTTGGGTTAAAAAGCTCTTTTTAGAGGAAGAACTCATCCAGCAAATCCACCTTAAACCTCTCACTGCTCAGGGCCCTTCCTCCTGCCTCAAGACACAACCACCGGGCCCCAGAATGCTGGGGGCACGTGCAGCCTCTGCCCGCTCCCTGCCCACGCAGCCCCTAAAGCCCGTCCCACAGCAGGGTGAGAGGGGCAGAGGATGCTCCCATCCAGCCCAGGGCTGTGCAGCAGCTCCAGGGGGAATGGAGCAGCCAAGGCTGGAGAGGGAGGACAGCGATGGCAGGGAATGGGCGGAGCTGTGATTTCTTTTGTCGGGAAATCAATAAATCAGCGTGTCTGGCACTCCTTTGGCATCTCTTCCCACTCAGACATCCCGGCGGGAAGCAGGCAGTGCAGCGAGCTGGGGGCTCTGCAGTGCAGCTGAAGGCAGAATCCAGAAAATACCTAAAAATAGCAACCAGATGATCCTTGACCCCATTAGTCATCTCCCTCCCCAGAAGTACAGATGAGACAGTCTGGACTTCAGCTGAAGGCCTGCTCCTCCCCTGAGGGAGCTGTACTGAGGAGTCAGATGTGTCCGCAGCAGCTCAGCAGTGTCATTCCACCACTGGTGGTGAAGGTGGGGTGGGAGGTGGGATGGAGGGAGGGCTGGGATGTGGGATGGAAATGCCTCTATTTCCATTTACAGGCAGATCCACCTGAGACAAAAGTTGATGTTTTTGATTTCTCCTTTTATCTTGCAGCAGTTGTGTCATTTATGTCCCAGCATTTCCAGCCGTTTCAAACTCAACATTCCTGGTGAAAACAACCAGAAGAGGCACTTGATGGTTTAACTTGTGACGGTTTAATTCCCGGTCCCCTGTTAGCATCAGCTGGTCTCCGTTTCAGGATTAGCAATGGTAATTGATACCTGAGCCCGGGATAACTGCTCCTGGGCTGCACTCCTGTCAGCCCCAGTGACAGCTCTGTCAATCACCAGGTGATTTATGCAGGCTCAGGGCCTCACCGGGATGGCTTTTGGTGCTCCTGTTGAAAACTGCTTTTATTTTTCCCTCGCTGCCTCTCGTGCTCACTCACAAGCTGATGCTCATCATCATCGTGGTTTATTTGTGTGCCGTGGGACGGGGTGAGCGCTGCTGGTGTTACATGGACACGGGGGTGCACGCACACACCTGGAGCTGCCGGTGAGGCCGCGTCCCGTGGCTCCTGTGCGTGCCAGGTACAGCTCTGGGATGTGCCAGCGGCGGGGCTGGAGCCCCCGGGCACCTCCGAGGACGGTGGGCAGCACCTTGCAGAGCCACGGGGGCTGCCAGCTCTGGTCCCAGCCCATATCCCCCTGCAGGGCTGGGCAGAGCGGGGTCAGCATCCTGCCCGGGTGTTCTTGGTTAGGTGGTACACGCTCGGGTGGGAGGCTGGTGAGCACCTCAGCACAGGGGCTGTGCCCCATCCGCCCTCAGGGACCGGAGCTGCGCTGTGGAGTTTGTCTGGCACCACTGCAGGACCCTCGGCAGCCAGCCTGGGGCGTCTGGCAACGCCTGAGGCTGCCAGAAGAAATCCCTCGCCGGTCCTCGTGGGCTGGAGTGAGGTGCTGTCTGCTGGGGAGGGTGGGGAGCTGTGAGCCTTTGCCCGGACCTGTGTGGTGCTGCCCTGAGGGATGGGCTGCAGGAGCGGCTGCTCCCCGCGGGGAAGGCTCCTGTCCCAAGCACAGCCCCGTGCTGGATCACCTCGCTGCCCGAGGCCAGGCACCTGTGCCCGCAGCTGGGACACGTGCAGGCAGACGCTGCCCCAGGAGCCTGGGATGGCTCAGCAAGCAGCAGGGAGGCACAGGGAAAGCGCTCACCAGAGTTAGCACACAGCCAAAAACTAAATAAAAGGCCCTTTGTCCTCCTTCTCATTAGTCTGTGTCTCCCCATGCAGGGGAAGTAATTATCCATTTCTTCATGCTGTTGTGTGTTCTTCGTGCTGCCTGGTGCGTGCCCAAACACCTTGTCTGCAGAGCCAATTGATGCTTCTCACTCCCTTGTTCCCTGAAAGGGCTCTGTGTTCGTGTGCTCCATCTGTTTGGCCTTTGTCTGCCTTTGTTTTGCTTTATTTTTTCCCTGGTGCCCACTTAATTAACCAAATAGGGGCAATTTTGCCTTCAGGGAGGGATTATTTCCCACATGGGAGAAGCAGCTCCGGCTCTCCAGGCCGTGCCTGTGCAGCGTGGGAGCTCAGGGCTCCGGACCTCCAGCTCCAGGATACCTCTCTACCCACGGGATGTGGCCACCTCTTCAGACAAAATAGATTCAAGGTTATGAAAATGAAATCTCTGTTCTCTCCCCCCAGATGTTACCCAGGGGAGTCTGAATTCCTGCAGTGCAAAGAGCGGGAGGTGATTTTCTGAGGCAGCATCTCATGGTGGCTGAGGAGGGATAACCCTGGCTGTGCCAGGTTTTAGCTCAGGTGGCAGATTGTGTGCTCAGCTCCTGGGCAGTGTGTGAGCTGCCATGCTGTCCCTGGGTGGCACAGAATGTCCCTGGGTGGGACGGAATGTCCCTGAGGGGGAAGGGATGCCCTGAGAGAGATGGGATTCCTGCATGTTTCTTTGACAGCCCTGATGGTTTCTCATTTTAGCCTTGAGCACTTAAAACCCACTTCCTGCCTCCTGGCAATGATTAATTGAGAAGATGTTGAATTAAGACTATTGATGTCCCCTCCTGAAGGTCGGGCTGGTGATAAAGTCATATGAGAGTGTTTATGCTCATACTAAATTAATTGCCTGCCATTTTCATGCCTGTTAATGATTTGTTTGTGATGCTCTTCATTGTTGTAATGGGGGACCAGTGACTGATGGACTTCCCTTCTTTACGAGTGCAATTAAAAAGGCAGCAATTAGGGCATTTATGCAGAAATAACAGCCAGGATCCAAACCTTGGCTAGGGTGTGTGACCCACACTATTTGTTAAGTGTCACAGTTGTGGGCTCCTGCCTGGACTTACACCAGGCTGCAGCAGTGGGATGTGATCTCCAGGCCCAGTTCTGGGGAAGCAACAAGTGGGAGCTGCCACACAATGAAGGCTGAGGATGAGGAGCACTGTGGGCAGCAGGCATGGCATCCTCCCCTTGCTTCCCAGCATCTCGGTCAGTGAGGGCTCCTAAAGCTCCTGGATGTGGTGTCCTTGGTCCAGGTGCTGCCCGTGGCTGTGCTGGGTCCTCAGAGCATCCCCCACAGAGGCTCCTGCTCTTGCTAAGGGAGGGGGAACCACAGCGGGGCTGGGATTTTGGGGTGGCACAGGCTGTGGCCAGCAGTGACGCTGCTGGACCTTTTTGGTGAGCCCCAGGTTCTTGCACTGGCAAGTTTGCTTCCAGTAGCCCAGGATAATCCTCTCCTGACACCAGACATGGAGCTTGTTTGTCTTTCAGTGCCCCCAGGATATCGCA
Organism: Dicrurus megarhynchus; assembly: GCA_013399195.1. Classification (NCBI taxonomy): domain Eukaryota; kingdom Metazoa; phylum Chordata; class Aves; order Passeriformes; family Dicruridae; genus Dicrurus; species Dicrurus megarhynchus. The sequence goes on from VXAD01006085.1 coordinate 119,100, forward strand.
AAATCACAAACCCATTTATGTTGGAAAAGACCTCGAAGATCATCGATTCCAACCCTTAACCCAGAACTTGCAGGCCCACCACAGTGAGAGTGGCCCTGTTAGGGGTGACCTCACCCCCAGTTAGTTACTGCATACACTGATTCCCACATCCTTTTGGATCCCACAGCTGCAAGGTGTCTTGGCCTCATAGACTGAGAAACTGCAGCCTCAGAGCAAGGAAACCCTGAGCTGGGTTTCTGCTGAGGCACTGCCCCCCAGCAGCCCCTCGGCTCCCTGGTGGGTGTCTGAGATGTCTCACAGCCCCAGTGTCCACGGGGGACATTTAAATTCAGCGGGTTTGTGTGGCAGAACACCCCCAGCTGGGCAGGAAGGTTGTCTCCAGCTCACTGCCATCAGCAGCCACTCGGGGCTGTGCTCAGGCAGGCTTTGGCAGGAGACGTGTCACTCGTGGGTCCCATCGCTCCGGACGCTGTCGGGTGATGTGAGCACACAGCTCTGACGGCAGAGCCTTGCTACAGCCAAACCTCTCCCTTCTGGCTCCTCCTTCCCTGCGGAGCTCTCGGATGTCGCTGTTGGCTTTACGCTCCCTTTCTGTGGTGGCCTGTTCTGGGCTGGGGTCGGTTCCCTGTGCCCGCAGGTGTGCAGGCAGCCTCACCCGGCCCTCACCCAGCTCACCCGGGCCCTTGGGCAGCACATCCCATGTTGCTCCTTGTTTGCCATCCCAGCCATTGTGGGGCCACAGTTGCGTCCTGTCTTGGGGTGCCTGTGGGACGGGCCAACACTTCCCAGTGCAGCGGTTCCGTGGGGCGTCTCCTCATCCCCCCTCAATTTTCTGCATGCAGCCCACAGTGCCTTTGATAAATCCATGGGGGTTTTCCTCACAATGTCTTGGTTTCTCCTGTCCAAAGGGACTGTTCTTTAGCTGGTGTTTCACAGCTGAGATGTGGAGGTGAGGTTTATTGCAGAGGAGGGATCACAGCCTTGTAACGAGGCTGTTCCCGCTGGAGCTGGGAATGTGCAGGGCTGCATCCCTGTGTAGCTTGTTTAGGATCTCTGTAAAGCCAGGTGTGGAGCTACTCCACCCCAAGGCGGGGATGTGATTCACGGAGCTGAGCTCAGCCGCGTTCCGGGTGGGGCAAGAAGCACCGATGTTGGTGTGGCATGGTGGGGCACATCTCACAGAGCCATGGAAAATCCCTCCTCCCTCCAACAGCCCAGCTGCTCCCTGGCACCGCCAAGGCCACCACTAACCCCTGTCCCCAGGGGCTGTCCCTCTTGGCTCTGCCCAGGCCATCTGGGGCCAGCTCACAGCGGGGCGTGCGGGGCTGCTCTGACCTTTCTGTTCTCACGGAGCATCCCCGGAGCTCCCCCCATCACACACAGCTTTGTCCATCTTGCAGGAAACAAAAGATCAGAGCAGGCTTCAGAAGAACGGCTTCTCGGCACATTGGCTCTGAAAAAGAAAATGGGTCCTCAGAGAGCTAAACTTTCTGACTCTGTTATAACCACTTCTTAACATTCTAAAAACATTTTAAGGCATTTTCTGGACTTACACTGGGGAGTTACTTTGTGAGGGGCTCTGTCATTGAGACCAGCAGGGATCTGTGACTTTTTCTGGGGACAAGCTCACATTTGTGAGTTAAAACCTGCTGGAAATTGTCACCTATCTCTAGTTCCAGTGGAAGATGTAACCCATCCCCTCACAGCCCTACTGTGAAGAGTAAAACCAGAAAGCACCAGCACCTGTCACACAGCCTTCACAGCGCAGGATTGTCACTCCTGTCACTTCACCTGTTTCTCTGCTATGGGCAACCACAATTGTCCCTAATTTATATCAAGTGGTGCCTTGGCACCACAGGCAGGGCCCGGGCAGTGAGGGAGCTGGGTGCCCTTCACCCTTCTGGGGACAATGTGCCACTGGAGCAGCTGGACAGAGAGCAGGGGCCACGCCGTGGGGGTCACGTACTTCCCTACATTGTCAGCCAGCACTTACGCTTGGAGGGAACAATATTCCCTGTGTCTGATTAGTATTAAATATTCCCCAAGCCACGAGGTCCTGGTGTGCATCAGCATATGGCAGAGCTGCCTCAGCGCTGGCCACCGAGAGGGGGGATTCATTAGTAAGACAATTTTATGTATGAAAAGAAAAACATTCTGATCCCTGCGGCTGGCAGCAGGCTGGTGTTTTACAGTTCTGCGAGGAATAGAAGGATCTGCTCGTTGGCACGCTGCCCTGAAGTGTTTATCAGCAAACATTTGTCCTTGTTTTCTTAAATAAAAAAATTGCATATTGCGTGTTGGAGTAACAGTCTGGTGGAAATGGGCCCTTTGGAAGAGCTCTTTTTGTCCCCTAACCCAACCCACCGGGCATCCTCTGCCTGCACCAATGCCATTGCAGACACATCCCTTCCCTCTGCACCCTGGAATGTGCCGGCTCTCAAGGTCCATGTGCAAGGATTTCTCTTCCCTTGCTTCGCCCTCGTTGAATCAGTGGTGGCAAATTAGGTCACGCGGAGCTAAATTGAGCATTAACTGTTCTCCCTTCAGAGCTGCATCTGCAGCCTCTCTGGGGAAATCAAAACCATTTCAAAATGTGACTGGGATCAGATCCTTCCCCTCCGCTGCTGGAGAACTCTGGGCTTTTCAGAGAGGACTCTGAGAGAAAGCTCCTCACGAAGAGCAGGGCTTTGGGGAGGGGCTGGAGTGTCCCACCTGCCCTGGCAGCCCCCCCTCCTCAGCTCTGCTCCCACATCTCACGGTGCTGCTGTGCCTTTCCCTGCTTCCTGCACACCCTGATGCTCCTTGTGCTTTCAGCAGCTCGGGACTTGGGATCAGTGCCTTCAGTCTCTCTCACAACCTAGCTCTCTCACAGCTGCTGCAGGACCTGGGAAAGCTGCTGAGAGTCTGGAGTGAGAGCTCCAGAGACTGTGCCACCCCTGTGGAACTTTGGGTTTGACCTGCGCTGGAGCCTCCCTCCCTGCCCGCTGCACTGCCAGGCTCAGCTCCCTGGTACGGGAATCCCACCCGCGCTGCCGGCAGCAGGAGCAGCGTGGGCTCCCTGAGCCCTGGGGAACCCGACCCTCCCGCTGGGCACTCCTGCCCCGGGGGGAGCTGTGGCTGCAGCTGCTCTCCATCACCCTGTGACCAGGAGCTGTTTCCCATCACTGCCTTCACATATTTCTTCCAGATTAGCAAGTGTCAAAGGCAGCTCGGTGGTGAACCCCAGCACGTGGAGTAGTGAGGGACATTCCTCCTCGCTCTGAAGGCACCTGGGCCAGGGCTGGTGCAGCTCCTGCCTCTCCTGGAGGAACCCAGCCTACCTGGCCAAGCCCAAGAACTCTGGGGTCAGTGTTTCCCAGGCACAGCTTGGTCAGTGATGGTGGAAAGGTGCAGGAACTCCTTCCTGGGACCTCGTGGCTGCTGTGGCACAAGGTGAGGAGTGCTGTCTGTATGGAATGGTGCCTGCAGGAATAATGGGGTAAAACCTGGGAAAAGCTTAGTGCAGGGAATGACTCCAGCAGTGAGGCTGGGCTGGGCAGGATGGAGCCTCCGGCTACACATACCAGAGTCACTCTGTGGGCTCTTTCCTCCTTCCCACTCTTTTCCCAAGCTGCCCTCTCCAAAAAGGCTTGTCCTCACAGGCTGGTTCCATGGATACATTCCAGGGAAGTTAATGAGACCTGAGAGGTGCTCGTGGCTGCCTCAGCATCAGTGAAATGGGACTCTCCAGCACGTGAGATGGTGATAAACACCCATAGCACTCACCTGCTATTCGCCAGCAACCCTCTGCCAGCCAAAACCAGAGCACCTGAGTGCTGCACAGAAGAGGAGAAAACCCCGAGAGGGTGGCTCTGGTGCCTCAAGAAACAGCTGATACCCTCTGGAAACAGATTGTGCCTCTTCCTCAGGCTCCTGACCCGAGCCTCCCTCCCTGCCCTGTAACTGCCGGTCTCAGGCACTGTGAGGCTCCCGGAGCAGCAGCACCCGGGCGCTCCTCCAGCTCATTTGATGGGAATTGAGAAGGAGTTGCAAGTGGCCTGGTAAGGCTTGGAAGGGACCTTAAAGATCATCTAGTTCCAGCCCTCTGCCATGGGTGGGGGTGCTGGGATGCCTACGGGATTTTTCTGGGATGCCCAGTAGCCTGTTGTAAATACCCTGGGGATATTGCAGAACACACGTGGCCTTTGGAAAAACACCCACATTCCCTAAAATAGATTCCCAGCCAAAGCTGAGATGTCATTTAATGAGCCTTGAGTTTGGATAAGGCTGGTTTAAGCAGATCCTTGGGTTTTCTCAGCTATACAGGGCTCCGAATGAGCAAGATTCCAAGTTTCTGCCAGGAACAAATGTGTGTTTGCACAGATGGGAGGGTTACCTGGTTCTCTCCATCTGAGATGGGTTATTTACCATAAACATGTTTGCTCTGGAGCTGTGAAATGAAGGCATGCTGATTGAAAACCTTGGAGCAGCTGTTGTCTCGGCATCCCCCAGGAAACTGTCACTGCCGGCTTTTCTTCCCATGGAAGTGACACTGCAGATCAGTCTAGGGAATGAGTGTTGTGTTGAGGAGGGGTTTCTGTCATGCTGCCAGGGGAATAGCAAATTCCTGTTTGATGCATTAAGCAGCATGTAAAAATTTAATCAAAACTGCATTTATTATACATGATAGCGGGAAAAAAAACCTGGTAAGGGCTTCTGCTCTTCATTAACTGCCTTAAAATGACTCAAGAGGAGAGGGAAAGTGCTTCAGCTTAGCAGAAAAGCTTGAAAATAAGAGTGTTGCCATTAGTATTGTTGAGGTGACCCAAAAAGTGTTGGGAGCAGATAAACTCCCCCTGGACAAAGTGCAGTGCCTGAGCCAGCGCTCAGGAGCAGCCCCAGGGCTGGGATGTACTGGGGTCTGCATCCCTGGGGTCCCTCCTTTCCGGCTGGTCCCGCCTGCGTGGCATCGGCTGGAGCTGGCGCTGGAGCAGGAGTGGCTCTGTCTCTGGAATTGGCTTTTCCAGGCTGGATGCAGGGGCACAGCACAGACACAGCCTGTGGGTGTGACTCTGTGCGTGACATTTCCTTCTCCTCCAGGAAAGGCAGCGGTGTCCCCAAGGTGCATCAGGTGTGGGCAGCTCTCCTGCCTGGGCTCAGGTGATGGGGGATCTCAGGTGGATGATGGGGGCTGCTGCTGCTGCTGCTGCTCACAATCCCCTGGACACTTCCCCAGCACACCAAAGCTCTCGTTTCCCTTGGCTGGTGGAGGATGGACTTGGCTGCTGCTCTGCTCTGGTTAGGCAGAGGTTTGGTGAAGCCAGGAACTGTGTAAACAGTATAAACCTGGGAAGGTAAATAAACCTGGGAAGGTAAATAACTGATATTGCCAAGGTTACAGCCCAGTGGAGACACGACAGCGTCCTTCATTGATGGAAGGGAAAACCAACAAGGAAGAGGCTCTTGGATTAACTCAGAGCAGGAAGCACTGAAGCAGAATGAAGGGAAGGAGCTGGAGCCTGGTGAGGGATGAGAACTGCAGGGCGAATGGAAATGTGGGAGGTGTCCTTGGTGGAATTCCTTGCGCTCGGTTTGTGCCATCCTCCTTTGCTCCCTGGAGCTGCAGGCCCGAGCAGGGTGCAGGGGAGCCCAGGGGAGGAGAGGGCTCACGCACAGCCCCATCCAGGCCCTGCCTCTGGGGGGTGAGCAGCAGAACCTCATGGGAAGCCATCCCTGGGAAAAGCCTCCTTGGCTTGTCTCCATTTGCTGGGAGAGCAGGAGCATGTCTCCAGCTTCCCGTAGGGATTTAGGCATGGACAGGAGAGTGTGGAGCACGGGAACTCGCTCCTGGCAGCTGCTGTCCCGTCGCCCCGAGGGGCTGAGAGAATACGGGCAGGTTTTTATGGAAAGGGTAAAAGCCTCAAGTGCAGACTGGAATTCTTAATGGGGCACCTCCATGGACCAGCCTCTTCCCTCAGGGAATGCAGCAGCACTGCCGAGGCTGGGAGCCGAGCTGTGCTTGTCTGAGCACGGCTTGAAGGGTCTGGAGGGCTCAGTCTGGGGGAGGGGATGGGGCAGCTGCGATGCTCCTGCCCTGCATCCCAGCACCAGAGGTGTCAGATCCCCTTCATGGGATGGGAAGGTGTCCCCTCCTCTTAAACACCCCCCTCTGCATTCCCCCCTCTGCCTCCTCTCTGCGGCTGCAGCCCTGGGGCAGAGAGGGAAAGGCTGGGGTTGGCAGTGCTGAGAAATCAGATAAATCAGGAAAAGAAAACTTTTGGTTTTTTCCCAGTTAAAGAAAAAAAAAAAAAAGAAAAAAGAAAAGAAGAAGAAGCAAGAAATGAAAGGAGCAAGGAGAAAAGCTGGTGAGAGGAAAATTAATCTGGAAATCAGGTCTCTTGGAGTCAGGGGGAAATTGTTTTCAGAGAGAAAATTATTGCAAAATTCTGTACAAATAGAATTTTACCCCATCAGACAAGAAATGCAGCTGAGGGAAAGGCCGGGCTGGTGGCAGTGGTAATTGGTTCTGACTGTAATTTAAACAAGACAGAAGCTGCTGGAGCAGGGCCTGGCAAAGACAGAATTCTCCTTCTTGTAAGAGGAGCTGGGTGGCCCATTGCTGGAAAACAACTTTGCTGAAATGTTTAATTTTGTGATTTTTTTTTAAAGAAAACAAGCCCATTTCTCTTTCTAAATTAATGTTCTTAAATGCAAAGTGGGTTTTTTTGTCAGATTAAAATGAAACAAACCCCCTCCCAATGAAACAATTCAATAAGAAAATGGTAATATTTTTATTTTGGAGAAATCCAGAGTGGTTTTATTTATTTTCTTGCTTTAATACTAGGCTGAAAAATAGAAACTTTGCCCTGATCTGGTGTGTGTTTGTGGGGGTGGAGGGGCTGGTTGTGCCTGGTGCAGAGTCTGGGAGCCCTTTTTGTACTGAGGGGAGAAAATGTTGAAATGTAGAAAACACATGTCAGGAACATGATGAGGGGTTAGGAGGTTGTTTGGCTCTGGCTGTCTTGTTGGGTTTTCATTGGAAAATCAATAACAATCTTGTCCCCATGTGTCAGCAGCAGCCAGTCAGTCTCTTGCAGATCCACGGGGATGAGCTGGTCACTCCAGTCATCTCAATCTAAACCCTTGGAGGGTTTGGGGAAAAGGGAAAACTCACTTAAGGCCAACACGATGTTAAAATGTGGTTATTTCTGCCAAGCCTCCCTGCCAAGGGATCCCTGTCCCCACCACATCCCTCTCATTCCATCCCTGACCCCCTTGCCTGGAGCTCCCAGCCAGGACCTGGCAGACCCTGGAGCTCAGGACAGCGGTGCCCAAGCACAGGCCCCTGACCAGCAGCCCCAGAGGGCTCCCATTTCGGTCCAGTTTCACTCCCAGGGGTTTGGAAATCCATGGATGTGTCCATGCCTGTGGTGGCAGCTGGGGCTGTCACCAGCCTGGGAACACAAGAGAGAAAATTTTTATTTAATGGCAACCGTTGCCATAAAAGATGGAAATATTGACTGAATGTCCCAGAACTTCATCACTATCCATGGATTTTATTGAGGGGAGTTCCAGCTATGGCTCATATGCAAAAACTGTCTCCCAATGACTCCTGGGCAGAAGCTGTGCTTCCCCATTTGTGCTTTTCTGGTTTAATGCACTGTCCCAGCACAATGCCATCAGAAGGAGCCAGAGTTGTTAAATCCATCTAAACCATGCTTCCCAAAACAGCTCCTGGATTTCCTTTCTCTCTCTGTGCTATTTATATTCCTTGTGCTTATGGAGAGAACACAGCTCCAACGCTGCCTTTGCTGCAATTAAATAAACCCTCTATTCTACTTTTTCATTCCTTTTTTTTTTTCCCAGTAGGCCTGAAATAAACACTCAAGCAACAGCAGCAGGGTGCAGGGGGCTGTGAGCGGGGCTGAAGGGGTGAGTTCCCTCTCTGTGCAGAGGGATCAAGGGAGAGCTGTGTCACAGCCAGGCGTGCTGGACACCCCAGTGCTGGTTCACCAGGGCTGAGAAGGATGCAGGAGGAGGGAATCCCGTCACCCCACTGGGGCTCATCAGCCCAGCCTGGCTCCCCTCCACACCACAGTCACATCTCAGCTGTCTCTGTCACGGGCACACCCCCTGGAAACCCTGGATTAAGCTTTGCCTCCTTTTTTTGATTTAAAATCCAGCTGCCTGCAGATGCATGTGCAGCTTCAGTGACTCCTCGGTTCAAAAAGCTGCTGAGTGGATAAATGGTTTGAAATGGTTGATGCAGAAACTGGGTCTTGGCATTTCCAGGAGGAGGAGTTCCCATGTCTTTTCATTTTACAAAGTGCTTGGAAATGAGTTAAAAGATCAGCTGAAATGGAATGGAAATTGTTTGAAGTTCTCTAAATATGTGTATATGGATACACACACAGGGGAAAAGGGGAGAAAGGGGGAATTCTGGTTTCAACTGTTTTTTTTTTGCCTTAGGTATATTAATTTTATTTCAGCTTTTCATCTGGTTTTGTGGAGAGACTCTTACTTTTCACTTTTAATTTTCTTGAAGATGTTTCTGGGGTCAGGATGCAGCATCAGCAGCCTGGGGAATAGGGAAGGAGACCAGCACAGACCCTCGATATGTCCTAAGGTTGGCGGTGACAGAAGTGCCTGTGCCAGGTGTTAGGGAGGAAAGGAAACCTCTGTGCAACATGAGTGTGTCTGTACTAAAGGGTTACTCAGCATGCAAACTACAGGGTTACACGGCAGAGGTGTGATTATGTGGCTCATGCAATTATCACCCTCAGGGAGGAGTTTTCCAGCACAGGGCTGAGGAATTCCAGTGCTGATGCAATTTCCTTCCTCTCTGATTCCTCAAGTCATTAAACTGAACAGACTTTTATCATCCCCTTGCTGCCCTCCTGTGCACTCAGGATGATAAATGATCCATGGGCCGCTCTGGGTTGTTGTGCTGTAATTTACTGCCCAGCACTGGCTCTGGGGCTGAGCTGGGCTGTCCCTCCCTGCTCTCCACACGTTGGGCTGCTTGAGCCGCGCAGGGCAGGCAACCACCACCAAAGACTGTGTCTGGGGACTGGAGGGGGACTTTAGTTTTTGTCCAGATAGCAGTTTCTGCTTAATTTCCAAGACGTGGGTCAACACAAGCATCTTTGGAAGGAGCGTAGCAGCATCCTGCAGTGATGGCAGATCTGGAACTGGAGGCACTAAGCTTGGGATGTTGTGTAGGGAAAAAGGCAGCTGCTCCTGCTCATCCTCTCCATGGCTCCTCTGTGTCACCAGCACTCTGGTTTTGTGGCTGATGCCTCCCCGTGCTGGGGGATGCAGTGGGAATGGCACAGGGATGCTCCCTCCCTGCCACCACTGCTCCCACGTCACACCATTACTTGCTTAGGTCAAGCACCTTTGGTGATGGAGGGGATTTAAGTCCCACATTTGATGGTGAGCTAAAGGTGGGAATGTGCACTATTTTTTTCCCTCAAAAAACCCCACTGTGGTGGTTTGTATCTGTTTAAATCACGTTTTTTCCCTGGCAGCCAGCACTGCATGCTGCAACCTCATAGTGGGTTTGGAAACGGGGAAGGATAATAACACAAAGAGGACATTTCCCTGGCTCCTCCGTTTGTGCAGTCCTGTTCTATTTACCAGCCCAATGCTGTGCTGAACTATTTTACCATCATCTGTTTTCTTTGCAAAAGTTAATTTGAATTCTCAGCCCCAATGCTGGGGATGTCCTGGACATCCCTCAAGCTCTCACTGCCTCTGAGAGCCCTCCTCTCCCTCACTCCGTGGGACAGGGCCAGCCTGTGCTCATCCTCCCTGCTTCGAGGGAGGCAATGGCTGATCACATATTCCAAATGCCTCGTTCCTCTTCTGGACTCATTTCCCAGCCCAGGAACGTTCCCTCTCCAGCATGGATGCTGCATACCAAACATGCTGCAGAGCCTCTGACGTTCAGTTCAAGGTCTTTTCTCTGATAACCTCGGGTTTATCGTCTCAAAATCATTCCAGAGATCTCGCTGATGACTTGGGAGGAACGAGGGATGTGCTTGATGGTGTCATTGTGGGTGTGAATCTTAACAGCAACCTGGGAGGTGGGTCTGAGTGGGGGGGAGGTAACACCCCCCCGTGTGCCAGCATGTGCCATCAGCCCTGCGTGCACCTGCAGATCAAAGGGACCGCTCTGATTAAAACAATGTAAACCTGGATTTCCTGAGGCTGGACCGGTTAACGATGTGTCACGCTGCAGCGACCTAGAGCTGTGAATTAGCCTGGCGGTGCCTGGCCCCGGCGAGCCGCGTGCCGCGGCCGGGGCTGCCAGCGCTGGGCTCTGAATCTCATTCGCTCCAGGTCGTCTCCAGCAGACCAGAAAGGCTTAATTCCATGAGTTCAATAAATAATGTGTCTGTTTTAAGCACAGACAGTAATTCATGGCCTCTGCGTAACAGTAGCTCAAAGATCTTAATTTAAAGGTCTTTGTGTGGATGGTGCTCTCATGTGCTGGGGATGGTTACGGAGTCTCTCATTTTCAAATTACTGGGTAGAACTGAGCCCTGTTTTAATCTGGCCATTAATTAGAGGGAGTAATTGTTGCCCAGTGTCTCTCCGGGCACTCTAATGTGAACAGGAGCAGTCATTTAGAGTGGCGCTGGTGGACGGATGCCTGAGGCACTCGGCTCTAATTGGGTCCCAGCCCTGGAGAGGATGGGACTGAGCGGAGCCGGAGGCTTCAGGCTGCCTCGTTCATCCCTCCGGTTGTGATGAATTCGCTGTCTGACTCCGGTGACCCACGGGCGGGGACGACGCAATCCGCGCTAATGAGAGCGGGGGTTCGCCTGGCGCCAATTAGCGCTGCCGGCGGGGAGGAGCAGGGGGCTGGGGGGGGGGCCCGCCTCCCGNGCAGGGCCCCCGTGCCTGCAGGGAGGTGGGAAACCGGCACACGCCGTCCAAGGCAGGGTCTGACACTCACCGGGCCTCGGGGTCATCCCGTCCTGGGGCAGGGCACGGGGCCACGGCTGCATGCGGGAGCTGTGAGGGAAGGGCAGTGGAAAGGGAGACGGAGCAGAGGGGCAACTCCCGGGCCACGGGGAGCAAGGAGAGCACCAGGACCAGGGAGCGAATGAGGGTTTGAGAGCTGATGGGGGGGACTGAGAGGGACAGGGAGCAGGGAGGGGAACCGAGAACAGGGAGAGGGACAGGGAGCAGAAACTGAGAGATGGTACAAGAGGTAATGGAAAGGAGGGAGAAGGACAGGGAGCAGGGAGCAGGAAGCAAGGGAGGATACGAGAGGTGATGGAGAGGAGAGGGAGAGGAATTGGGAGCAGGGAGCGGGGGAGAATACAAGAAGCAATGGAGAAGAGCCCATCCCATGGAGCAATAGGATTAAGGATGGTCTGAACACCTGAATCACCATTTGCCTTTCCTGGCCCTGTGTCCTGGAGGTGAGTTGTTAGAGCAAGGGCTCCCTGGGTCCAGAGCCTGGTGCCCAAGCCCAGTCAGGCTCTCCCAAAGGAGACATCCGAGATGAGGCAGCCAAACCCACACTGTGGGTTCCCATCTCCCTCTCCACCGGTGTTTTTGTCTGTGATTCCCGTGCCTCACCCCATGCTGGGGGCCTGCAGTGAGCTCTGCTGAGCTCCACAGATCAAACTCCCAGGATTTACATGGTGGGGGGAAGGGGATGAGCAGAAAATGTGACTTTAGGTGTTTTTCTTCTGCAGCCGAGGTTTCAGAGCTGTGGCTCTCGGCAGCCACATCCTCCCAGCTTGGGGAGGGGGCAGTGGGAGAGAAGGGAGGCCTTTGTTGTGGGAAGTGGCTTTGGCAGCTGTGGTGGGGCAGGTATTTATTGAACCCATTTTCAATGTGGATATAAAAGCGGTTTTCATCCTGATCAGGCTGCTGTTTCCTTCCTCTCCTGTCACGTGCTCCTGCTGCCACTCACCCAGTGAAGCACTGCAGCTCAGAGAAGGTTCCTTGGGGCGCCCAAATTTCCACAGGTACCTTTGGTAGAGATGGATGGGGGCTGATGGGGGCGGTTTTCTGGGACCTGGGGCTGCAGCTGCTGAATGGAACAGTCTGGGCAGGGACCAGCATCACTGTCAGCACTGGCACCCCAAAAGTGTCTGAAAGTGAAACGGGGCCATTTCCAGGCACTGCCTGGAGACGGGTCCTGGGGATGTGGCACCTGGGGACATGGGTTAGTGGTGAGCCTGGCAGAGCTGGGGGATGGTTGGCATTGATGGTCTCAGAGGACATTTTCAATCTGAATGATTCCATGTTCCTGTGTGCTGCAGGCTTGCAGGGGGAGAAGCAGGCTTGGAATTCAGGATAATCTCCACGTGCTGAAAAAATAGCCCAAAATCAATGATAGAAAATTCAATAATAACAAGTGCATGGCACTGCACTTAGGCAGGAGAAAAAAAAATGCGCAAGAAGATGAAAGGAGGAATAATTGGCTCTGCAGTGGAGTCCCTATTTTTTTGTTTATTTACTGCCCATTTTTTATCAAAGCAACTTCCCAGGGCTGGGGCAGCAGGGCCAGAGACAGGTTTGGGCACTTGTGGGGATCCCAGGGGGTGTGCAGAGGGGCTGGGACATTCCCTGGGTGTCCCTCCTTGTGCCAGCACCTTGAGCCAACACCAGGCTCTGCTCTCCCTCACGTGGATGATCTCACAGCCTGACTGTGACCACGGGCAGCCCCCACGCTCCAGAGAAAGCTCAAATGTTTGGGATAAAATGATGTCTGGGCTGACAGGGACCTTGTCATCATCCCAGATGGACCCCTGGCAGGGCAGAGCCAGCCCAGAGCTGCAGCCCCTCATCATCCCTCAGCACTGGAGTGGCTGCAGGGACAGAAGCACTGGAGTTAATGGATGGGGAGCAGGATTCGATGTGCTTTAGTGTCTGTTTGAAGAGTCATGAAACACTTGGGGCTATTTAATTGAAAGTAACAGTGCAAAACCCAGAATAAATTCTTATTAAACATCCACAGTGACATTTTCTTAAGTGGAAATTAAACAGGGATTAAGGTGAAGCCTCCTAAGACTCTCCTTGTTGTGACCAGGAATATTTTAAGGCACAGGAGTACGTTAAATTTGAAGAGATGAGCTGATCTAGATGCACTCGTGTTTTTCCCTCTCTCTGCTCAGGCAAGCAGGGGGAGCTGGAAGTAGAACCACAGAAACATGGAATGGTTTGAGTTGGAAGGGACCTTAAAAAACATCCTGTTCCAACCCTTGGCCATGGGCAGGGACACCTTCCCCTATCCCAGGTTGCTCAGAGCCTCCTCCAGCCTGGCCTTGGACACTTCCAGGGATGGGGCAGCCACAGCTGCCCTGGGCACCCTGTGCCAACAGGAAACCCCATGTGAGCTGTCAGTGTGTTTGAGGAAGGAGAAAGAATGGACAAAGGGAAGGCTGGGAAGAGTGGCCTGGAGGGATGGAGTGTCAGGGAAAGGAGATGAATGGGGCACCTTGAAGGCCCTATCCCTCTCTGGGGCTGAGCCCTGGTCATTGGAGCAGCAGCCACATGGATCACACTGTCCCGCTGACAAGAAGCATGACCTGATGAGAAGATAAAAATTTGGCCGGACATGAGGGCAGGAGAGCTCCTGTGGGAATACTGGGGACAAAAAGCTGTGTTTTTTATGGTTATTGGGTCCCTGACAGAGGCTGTGTGACACCGTGCCCAGGGCTGGAAGGACGAGGCTGCCGCTCACCAGCTCTGCTCAGCACGAGGCTCCCAGTCCCAGGTCCGGCCATCTCCTCATCCAATGTGCCATTCAATTAATTAAATATTCTCTCTTCCAGATTGCTGGCTGAGGGTGACACACGCTTAATGAACAGCTGCAGGTCCCTAATCACATTGGCAATTAGGAATGTAATTAGAGCACTTGCAAATGGTTTTCATGCTGATAAAACATGACAGAACGGAGCGTTTTCACTCACTGTCAGCTGCCAGACAATCTGTTACCCATCTAATGGCAATTTAATTACAAATTCCTCCACTTCCCTGGTTTCCGGTCGCTCGGGTGCGTGGCTTGACTGGGCAGCTCTTGGGTTCTGCTGAGGTCACCTGGCAGCCCCGGCCTGCAGCTGGGCACGGAGCAGAGGGGTTTCTGGAAAGGAGGTCCAGGACCTGGTTCCCTCCCACCTGGCTCCTGCTGAGCCAGGGTTTGGACAACGCTCTCAGGCCCAGGGTGGGATTGTCCAGGTGTCCTGCGCAGGACCAGGAGTTGGACTTGATCCTGACGGGTTCCTTCCAGCTCAGGAGAGTCTGATCCTATGATTCTAAGGGGATTGAGGGGAAACCCAGGTTAAATACAGTGCAGCGGCAGGCCCAGATACGTGGGAAGGGCTGTGCAGAGGGCACAGGGGGCAGTTCCCAGCTCCCATGGAACCATGCATGGTCAGATTGGTTTACATTACCTTGACTGATCCAGGGGAAAGTCCCACCTGGCTGAGGAGCCTTGAGAATATGGGTGTTCCACACGTGACATCTGAGGTACCCATGTCATCAGGGGTGAAAGGCTCCCGTGCCATCAACCAGCCCCAAACTGCTCCAGCACTGCCTGCCCTGGGCAGGTGAGGGATGCAGTGACACAGAGGGAGCATCCCGACCTGGCCACTTCCCCCCTGCCCACCTTCCCAGGCCACGCAGGGCTTGGCCGTCTCCGTGCTGTTGGTGGTGGTGACCGGGCTGGGCAGTGCCCGTGGCTGTAGCTGGGGCAGCGAGGGGCTGTGCAGGGGACGGGGCTCAGGCTCCAGAGGCACGAGGATGAAGGGGCTCAGTGGGCTCAGAGGATGCTGCTGTGTATTTGTGCAGTGAGTGAAATAAAATAACACCGTAATTTTGTCATCAGCAGCACTTCTCTCCATCCTCCAGGTGCCGTGTGAATGCTGAGAGCGTGTTTAATTCGTTATCAGGGGAGCAGGATTAAAAAGCCCATTTTACAAATGAAGACACCACTCGAGAGAAGTTACTCACATCAGGGTGACACACTGGGAACAGAACAGAGGGATTTTAATGGCAAATGAAGGGCAAAGGTCTGCGAAATGATGGACACGTATTTTGGTACATGAAAGCTCAGAGCCCAGGTGTCAATTAAATCATCAAAGCGGCTGAAGGTGGTGATGGTTCCTCGTGACCATCAGTAACCACAGCAGCCGAATTCGTGGCTCTGATGGGCCTTGAGGAAACTCTGCAGGTCATTTTCTCATTGTTCTGGTGTTCAGCTTCCTAGAATCATGGAATGGTTTGGGTGGGAAGGGACCTTAAAAATTATCCAGTTCCATCCTGCAGTTCCACCCAGTTCCTCCCGCTCTGCCCTGCAGCCCCCTCAAACCACCTCACCCACGGCTGCTGCCCTGACAGCTCCGCACTGGCCCCACCGCTCAGGCATTCCCGAGGGGCTGCAGTGGCCGAGGCCCCTGTGCCGGCCGTGGGACGGTGATGGAGCAGAGGCAGCGGCTGCGTCAGGCGGATCCGGCTCCCTGATCAAAGGCAGCGAGCCAGCGCAGCTCCTGTCAGCGAGGGGCTGTAATGAGGATTTTCACGCAGACAGCCTCTGCGCAGAGAATCCCAGTGATGGATGTCAGCCTGCTCGCCTGCGTAAATAAACAAGGACAAATTAGAGCCAGGGAGGCAGGAGAGCAAGGGCCACGTGGAGAGAAGGCACTTGGCTCACAGCAGTGGGAACAGGGGGCAGGGAGGCTGAGGCTGAGGGGCTTTCTGAGGCTCAGTTGCTCGCTGTAGCTGCTGAGGGCTGTGTGTGCCTCGGGACCAGGCAGCCCCTGCTCTGTGCAGCCCTGGATCCGCTGTCTCGTGCAGAAGTACCCCCGGGAGCCTTCCTGAGCCCCCCTCCCTGGGCAGGATCGGGACCCCACTGCTCCCTGTGACATGTGGTGACGGGGGCTCTGCTTCAGCTCTGGGGGTCCCAGGGTCCCCTTGGCCCCCAGGTCCTTGTGCTTTATTTTCTGGCTGGTGTTTACTTTTGAAACTCCTGGGAGTGCTCGGCTCCTCGCATCCTGCTCTGACCCAGTTCTTGCTCGTTGCCATGGAGAACTGGACCCAGTTCCATTAACAGTCCCTGTGCCTGGCTCTGAGGCTTGGAGGATGCAGTGGTGAGCCTGGGGGGGATGTTCTCAGGAGAGGGGCCGGGTGGGATTTGCAACGGCCAGTGAAGGGCTGGAGTTTCTAGCTGCCTGCTCCAGGTGGGTCAGGACAGTTCCTGCAGCTCAGCACATGCTCCTGGAGCTCAGAACAGGCTCCTGCAACTCAGGATGGGTTTCTAAAGCTCAGGATGGGTTCCTGCAGCTCAGGAGAATTCCCGAGGTTCCCCTTGCAGCCATTTTTAGTCTGAGACAGAAGCACTGATGGCCTCACCACCTTCGTCCCGCCTCCATCCCTCCCCTTCACATGTCTTAAAACCCAGAAATTCTTCAGTAAAGGCTTCTGGTCTCATTCCAGGTGTTGTCCATCACTCATAGCCAGGCCAAGAATATTTAGCCATGCTCAGATGTGTCTAATGATCAAGAACACTCAGTTTTAGGGGCTGGTTATTCAGATGAGTATTTAAAATCTCAAATTCCATTAAGGATTAATTCAGGCCGGCTCAGACTCGTTTGCCCTGCGCAGTCTGTGAGCAGCTCAGGGTGTAATTTTCTTTTCTGTCCATTTATTTAACTATTGTTTTTTTTTTTTTTCCAGTCTGGAGTGAAATCACCAGTTAAAGGGATTTTCATTCCTGGATGGGAGGGCTGTAGCATGTGTTCCCAGTGAGGATTATCCCATCCCAGTGTAAGCCACTGCTGCTGCAGACAGGACAGATGAGACATCTTGATGTCACTCGCTACATAAACCCAGCGATTTCTCTTCTCTTAATTTTGCAGCTCCCCAGAGCAGGGGGCAAGCCCAGGGTTCCCAGGCAGTGGGTTTTTAAGCTTTGTCAAGGGAGGGTTTTTTAAATTTCCTGTTTCATGAACTACAGAAGAAATGAAAAGTAAAAAGCCAACACCAACCTTCCCCTCAGCCCCCCAAAGCCTACCATTATCCTTCCCAAGCCTATGCCACATGCTGTTCTTTCCCCTCCTGGTTGACTTGAGGAATCCATTTCTAGTTTGATTTTCGGTATTTGTGACGCTGAAACCTCTTGTGTTTAAAGCACATTCCTGGAAAGCAGCGGCACAGCTCATTCCATCATCTCAGAGCAGCCTTTCCCTTTCCACGAAACAACCTGCCATGTGAGCGACGGTTTTAAATTGGCTCTCACAACAAGGGATGCTGTTTCCTAGAAACCTGAGGCTGACGGGGAAAGGCACCAGACAAAGCAGAGAAAGGGAAAAGCTCCTTCCCGGGCTCGTGCTGGCGCTGGCTGTGCCGGGGAAATGGGGGACCGGGGACTGCAGCCTTTGGCCAGCTCCCCCTGGTTTGCAGGCGTTGTGGCACAGAGCCCCGGGCCATCCCAGGGACGACCGTGGTGAAAGGAGAGGATCTGTGTCCCCTCGTACAGACGGGGAACAGCCCCACGTTTGCTCTCACCGTGTCCCTGCCGCTCGCTGGGTGCCAGGGCTCCGGGTCTCTCCCGCCGTGGGGGCTGCTCACCAGGGCTGGGGTGACCTCTGGTTTTTGGGATCTGTGTCAGGATCTGCTTGACAAGTGGCCAGACCCCCCCCACTTGTACAGGACATGCAGCAAACCAGGCTGGAGCAGAGTGATGGGATGGGTGAAGGGGATGGGGTTGGAACAACCCCCTGGCAAGCTGCGGTGGTCTGGGGCTACCCTGCCAGGCTCTGGACCAGGGAATACCAGGTCTGGAAACGCAGGCTGTGAGCCCTGGGGACTGCAGCCCCCCACTCCTCGGTGTGGGGCTCTGGGCAGTGGGGTGTTCATGGCAGAAGCAGCAGACCCAGCGAGCGGCCCGTCACTGCCGTGCCTGTCACCGACACCCCACAGCACGGGCAGAGCTCGGAGCAGTGCAAATGCCACAGGTTTGTTCCTAGGGGAAGCAGCGACTCATTCTCCAGGCAGGTTCCATGTGCTGGCAGTTAATCTTTAACAGGAAAAAGCCTGGAGCAAAGGCATAAAGTAAGAAATATTTAATTCCACAGTGTCGGTTTGCACCGTATGTTTTCCACTTCATAAATATTTTAGGCACTTATGCTCCAAAAATGGGCTCTGTCTTTGCACGTTTGTGTGTCTGTGCTCCCCCACATGAGATTGCCCCTCCTGCCCCTTCTCCAGCAGTTTCTGCCCAGCAGCCCCATTCCAGCCTGGGGAGTCCCATCACCAGCTTGGCCCCACCACCAGCTCCATCCCCGCCCTCTCCAAGGCACTGGGGCAGCGAGAGCACCCTGGGCTCCAGGAGGACATGGCTGGCACTCAGAGATGTCCAGAACCCCCGTGGGGAAAGGGCAGGCTGGCACACACAGTGTCCTGGATAATGAGACATCATCCAGGGGCTGGCAGCAGGGTGCTCAATATTTATGTGTACAGATGTTTTTGGATGGAGCTTTAGCACGCCCTGTGCCCTGCCAGCCCAGGAGCTCTCCAGGCTGGGCTGAGCCAGCACAAGGAAAGCTGCTGCTGGAGGGTCCCACATATCCCCTCTGCTCCTGTGGATGCACAGCCATATGTTTTGCCAGGTTTGGGGAACACTGTGACAAGAAGATCCCAGGGCTGTCCTCACCTCAAGGCCTCCCCCACACACAGACATACCCAGTAACGTATATATATTATATTATATTATATTTTTTTTATATATATATATATATATATATATACACACATTAACAAAGAAGTTGCAAAAAATACCAACAAAAAGGGAAAAAAAAACCAACAGGAAGAACAACCCTCCCCCCAAACAAAACAGAAGCAGGAATGTTACACGTGTGAGGGGAGGCTGAGGGGAGCCAGGAGCGCACACATCCCGAACTTGTACCCTGGTGCCACCGGGAGCACAGGAACCAGCAGCAGCACTCTGGGCCCCCTCCATGTCCTGAGTAGGGCCCAGGGACGGGTCGGCTGCTCCCCAAATCATGGTGACACGTGGGTGGGCTCTGCTTTCAGTACCACGAGAGGACAATGTGGGTGACTGGGAAGGGCCCCCAGCCCCATTTGGGGTGTGGGGCTCCCCCAGCCCCCGCCTGGCCGGGCACAACACGCGTGTGGGGGCCAGGGGGTCCCAGAATTAGTGCAATTTCATCAGGTGCAAATGTCATGTTAAAGGCTCGTGGTGTCTGAGCTGAGGATGCCGAGTCCTCGCTGAGCCCGTCCGGCAGTGCCGGCACCGTGGGGAGCTCGGCACTGCCAGTGCCAACATCCCAGAGCCTGGCATCCAGAGCCTGGCATCCAGAGCCTGGCATCCCAGAGCCTGGCATCGCCCCAGGGTGACACGGGACCAGCAGCCCCACGGCACCGGCACACGGGGAAGGGACTTCCTTGAGACTTTCCCATTAAAAACATCCACCTTAAAGGGTGATTTAACCTCCCAAAGTGAAACGGGGCCATGAGCCAGGCTGTGGGGACAGCAGGCGTGCGCCCGCTGCACCCTCCCTGTGCTCCTGCACCCCGGGGCTGGGAGAAGCAAACGGAGCTGCTCCATCTGCTCAGGAGGAGGGATGGATCCCCTGCGCTGGCCCTGCAGGGAAAGCAGCCTGGATCAGAGGGAAACCCCTCTCAGCGTGGCAGGGCAGGCAGCAGACCCTGTCCCGAGGTGCTGCCCACCTCCCTTTTCCAAAGCCCCCAGCCCAGACACAAGGAAGGATGGCGTGCTGGGGAACGGGCTTTTGCACACTCTCTTCCTGGGCAGAGCTGTCACCACCAGACTCGCCAACGCAAACCCCTTGGCCAGGTCACTGTGGGGGTCACCAGATGAATTCTGAACTGGCTCCAGATGAATTCAGCCAGTCTCTCCACCAGCCCCCACAGGATGAGCCCCAAGGGGCTCTTGCCCTGTCCAAGGCAGCCNCAGGGTGCTCAATATTTATGTGTACAGATGTTTTTGGATGGAGCTTTAGCACGCCCTGTGCCCTGCCAGCCCAGGAGCTCTCCAGGCTGGGCTGAGCCAGCACAAGGAAAGCTGCTGCTGGAGGGTCCCACATATCCCCTCTGCTCCTGTGGATGCACAGCCATATGTTTTGCCAGGTTTGGGGAACACTGTGACAAGAAGATCCCAGGGCTGTCCTCACCTCAAGGCCTCCCCCACACACAGACATACCCAGTAACGTATATATATTATATTATATTATATTTTTTTTATATATATATATATATATATATATATACACACATTAACAAAGAAGTTGCAAAAAATACCAACAAAAAGGGAAAAAAAAACCAACAGGAAGAACAACCCTCCCCCCAAACAAAACAGAAGCAGGAATGTTACACGTGTGAGGGGAGGCTGAGGGGAGCCAGGAGCGCACACATCCCGAACTTGTACCCTGGTGCCACCGGGAGCACAGGAACCAGCAGCAGCACTCTGGGCCCCCTCCATGTCCTGAGTAGGGCCCAGGGACGGGTCGGCTGCTCCCCAAATCATGGTGACACGTGGGTGGGCTCTGCTTTCAGTACCACGAGAGGACAATGTGGGTGACTGGGAAGGGCCCCCAGCCCCATTTGGGGTGTGGGGCTCCCCCAGCCCCCGCCTGGCCGGGCACAACACGCGTGTGGGGGCCAGGGGGTCCCAGAATTAGTGCAATTTCATCAGGTGCAAATGTCATGTTAAAGGCTCGTGGTGTCTGAGCTGAGGATGCCGAGTCCTCGCTGAGCCCGTCCGGCAGTGCCGGCACCGTGGGGAGCTCGGCACTGCCAGTGCCAACATCCCAGAGCCTGGCATCCAGAGCCTGGCATCCAGAGCCTGGCATCCCAGAGCCTGGCATCGCCCCAGGGTGACACGGGACCAGCAGCCCCACGGCACCGGCACACGGGGAAGGGACTTCCTTGAGACTTTCCCATTAAAAACATCCACCTTAAAGGGTGATTTAACCTCCCAAAGTGAAACGGGGCCATGAGCCAGGCTGTGGGGACAGCAGGCGTGCGCCCGCTGCACCCTCCCTGTGCTCCTGCACCCCGGGGCTGGGAGAAGCAAACGGAGCTGCTCCATCTGCTCAGGAGGAGGGATGGATCCCCTGCGCTGGCCCTGCAGGGAAAGCAGCCTGGATCAGAGGGAAACCCCTCTCAGCGTGGCAGGGCAGGCAGCAGATCCTGTCCCGAGGTGCTGCCCACCTCCCTTTTCCAAAGCCCCCAGCCCAGACACAAGGAAGGATGGCGTGCTGGGGAACGGGCTTTTGCACACTCTCTTCCTGGGCAGAGCTGTCACCACCAGACTCGCCAACGCAAACCCCTTGGCCAGGTCACTGTGGGGGTCACCAGATGAATTCTGAACTGGCTCCAGATGAATTCAGCCAGTCTCTCCACCAGCCCCCACAGGATGAGCCCCAAGGGGCTCTTGCCCTGTCCAAGGCAGCCACTCACTCCCAGAGCCTGGGCTTTAGAATCACAGACCAGGCCCAGTTGGAAGGGGCCCATCAGGATCATCCAGTCCAGCTCCTGGCCCTGCCCAGGACACCCCAGCAACCCACCCTGTGCTTGGGAGAGTTGTTAAAATGCCCCTTGAGCTCTGGCAGCCTTGGGGCCATGACCATTCCCTGGGGAGCCTGGTCAGTGCCTGACCACCCCCTGAGGGAAAAACCTTTTCCTGATACCCAACCTAACCCTCCCCTGACTCGGCTCCAGCCGTTTCCTTCCCTCCTGTCACTGGTCACAAGAACAGAGATGGGTACCTGTCCCTCCACTCCCCCTTGGGAGGAGTTGAAGATGATAAAGAGGCCTCCCCTCTGTTCTTCTCCAGCTGAACAAACCAAGTGACCTCAGCCACTCCTCTAAGACCCCTCCAGACCCTTCTCCATCCTTGTGGCCCTTCTTTGTTCACTCTCTAACAGCTTCATGCCTTTTTCATACTGTGGTGTCCAAAACTGCCCTCAGGACTCAAGGTGAGGCTGCCCCAGCCCAGAGCAGAGCAGGACAGTGCCTTGCCTGGCCTGATGCCCCAGGACAGGGATTTCCCTCCTGGCTGACTGAGATCCAACTGGCCATGGAGCAGGACCCCCAGGTCCCTTCCTGAAGCTGCTCTCCAGCCTCTCGTTCCCCAGCCCACACCCACCATCAGGATTGCCCCATCCCAGCCACAGAGTGCCCCCACAACGTCCCAGCCACTCACGTGCCCACGGGCCCCAAACTGTGCCACAGGGACTGTGTGCCAGCCCAGCTCCTCCCGGCCTCTTAAATAAATCCTGGAGCTTGGCCACGGGGCTTGATGCTGGTGGTTACTGGGAATACTGGTGACAGCCACAGAGCTCCCAGTAATCAGGGTCTTGGAGCCTTGGGGACGGACTCAGAGCAAACAGGATGGCTCTGCACCCACACCACCACAGAACCATGGAAGGGTTTGGGCTGGAAGGGATCTTTAAAATGCACCCAGTCCAACCCCTTGGCATGGTGGAGAACAAACCAGAAGTCAAGATTTGGGGTCATAAATTGAGATTTTGGGTCACAGAGCACAGAGGTGGTCTTTGAGCAGGACTCTACCACAGGCTCAGAGCAGGAAGATGAGGTTTTGCTGCTGGGACATCAGGCAGGACACTAATGGAGGCCTATGTGGAGCGGGGCACTGCTGGCCAGATCCCACATCGGGAAGGAGCAGCCACCAAACCTCTGTGCCAGGGGCCAAAGCTCCTCAAGGATGCAGCCCTCCCTGGTTACTGGGAAGCTCTCAAAGGAGGAGATGGTGGGGTGGGGATCTGTGGCTCTCCACTGCAGGACCCCAAAAATGCATCAGGACCATGCCATCTGCAGCATGGACAGCCACTACGAACACCCTCAGTGCCATCTTCACTCTCACAGACCTCCATGGGACCACCACGGGACCACCATCCACCACACAACCACCCAGTGCTCACCGAGCCCGAGGGCTCCAAGCCTCATCCACCCCACCAGGGAAGCTACCGAGCCCCAACCACACGCAAAGTCCTCCCTGGAAAGTGCTGCTCAGTGCTCTGAGCTGTCACTCAGCTGTCAGCGGGCTCCAGAGCCCGTCCCTCCTGTCCCAACCTGTGCCTCATGGCACGCATGAGCCATCCCCTGACCACCACGGCACCTCAGGTCACCCTGAAACCCGCCCTGGCCTTTCCAGCCCCCAGGGGAAGACAGAACCATCCAGGTGACAATCTTCTTGGGGAGAGATGGGAGCCACCGCCAAGGAGCTGCTCCAGCCGCTCTTGTGCACTCTGGAGCTCACCCACAGCAGTTCGTTCCCAGCCGTGGTTCGAGGTTCTTCCACTTTTCCATTAAAATAAGACGGAGCTGGGTGTGGGCGGCGCTCGATCGCCACAGCGGCTCTCCAGCACGGCTGCCAGCGGGCAGCTCCGGCCATTGGCACGGCCAGTGCTGCCCCGGGGCACGGGCAGGCCTGGGCAGCCTAGTGACAGGCTTTCATTCCTGACACGTACGGGGACTCCTGGGGCCGGCAGTTACACTCCTGCTGCTCGGGGTAATCGATGAAGTCCGGGGCGGGCAGCCCCGAGAGGATCATCAGGGATTTGTTCCAGATGGTGAAGGTGGGACACACCGGCAGGATGAAGGAGACTTCGAAGGTGTGGAGGTGGAGGGAGTTGGCCGGGTCGTAGAAGGAGAGCGCGTTGTTGTCGTAGTCCAGGAGGACCCCGAGGCGCTTCATCTGCGGGTGCACCTCCACCAGCATCTCCTTGTTGTTGTGCCGCACCACAAAGTTGTTGTTGCAGCGGGAGAAGACCCAAGAAGAGGAGTTCTTCCCGATCCACTCGTTTTTGGGGGCTGACTTGTAAGCCACGCCGATGGCATACCTGCAGGGAGGAGAAGCCGTGCTCAGCACCCTCCAGCCCTGGCACAGTGCCAGGCCCAGCCCTGATGGCCACAGCACCCCGTGCTTTCAGAGCCCACCCGCCCGTGAAAGGGCACGGGGTGGGCATCTCTGGCAGAGGCCGGACCGGGAAAGCATCCCCCCTGACACCGGGTGCCTTACCAGGTGGAGGATCCCACCACCACCTCCCAGTAGTGGCAGCCGCTGTCGATGAAGACGTTGCCGGCCGCGCCGTAGCAGCCTGTCCCGCTGAACCTCTCTGGCGTGTGGCTCTTCTTCAAGGAGCTCTCGTCCTTCTCCATCTGCAGCCCGTCATTGGAGATCTTCAGCTTCTTGTGAGCCATCTTGGGGTCCAGCTTGAACGGCTGACCTGTGGGGAGGAGGCACATGGATTAGGATTTGTGTTGTTAGCATCATGGTGCAGGAAAGGGGCTTCTTCACACCCCCTGTTCTCAGCTTGGCATATTTAATGGTGGTTTGCTCGGGTGTTTTCCCCAAAACCAGACCAGATCTGGGTGGCGTCCCAGAGCTTCAACCAACTCCATGTTGGTCAATGATTTCCCTCTGGAAGTCCTCAGACTATCCCTGGAATTGCAAACAAAACCCCAAGATGATGCAAAGAAGCAAATTGAATTCAGGCGGGTTTTGCCGCTGTGTTTGCATGCGAGATGCAGTAAAGAGCACACAGGCACCGGAGAGCATTTCCATAGGGATTCACCTGCTTCAGGACAAAGCAAATGACAGCTGCAGAGAACACCCCAAGTTCTGCCAACACCTTCACCCTCATGTTTTGGTACCCAGCTCGGGGCATGACCAGCTGTGTCCTCCTGCACGCTCCCATTTTTGGCTACAGACACGGAGTCCCAGCAAGGAGAAACACTGACACCACCACAACAACAGGGTCCTGAGCCTGGGCTGGGGACCCCCAGAATGGCCAGGAAACCCTGCAAGCAGACACACAAGGAGAGCCCCAGGACAGCTGGGAACCTCTGCAAAGAGCTGCAACGTCAGCGACAAGGGCAGCTGCAGAACGGAGCTCATCCGTGCTGTGCTCTGATACCTGATGGGAGCTTGTGCTGGTTTTCCTTGGAGCCCAGTTTGCTGAATAATTGAGTTGAGAAGCCTGAAAGTAAAGCTGCAAATTGGGAGTGACCTGCCCCCTCCTTCTTCTGGCTGCTCTGATCTTTCTGCCTTATCTTTTCCTGGCAGTAATGCAAAGAGACAAGCTCTGAGGAAGTGAGGTATAAAAATACTTGGCTCCATCAGGAGAGAGACACTCACAGCCCTGTTTCCGAAGGCGACCCCTTGCTAAGGTCAGTGTGAAGAACCGGAGCCCAGCCCTTGTCACTGGTTTGTGCTGGCGCGTCCTGGAGCGAGCGCTTCAGCCACATCCACAGGCAGGGTGTGCGAGGGCAGGCTGGGAGGCAGCAGCACATGGGCTGGGATGGGTCAGAGGGCGTTTCAGAGAACACAGCTGGGCATCTGCTACCATCAACCCCCTTCCCAAAATATCACTCTGGCACCGGGAAAAAATATAGACTTCACAGAGGTCATGATGGTGCCAACCTCAACCCCCAGCATGGGGGCTGCCAGAGGAAGGGGGGTTCTGACTGCATAGGAGGGCAGAGCAGCCTTCACTCCCTGCTCCCCCACCATCACCACCCTCTGTGCCTCCCAGCCACTGCTCTCCAGCCCCCCTCGGCAGAGAGCCGAGGGCTGCGACGATTCCTCTCATCATCAACGATTCCACTCATCATTAAAAATTCGTCTCATCATTAGCATGTATGTCCTGGGCTGGTCACTCAGATTACCTTTATCCCACAAATTCAGCTTGCTGGGATATTCCCGACAGCCTTTTGCTGGTCACCCCTGCACGGGGCTCGGGAGCTGTGGGGAAGCAGCCGGCTGCACCCCTGGGGCATTCATCGGCTGGATTATCCCTCCCCGCCCTGCAGAGCCGGAGCGTGCGGAGCAGAGGAAATCCTGTCTGGCACTGGGTGTGCGGGAGCAAAGAGGAGGCAGCCAGGAACACGGTCAAGGTCAGTGGTATGCAGAGATGGAGCCAGGCAGAGGGAGCTGCGTGCTGGAGCTGCATCCCCACCCTGCAGGGCCCCAGACACCCAGCCCGCTCCCCTGGACCTCACAGCGCTCCTGCACCCATCACGGTGAGCAGGGGCTCGGGACGCTCCTGTCACCCACCCACGGGGACAGTGAGGACAGGCTGCCTGCTGCTTTACATAAGAGCTACGGAAATAACTGGAACGAGATCCCCGGGAACAGGAGACAACAGCCACCACTCAGCCAGATCCAGGAGACGCAGCTCACGGGGTGTCACAGTGGCACCGGCGCCCTGCAGCACAGCAGCTCCTGTGTGCCCCACTCCTCTGGCTGCGGGGGCACAGGGACGGGGCAGAGCAGAGAGGGTGGACAGCTGGGGACTGCGTTTGGCTGGAAACGTGTGGAAAGGAGGGATGGTTATGTATTCTGCTCCCAAGGATGCTGCAGGCATCCACCATGTTCTGCCCAGAGAGCAAACAAAGCTGCAGGGACACAGGGACACAAAGCCAGCCCTTCCTGCCTTCTGTCCCTCCTCTCTGCCTGCACTGGCAGTGTCCCTGCTCCCACCAGCCATCCAAGATGCCACCTGTGGGGCACAGGACACCCACAGAGCACGGCTGGCAGCACCACCCTGTCCTCCCTGAAGACATCACCTTCTGCAAAGAAAGAAACAAAGATGCAGCACTGTAATGCTGAGTCATCAAGTCATAGGAAAGCCATAAATCCATCTAAATCTGTGGCTCTTTTCAAAGATTCCCTGCTGGGAAGCTTCTGTAGGGATCATCCTGCTCCTTAAAAACACCTGCACTAACACCATTCAGTCAGCAGCAGTGACCCCGCAGCCCATTGCTCAGGCATCAAACCCACTCCTGACATCTCGCATGGGATGCGGATGGAGCCATCCTGTAGCACACTGCGGTCTTGCCAAGAGATGCAGAAATCAGGAAAAGCCAGAATTGAGAGGAAAAATAAAGCCAGGATGCACTGGCCAAGGCAAGGACTGTAAAACCCATTTCCCTGCACTTTATTTATGGCCAGAGCTGGGCCTGTCCCTGCATTCCAGCACTTTCAGCAACTTTTGGACATTTGCTCCTAAATAAGTCCTGCTGGCCCAGCCTCGGCAGAGGATGGTGTCTTGGGTGACTTTATGATGTGTATCCCCTATCACTGCTCTATCTCTCTGTCACTAAACCAAACCTGTTCTCTCCCAAGCTTCTCTGCTCAGGATGCAGATTTAGTGCCAGCACTGACAGCGCCGACGCTGCGGAAATCGATGTGTCCTGACTCTGACCTTCTGGCCATGGAGAGATCTCTCCAGACATCACTTCAGGAACAGAACAGGCTGTGAAACATGCTAATGGGCCATTTCTGTCTTGAGCTGCTGACACTTCCACCAAGGTTACAGCAGTGGGAAAGCGTGGGTGTGATATCCTCTGCATATTGTCCACTGGAAAAGGAGAAACCCTGGTCCCAAATACCGGCAGGAGGAACAGCCAGTGGGGACATGCTGGGGCTGCAGCATGGGGCAGCAGCACCACTGGACACCCAAAGGAGCCCCTGTGCCCTAAGGCTGGCCACAAAAGAAAATAAATCAATATATATTATATCCTTATATATGGCTAAATCAAACTTTCAGGCATTCAGAAGTCTCCACAAACACGGGTTTTTTGGCAGAGGAACACCAAGCTGGTGGCAGAGAGGGATGTGCCCATCAGTGCCACATGGCCCTCCTGCCCCACACCTGAGCGGGAAGGGAGGGATAGGTCCTGGTGGAAGGGGCTTTGGCACACACAAAACCACAATCACACCCAGCCTGTGCAGTGTCTCAGGTGGGGCTGCTCGAGGTTTCGGACATGAAGAAGCTGCTGCAGACACATCCCTGCAGCAAGGGGGGCTCAGCACTGACTGGACTCTGATCAAACCCAGTCCATCCCCGAGCAGGAGCCCTCGGAGCTGCGCTGGCAGCTCTGGTGACCGACACTCAGCCAAAATCACCGAGAGCAAGCCCTGTCCAACGGGAGCCGCCGCCACGGCCAGCTGCCCTTGCTCCCGGCTTCCCAAGCCGCCCATTCCTCATTCCCAGAGCGAGCGCCTTTCAAAGCCGGGGAAGCGCTGAAAAACAGCAGCCGCAGGAGGGATAAATTTTTAATGAACAGGCGGATTGGGTTGGAGTTTGCTCCTCAGCAGCTCCCTCAGCCCCAGTGCCTCAACGCTGTTTTATTCAGTTTAATGTCGCGCAAAGAAAAGGAGGAGGTGAGGTGATAAATCATCATGAAAGCCTGGTTCGGGCAGAAGCGACGGTTGGGAAAGGGGACAGATGGGAGGGCTGTGCTCACCAGGACCATGCAGAGACGTGCGAGCTCTGGAAAGGCGTGGGCACGGAGCAAGCAGGAGCCTGGAGAGCCGACTTGTTCCTCGCCCAACACCTCCCACCGTCCCTCCCGTGTCACCCTCCAGGCCACGGGTGCCAGCTCTTCTGCTGTCTTTGGTGTCTTTCAATGGGAAAAGGTTTCCCACCACAAACCCCAGAGCTCTGTCTGTGCCAGGACAGGTCTAGCTCTACTGCCCTCAGAGTTCAGCTTTCCCTAAACACATTTAACCTTCCTTGGCATCCCCGGGGCACTGGAAAGAAAAACTTCTGCTTTGTGTGTGGCTGCAAAGCCCCACCCACCACCGTGGAGTCACTTTTCAACGTTATGGCTCTCCAAATCACAACGCTCTGCAGGCTAAGCCACACACCAGAACACAATTGCTCTGTGACTTCTTGCATCGGCCCCAAAAAGCCCAGGGATGTAAAGCCACCAGAAGAATGGACAGTTATGACCCAAGACCCCAGAGATGGGTGCTGGCAGGAGCAGAGGGCTGATGGGAGCCCCTGGCACCACATGGGGTATCAGGAGACCATCCCCGAGGCAGGGAAGGAACGGAGGCACCAAGAGAGACGGGCGCTGCAATGATTTAACAGCCCAGGGTCTCCATCCCGCTGCTGGCCACTGCCCACTCAGCAGGAGCACTCGGCCATAGCCCGGGCACCCCAGTGCCCAGGAACGTCCCCCCCCACCTGCCACGGCCGGGCGAGTGCCTGGGCACCTACTGTTGGTCTTGAGGCGGGCGGGCTCGCTGTTCCGGCTGCCCGCCTGGTTGATGGCCTTCACCAGGAAGATGTAGCGGGTGCCACTCTGGAGCCCGTGCACTGTGTAGTGGTTCTGCTTGATGTTGGGGACGATCATCCAGCTGTCCATGGAGTTGTAGAGACCTGCAGTGCGGGACAGGGGGAGAGATTTATTCCTGGGAAAGGACAGAATACAAAGCCCCTGTGCTGCTAATGCAGAGCTCGGGACCGTGTGTCCCTCAGAAGGATTCACTGCCTGCCTGGGAGTTCAGAGCATCCACGGGGAAATTTCCAGAGATGACAAATCCCAGCAACTCAGAATCTTTTTTATTATCACACAGAGGCAAGGTTGGTAAGGCAGAGCCAGGGCTGCAGTGCTGGCATCTTGGGATGGGATGCTGCCATGGGAAGTGATGGGGAAAGGGTGCAGAGAAAGGGAAATTCAACCAGCAGCTCCTTCCAGCCAGGGCAGATGTAAAGCTGAGGCATCATCCCATCATCCTCCCACCATCCTCCCACCATCACCCCACCGTCACTCTCTCCCATGCCTCCGCTCCTGCAGGACAGCCTCCCTCCTGCTCCAGGGCCACAACATGCAATTCCAGCAGCAGAAAGGGATGTATTTGCACCCAAATCAATGTGTTTGTGACTGAATCTTGCTCCTACCCAGTCCTCAGTGCTCCAGAGTGGGAAGTAATAATCCACAGCTAAGGGATGCTGATGCTTGGCTCCCTGAACAGACTGGTCTGCAGAGTGGTTCAAAGAAAATGAGCTCCCAGTGAAGGGATCCAGATACTTGGAAAACATTCAGGAGGCTGAACTCTTTCTGGAAATGGGAAGGAATGAAGAATCCAAGACCATGGAGGCGCCAAGCTGACTGCTGCAGTGATTTGCAGTGTCCGAGCTGCAGGGCCTGGCACGTATGGAAACGCAGTGCTGTACCTCGGGTGGGGTGACACAGGAAAGGGGAGAAGCCTTACACGGTGCCACTGAGGCTATTCCTGCCACCAGCATGACTGGGATGAGGATCACCTGCAGCTGGCACTGGGGGACAAGGATGCTGTGGGGCTCAGGGGAAAGCAGGGCAGCTATCACAGCACAGGGCCAGGGCTTTGAGCCAAAAGAGGAATAAGGAGGCTTGGAAGAAGTAGCTGGAGGCTTCCTGGATCTGGTGAGAGGTGAGGAGTGCATTGTGAATTTGGGGTGACTGGAGGAGGGGGTTTCAACATATGCAGGGCTGGGAGGCAGGAGCTGGGAACGCTCCACACCTCTTCTGCAACGGCTTCTAACTCATTTATCTTCAGTGGCTGCCTCAGCCGCAGGACAAGGGCAGGTTGCAGTCCCTGTCAGCCTGAATTTGGTTTGGGATACACATGGGAATGGCCGAGGGGCACAGAGCAGTGTGATGTGAAGTGGAAAATAAAACAGATGTGATCCTGATTGCAGCGTGCACGCAGAGCTGCTCTCGTTGGAGCGCACAGCTTCCAGCCCGGCACTGGCCGGTGTCACCTTCCTGCGGGAAGGACCAGCTGGGGATGCTCCATCAGGAAAAACAAGGTGGCTGAGAGATGACAATGAGAAGGACTTGACCTTCCAAGGAGGCTTCTTTCCCAAAACAACCTCGAAGAGCTTGGCCTTGAAGACCAACCTCCTCGCTCCCACCCTCGCCAAAGATTAAAAAAATCCTTTTTACTGTAGCATTCATCATCCATAAAAATGTCTGGCTCTTGCCAAACTCTTGGCTTCAATGGAAGTGTGAAGGGGATGGGTTCCACAGGCCAACTGTGTGCACCTTGGAAAAGTATTTCCTCTTCTGGTCAGCCTCCCAGCTCCTGCTCAGTGTTCCAGTGTCTCTTCACACGAGTTCAGCCAGGGCTCACACTGTCCCATCACCCAAACTCTGCTATTCCAAGGGACAGTAAGTTACTAATTTTCTTCTCAGGGATGTAACTGATGTTTTCTTCACTCCTCCTACGAAGAGCAACCTGGAGGTTGCTGGCTGGCCAAGGAGGACACTTCCAGCATGAGACTCTCAGGGCTCTCCTCCAGCACTGCCCTCACTGTTCCTCAGCCTCGTAGTCTCCACAGCTCCTCCTTTCCCACTGTCTGTGCCAGACCCCAGAGTTGGGCAGGTGACGCATTCCCAAGTGCCTCGGTGTATGGGACTCCAAGCCACGTGTGTCCAAAGTGGCACGTGGGGAAAGGTGAGAGCCAGATCCTCCCTGGCACGGTCCCAGGGCAAGGGCACAAGCTGCAGCAGGGGAAATCCTGACAGGAAAAGGGCAAAATCCTTCTCGCTGAGGGTGAGGAAGCACTGGATGCTCCATCCCTGGACAGTCCTTCTTCCTCAAGGAGCAAGCCCTGAGCAACCTGTCAGCCCAGCGTGCGCAGAGCTGGCACGGGGACCTTCAGATGTCCCTCCCTACCAAAACCGCTCGCTGATACCAGCAAGTCCCCATCTTGTCCACAACTGGAAGTGCAGGGGACATGGAGCTGGTGGCCATCCAAGAGCAGAGCCAGAGAGGTGGCTGAGCTCTCCAAGCTTCCAGAGGACAAAGTGCTGGAGACAACATGCTGTAGCTGGGAAGGAGAGGACAGCCAAGCAGGGTGGATCTGGCTGCAGCAGCACCGGCACCCGACAGCCTCCGACTGAAAGGAAACGCATCATCTTGTTTTCCAAAACAAGGGCAAAGGCTGGGCCGGGGCTGGGGAGGTGAGATCGAGCTTGGAAAGTCACAGGGAACTTTCTCTGGCAGCTTCCTGCACAGTTCAGAGTGCACTGAACAGCCTTCCGGAGCTGAGACACCGTGCTGCCAGCGGGACAGGCCGACGGCAGCCCAGAACACCCCTCTGAGGCACCTCGTTAGCACTTCTCACAATGGCAAGTGCTGCTAGGAAAACCAGGAATAAAACTTTCTCACAAGGCCATCAGTGAGATCCATCCTCAGTCCTCAAATCCCATTCCTGCCAGACAAACCTGTGGCGGTGTGGAAAAACAATTAGGTATGGCAGTAATTTTCATGAAAAATGACCTGGAAATACGGCTCAGAGCTGCTCCAGAGGGTTTGTGACCCACGTCAGCTGTTAGCCACGGAGCAGCCAGCGCTGCCCTGCGCACAATCCCAGCTACACGGATCTGGGAGCTGTGAGATGGACGAGAGCCTCCAGTGTTCCCAGTGCTTCACTGAGTTGGGGCTGATGACACCAAGTGCAGGCCAGAGCACCTCAGGGATGGCCCCCCAGCACTCTGATCCACCAGCCCTTGCAGGATCCTTTGCTGCTGTTTCCTCCACAAATATCCAGCCTTTAAAGCCACTGATGAACACGGGAACCTTCTCCTTACAGAATCCCAGAATGGTTTGGGTGGGAAGGGACCTCAAAGCCCATCCAGTGCCCCCCCTGCCATGGGCAGGGACACCTTCCACTGTGTCACTTACTGATGAAGTTGGCCTGGCCGGTGAAGATGGTGTACTGGAGCTCGTAGGAGCTGACGCTGAACTCGTCCTCTGAGATCCAGTGCACGGTGATGGTGTCGTGGGAGGCCGTGCAGAGCTCCTCACGGACTGACGGCGGGTTCGGTGCTGTGGGATGGCACAGACCACAGATTTTGGTCACTTTGGGCTTTCCTTCCTTAAAAACCCAGGGCTTTTCTGCTCACATAAGGACTGAGATGGGCTTGTGGCAGGAGCAGAGTCTCTCAACACCAAGAACTCCCTCATTTTATCAGTCATTGTGTTTCCCACTGAACTAAACTTTTTACTTTGACAAGGCATCCAGAGGTCAGAGCACAGTGCTTTCACTGCTGCTCCACCAGGTCCGACACCCCCACCCTGAAACAGGCTGAGAACCCACTTCCAAATCCAGCCCTCCCCCTGCGCTGGTTGTGGAGTAAGTATTTTATCCCATCACTGATCCGGACATGCCTGTGTTAATCTTTCACTGAAAGCTGATCTGCTTCATGATGATAAAATCGGATTTGGGTGAGTGAGGATGTCCTCGCCTCCCTGGAGCTTCCATCCCTCCAGTGCTCCAGCACAGGCTGCTCTAGCAGCCGTTGCTGCTCCCAGAGCCCCGAGGGCAGCGATCAGTCTGGGCTGTGGCACCAGGGCAGCACTGAGGGCCCCAGCGAGGTCCTGCCCAGCAGGGTTCATAATTTAGGATCAAGTGATCCACAAAAAGGGCAGGGAAAGGGAAATGTTAAAGCACAGAGTGCCTTAGAAGTACAACAATTGGTTAATTATTTGTTCCTCCTCTGTAATCCTTATGCAATCCTTATCCCTCTTGCATCCTTATGGACATCAGCCTCCCCCCCCACGTCATGGAGACCATCATTTTTAAACTTTCTGGACTTTGCATGGTCCTCCAGGAGCAGCAGGGCGAAACAGGAGGATGGGGACACATCACTGTCCTGGGGACAGCACAGCCCCTGCTCTGCCACAGCTGACCTGGCGCTTGTTGCTGGTTAAGTCTTAAAATAGGTCTGGCAGCCCTTGGTGGGGAGCAGGGCACGGGGCTGAGGGGAAATACAGAGTGGAGCACACCTGTGCACTCACCTGTTAGATAATCCAGCCCCTCCAGCAGCTTCTTCTCTCTGGAAAAATCTAAAGCAAAGTTTTCAAAGGCATCATTAAAATTGATATCTGGTATCAGGACTTGCGAGGATGCAGTTGCCATGGCGACCCTGGAAGGAAAGAAGGGACCATCAGTACGCAACGGGGTGCGTGCGGCGAGGGAGGCACAGGGCCGGGGCAGCCTCACCCTCACTCACCTGCTGGCAGGAAACCACTGCCCCCAGCCAGGAGGGTGGCCTAGCCTGGGGACAGGTCCCCTGAGAGTGGGGGGGGGGCTCCATCCCTGGGGCTCCCAGCTTTGTCTGGCCCCTGAACTCCCTTTGGATTGGCATTTCCACCACTTTCCTGCCCCAGGGAAGGGGGCTTGCTTCCACAGTACTGTTAGGATCTGCCGTGCAGCACCTGTCCTGTGAGGGCTGGGAACCTGAGCCCGGGGTTTATTTGAGGACACCACAGTGGGAGGCTGCAGGGATGCCTGGGGATCTCTGGGGAAGTGACTGGGGGACACTGGGTCATCTCTGGGCAGAGACCTACAGCCGGGGGCCAGCTCCAGCAGCAGCGTCCCGAGCCCAGCCCACCTCTCAGCCACGTTCCTGGCAGTCTGCAGGAACCGTGCGTGGTCGTTCTCCTTCAGGATGTGCTCGGCCTGGTTGATGAGGACCGTGGAGCGCTCCAGGCACTGCCGGCAGTTGGCAACCTGCTGGGCCAGCTTCCGCAGCTTCATCACCTGTCGGAAGAGCAGAGGGAGACAGAGCTGCTCAGGAGCTTGAAAGGCACAGAGGGAACCCCATCCTGAGCCAGGAGCAATTTACTAATAAAACTCTATAAGCTTTTGCTGACCCTCTGACATCTGTCATTCCTTTCAACCATGAGCATCTATGAATCTTGGGTGCTCCCTTCCCTTTTGGGGTGGGATGCTACACATAGAAACCACTGGGAAACACCTGGAACCACCGGAGGAAAGGTCCAAACACTCCCACAAAGACAAGGGCAAGAAGCAGCTCCCCCCCAGCTGTGCTGCAATGCAGAGCGTGCAGCCTCTGCTCTCTGCAGCACTGGACTGTGGTCCTTCAATATTAATTCCACATTATTCTATTAGAACCACAGTGGTGAAGAGCCCTGAGGAAGCTGTCTGGAGTGATCCAAGCCTCTGCACCAACTTGTCACACTAACCAACACGCTGCTCCTCCTCCAGCCTCAGCCAGCACACGCTTTGTCCTTGGCAGAGGAGCCCTGGGGCGGCAGCAGCAGTGATGGACACCTGGATGTGGGGTGGCCTGGGGGGCAGCAGCAGTGATGGACACCTGGATGTGGGGTGGCCTGGGGGGCAGCAGCAGTGAGGGACACCTGGATTTTGGACAAGGACATGCACCGGTGCTGCCCAAAGCAAACCCTTCATGGCAAGGCAACACACGCTGCTGCAGCCCCTCTGCCCGGGGCTGGCACAGCCCAGCGTCACTGGCTGTGGGAGTGCTGCTCCTGGATGGGGGGCAGACCCTGCAGCAGCCACCCTGTGGGCACAGGAGGGGACCTGTGTCCAGGGACACATGAGCTGGGACCCCTCACCTTTGTCTCCTTGATCTTGACGGCGATGACCTGCTTGCGCTGGCGGATGATCTCCATCAGCTCATCACACTCCTCCATCAGCTTGGCCTCGTGCATGGCTGTGTTCACCTGGCCAGAACAGCAACACGGGTGTTGGCAGGGACACACAACACAGTCCCATGGCTGTGCTCCCAGTGGTGCACACACAGAGTGCAGTGGGGCACAGGCAGAGGTTCCAGTCCTCTGCCTCCAGGGAAGATCAGTATCCATGGGAGGAAGGACAGGACAGGACAGGACAGGACAGGGGGGAATGCACTTTATGGAGGAGGGATTGAGCCCTAGCACTTCATTAAAGCACACTATAGGACAGAAATCAGTTTTCCTCATTTCATTCTCCCAAATCCCACTGAAACACAGAGCAGTCCAAAGGCAGCGTTGAGTGAACCAAATTTTTGCTACAGGATCTTTTTTTAAACCTGGCCAGCAGATTATGCAACACTGGAGTGGGAGACAGCTGATGGTCTGCAAAGAGAGCTCCACAGAGGAAAAACAGCGGAAAATCTTCCCAATCTGCTGCATGCAGCATGGGGCAGGGAACAGTCCCAGGGTCTGGAGCCTGCAGCAAGCTGCTGTGACAGAGCTGCTGTGGCACTGCTGCTGTGGTGGGAAGGAAATGTTGGGCCAAGGGACAGGAGGGGAGGTTTGGGCACCTCAGCTGCCATCCCACGGCCCAGCTCAGGCCTGGAGCGTTCCCCTTCCAGGACAGCTACAGGACAATGTAAGTCTGCAGCCATCCACAGCCTAAATCTGAAAACCTGCCCAGGGCAAGAAATCTGCCCTCAACCACGTTCATGTTCTGGGGGCTGAAGGCAGGTAAAGTTGCAGAGGACACCACAGTCCCTTTCCCAGTTGCCTTCTGCCCAAAAAGGAGCATTTTTGAGGCTGGGGTTCCCCCAAAGGGCCAGCAGAGCATGGAGGGGGTACTGCGGACCAGCAGTGCTCCACGGGCAAATCCCTGGCTCAAGAACACCTGGACACTGGCCAAACCATTCTGTAGGGATGAAGCAGTTCCCAGGGGAATGCTGGGTTTGGGTGTGCTGTGGCTGCAGGAAAGCTGGGCAGCTTTCAGTTGTAACAAGGGAGGGAAGAACACCCACCTCAGTGCTGGGGGGGAATGTGCTAGGAACAACAGTCCTGGAATAAACTCAGCTCTGGGAAAAGCTTGTCCTGCAGCTCATGAGGATGGGAAACAGCATCTCAGCCCACAGCCTGACTCACACACAGGCAAACCTCCTCCTCTGCGCCCCGGCAGCTCGGGGAGGGAGCAGAGGACCCCATCCCACCTCCACAATCCTCAACAGGTTTTTGGCTGTGTAGCAGCTGTGCCCTGGGGACACCAGGAGCCCACACCGAGGCTGCTGTGACACAGAGGCCTCAGCCCCATGGCGCACGTGCAGCTGCTGCTCTCCCCACAATGGGGACATCGGGCTGGTACCATCTCTGTGTTACA
The DNA here is from genome assembly GCA_013399195.1 of Dicrurus megarhynchus. Classification (NCBI taxonomy): domain Eukaryota; kingdom Metazoa; phylum Chordata; class Aves; order Passeriformes; family Dicruridae; genus Dicrurus; species Dicrurus megarhynchus. The sequence goes on from VXAD01006085.1 coordinate 155,765, forward strand.
AACTCAGCTTCTCCACAGGGTCATTATCTGCTCTCCTTGGTCCACATTTCCCTCACTGCCACAGGATTTGGCCATTCCAACCTCTCTCAGTGCAGCCCCCCATGCAGCAGAGTCACTTGGAGGAGCAGCACAGGCTCAGTGCCTTGGGGAGACTTGCAGTGCCCTTCTCTGGGGTGAACCCCTGTCCCTCGAGGTGTTGGTGGCACCATTCTCTGGACATGCCATGAGATGTACACTGAGCGTGTCTGAGGGGCAGAGTACCTGGGGATTGCATGTGTGCCTGTGTGCCATGTCCACAAATAGCTCAAAAGCAAAATTCCCTGGAATCAGATTGCTGGGGAGCACAGATATTTTCTGCCTCACAGTTTACTGTGCTCTCTGCAAAGGTGCCTCCCAGGGCCCGGCTGCACATTCAGCATAGCTGAGAAACGTTATTTGGAACTGGTATTTTAAGCAGAGTGTCTGACAAAGCTAAAAACTCCCAAACTCTGTCAAAAATGACAGCTTAGAGGTCTCAGACTCCGAGGATCAGACAGAAATACCAAGTATCTTTCAATTTATCCTACGTCAGGTCATTAAGACATTGGAGCTGGATTCAAAGGAAGAGGTTTGGAAGGACATCCAGCCACATCCCTGCTCCATCCCTGGTGGGTTCTCAGAGCCAAAGCATGGCCCATCGGAGCAGCAAGGGCTGGTGACTGCCACCAGAGCTCTGCAAGGGCATCCTGGCTCCTCCTCTCTCTGCCAAACATCCATTTGCTATCTGTTTTTCCAGACTCACTCCAAGCCCACTGAGCCCTGGGGAAGAGGAAGCCCAGGAGAGACAGCTCCAACAAAGCCATTCCTGCTGCAAGGAGATGCACAGGCAGAGAGAAGCAGGACAGCGCCAGTGGCACGGAGCATCGGCGTGGAAGGCCAGCAGTGCTGCAGAGCCAAGTGGGATTTTTCTGCTCCTTATTTTGGCTGGAAGTTCAGAGCATCTCAGCCCCCTCCTCCTTCTCTCTGCACATTGTGACAGTGGCTGCCAGCTGCTGGCGGCACACTCGGCCCCGCTGGCACTCACAAAAAGGCTTCTGCACTCACTTCCTCCTGCCAGATCATCAGGACATTATTGAGGGAGTGAAGAACAAAGCGCTGACGCTGCCTGCAGGAACCGTGGGGCTTTAAGCACCTTCCTGGCCCCAAAGCCCCGGCTGCTCTGAGATGCAGGTGCTGAAGGACAAGCTGCAGCTCCCTTGGCAAATGCATCCCAGATGCTTTGCTGTGGGCAAACGGCTCCAGCCAGCCCAGGCAGCATCCCTTGTCCTGCCGCAGCATCCCTGCATCCTGCTGTGGCATCCCTGCATCCTGCCCCAGCATCCCTTGTCCTGCTGCAGCATCCCTTGTCCTGCCACAGCACTGCACCACAGCATCCCTCCATCTCACTCACAGCATCCTGAGGCAACATCCCCACATCCCACCACAGCATTCCTGCATCCTGCTGGCTGCTGGGCCCATGGGATGGCTTGGGGGAGGTGCAGGGGAGGCACAGGACTTGCATCCCCCACAAGGCCTGGGGTGCCCGAGGGTGAAGTAAAACAACTGTTGTGTTCTCTCAGGCACTGGCAAACTCCCCCTGAATCCATGGCTGCAATCCCAGCAGCAGCCTGGGGTTTAGTCCTGTGGGAAGGTGGTTCATGGAATTGCTGCATGCTCGGTGTCACCCAGCTGAGGCCTCTTTGCAGGCTCAGTGTCACTCAGTCTTCCACCAGAAGCACCCACTGCCCCCAGCACAGAGCAGCGGGCAGGTCCTCCTGCCTGGAGCCAGCTCAGCAGCCCACGTCTGTTCTTAGTGGCTCCCAATCATGCCAACTCCTTCAGACCCCTGGGAACCACCCCTGTGGTCCCCACTGCTTGGGACTACCCCCCACACTCACTCTGCTCCCAGGAAAGGACTCTGGGGTGATCCACGCGTTGCCTCCCTTGTGCTGGGAGCTGCCCCGGGCACTTCCCCCAGCCCCCTCCCAGCCCTCACCCACCTCCACTTGCTGGCAGATCTGTATCAGCTTGGCCATCTGGTTTTCCAGTTCGCTGTTGCGTTTAACCAGGTTGGTGAGATTTGTCTCCAGGGTTTGCTGCAGGTCCAGAAATGGGAGAAAGAGGAAAAATACAGAGATCAGCAAAGCTGGAGTGTCCCCAGTCCCCTGCCAGCAACCAAGACCCTCTGCCACCCAGCACACTGCCTGAGGGAGGGACACTGGAATAACTTTGGGCAAAGGCTCTGGGGGTCCTCAGCAGCTCCTGCCCATGCCAGGGGGCTGTGCCATGGGGGAGACACTGAGCCCAGCACTGCAGTGACCCTGGGGTGTCACCAACTGGAGAGGACAGTATGGGTGTCTGCCCTTTGCCACTCCTCTGGAGAGCACATTTTGGCTATTTTCATCACCAATTTTGTTCTGCACAGGGTGAGGGAGATGAACAAGAGCCTGATGAGCCATGGGAGAAGGATGTCTCCTCTGCCAACCACCTCAGCTGGAGCAACGATGGCACAGGCAGGGAGAGCTCAGCTGCACTGTGCTGGCTTCAGTCCCCAGCCACACTGCCCTTTGCTCACCAGAGCAGATCTCAGCCAGCAGACCACAGCCAGTGGATCACAGCCAGAGGATTATGAGCAGCGGATCATGGGCAGCGGATCCCAGCCAGCAGATCACGACCCGAGCAGGACAGGGATCCCTGGGCCTGCTCTGGTGCCCACAGGCTGCAATGTTCTGGGAGAAGGAGGGGATCCAGTGAAGCACGGGTGAAGACCCCATTTGAGGGGATACCGATATCCGTGGCCATGGGGGAACACAGCTGGTGGGTGTTAACAATTTTGGTGACACAGCACTGCCAGCTCCACGTGCTCTGCTACCGGGAACGCTTTACAACAAAGCACTCGCTACCTGTTGCAGCGCTTGTCGGGAAATGATATCCTATTAATATTTTAAACTCCAGGGCTGGAAGAGGGTCCCTGAGGTGGTTCATTCATCTGCAGGTAGGAACTGCAGTCTGAGGCTTTCATCTGACTCCAGCAGACCAATAAACACAGCCCCCCTCTGCACAGATGGTTAATTGGGGGCTACTGAGACAGGAGAACATGAATCACAGGCACGGAGCACAGGCAGAGCACTCATTCCTGAAAAACCACCAGCTCCTAAAATACTCTGAGCTCGTTTGCAACCCTGAAAATTGCTGGCCAAGGGCGAGTAAGGAACGCAGGAACAGGCTGGAGAAACAGAATAAAACCCAGGTTCGCAGAGTGGGGCTGTATGGATAATGGCAAAGCCAGCTGCTCCCGCCCCCCTCTCCTCACAGCCCAATATTATAAACATCATTTCACTACAGCAACGAACATTTCACTTGCTAATTACCTCCCTCATCACCAGCGTGGCTGCACTGAGGTTGCAGCTTTGAACTCGCACCACTCTGCTTTAATCTTCCAGGGTGTGATGGAGGGCAGGGCAGGGGCTGGGGCTACAGCTTTGAAGCACACATCTTTGTGCCCAAACCCCATTTGCAGCACCCCAAGTTTTCTCGGGGATGGCATCACTCCTCCCATCCATAAACACACACAAACCCTGCCCCCGGGCATCAACCCCTTCATCACACGTCCTCTGAGGCGACGCTGAGGCAATCAGTGGTGCTTTACTGGTGTCACTGATGGTTCCACAGCCCTGTGCTGCTCCTGCCCTGCCACTCGGGGCACCCACGGACCCTCGCTGCCAACCCCTCTGCATCCCAGGAAAACACAGATGGAACCTTTCCGTCTGTTTGACATGCTGAAACAAATAAAATGGGCTTGAAGCCTGGATCACACCAGCTGGTTATTTTGTAGGTGTATATAAATTACACCAATTACAGAGGTTGGGTTTTAATTGCTTTATAAAATACCTGTCATTTCCCCAAACCTCCACCTTCTGTCCTGAAATACAAATAGGTGATTTCTCTACAAATGGGGAGAGAAGTGAGAAAAAGGGCGATGGGGAGAAGGGGCTGGGTCACGCAGGGACAGCAGGACCAGAGAGGGAAGTGCCTGGACATGGGCACCGTGGGACAGGGGCTGAACCTCCCCCATCCCGAGCGTCAAGGACCCACAGGATCAACTCCTCCCACAACTCCAACAGAGCAGCTCAGCACATGCACTCTTTACCTGCCAGTGAGCAGATGCACAGTAAATCCATTCCCATGCAGCCAGAGGAGAGCAGTCACGCAGCACCGACCTCTGAGTACCAATGCTCACGTTTGTTCACTTATGGGCACAATGGGCAACAACTCCATTTTCCTTTTTCTCCAAATACCAAACAAGCAGTTGAACTAAACATGGATTACTCTGTTTGAAGAAGGCATCAAGGTTGCAGGCTCAAGACAACTTCAGGAACTATAAATACGTGGTGTCCTCCCGGTCCCTGTGCCTCATCAAACACAGCCTTGCCGGCGCCTGGCCAGAGCTGCTCCCCATGGCCGGTGCCCAGCCCATCCACCAGTCTGGAGGCTGGTTCACACTGGGAAACGCCATCAGCCGTGCGGCTTTAACCAGCTGAGAGACAGAGCAGAGCAGGCTCTGAGCCCCACACAGGTGGCCAAAGAACAGGGTCCCCACACATCACACAGGCCCAAGGCCGAGGGGGTCCAGGTCCGCAGGGGTTTGGGCCACGCAAGCCTCGGATCTCCTCCAGCAGCATGAACCTGTGGGTGTGGGACGGGAGCACCCGGAGAACCCTGGAGCTGGGAAAGCCCTAGGGACAGGAGTGCAGGGGTTGTGGGTGGCTGCTGGTCGGTGCTGCCGTCCCTCAGCGCTGCTCTGAGGGGCGAGGGACTCAGCCTGGCACGACGGCACAGAGAGTGTCCTTTGGCTCTGCCTTATCATAGACAGGTTTCTGCATTTATCTTCACGGGAAGGCAGCCAAGACTGGAGAGTGATACTTCCAGTGATTTACTCAGGGCTTTTCTCAGTGCCCCTATTCATCTATAACCACTTCCAATAACGGAGGTGAATCCCTGCCCCAATCATGCTGCACACCACAAACACAAATCACGTGTGCATCCACCAACCCATGTGCAGGCACACAGGCACCAAGTCAAACCCACTCCAAAATGCACCCTGGATGCCAAAGCAGCAGGAAAACCAGTTCCTGGAAGCCACCACCATTCACCAGCCCCACCTGGACAGCGCAGGGGACGAGCACCTGCGGCGGCCGCCTGGGATCGCTGCCAGGCTGAGGACGCACAGTCAAGCCCTCGGGGCTGAGGATGTGCTGCCAGATCCCAGCACGGGGCAGGGTTGCTGCAGGGTGTCCTCCGACTAGTTTTGGAGCAGCACAGGGAAACCAGATGTCGCCAGGACATTGCCCAGGGCATCAGGAGTCTGCCACAGAGCTCCTGAGGGAGCTGCTCATTTTTTAAAACCACAGGGCTGTTGATAGCATGAGGCAGCTGTAATTGCACTGGAGCCCTGGGAACCTCCACCTGTGTCCCTGTTCCTGGCCAAAACACTGCTCTGCACTGAGCTCCTGCCCCAGGCACCCCCCGGCTCTGTGGGGATGATGGAATTGATGTGGTTTGTCTCAGGAATGCTGGGGCAGCTTTCTGGGGAAGCAGCAGCTGGACAGGGTGACCTGCAGGTAGCTCCCACCAGGGTCAGTCCAATCCCAGCTGCTCTGAGGGGATTTTGGAGCAGGACAGTGACAGTGGGGTTGGTGCAGCATCCTCTCACTCCACCAGCAGCTGCCTCTGTGCTGCCAAGTTAAAATCACAGAAGAGCTTGGAAGGGACCGTAAAGCTGATCTCCTACAACCCCTGCCATGGGCAGGGACATCTGCCACTACCCCAGGGTCCTCCAAGCCCCATCCCACCTGGCCCTGGACACTTCCAAGGCACTGACAGCACTGCACAGATCAGGCTCCTCTCAGTGGCCACAGCAGGTCCTGAGCCTGGCACTGCTCCCACTCCCACCTCCCCTTCCCACAGGCTGCAGAGGGCTGAACATGGCACTGCCCACTGCCAGCCCTGGCAGCAGCACACCCAGGTGATCCAAACTGGAAGAGGGGAAATTTAGGTTCGATATAGGGAAGAAATTGTTCCCTGTGAGGGTGGGGAGGCCCTGGCACAGGGTGCCCAGAGAAGCTGTGGCTGCCCCTGGATCCCTGGCAGTGCCCAAGGCCAGGCTGGACAGGGCTTGGAGCAGCCTGGGACAGTGGAAGGTGTCCCTGCCCAGGAAGAGGGGTGGAACAAGATGAGCTTAAGGTCTCTTTTAACCCAAACCATTCTGTGATTCCATAACTCTGTGTTTAGAATCAGTTACCACCACCAAGAAAAAAAAACTTTGGGGAAAAATATGCAAAGCCAGTCAGCTCCTGGGCTTTGCTCGGAGAATGTCCCTAGACAGTGGGACAAGTGACCAAGAGACAGGACTGAGATGCTGCGTGTGACATTAATGCATTTTAAGTCACTTTGGAGCAAAACAGACTGAGCAAGAGCTGAAACCTCTGCCAGCATTTGGGGCTGCTGTCACCCCACTGGCAGAGCTGACCTCAAAACCAAGCAGCTCTGCATGGCATGGGGCTGGGGGGGACTCTGATGGTGCTCAAGAGTCAAGAGACAGAGCCTGAGCCAGGCAAAGGGGCGCTGGCAGTGACCCCCTGGCACAGAGGGGATGGGGACATGGGGATGCACTCAACCAACACACACCTGAGGGTGCAGTGACATGGCCCATGTCCCCTGATCAGTCTGAGCAAGAAAAGAGTCCAAATCCATTCATCAGGTTTAATCCCTGGTGATCTATTAGGTTTAAACACTGACTGGCTCTTTCTGTGCTCACCTTCAGCTGGGAAGCAGCTCTGGAGGGAAGCTCCCTATGGGGAGCAGGGCTGGGGATGCAGGTGACACAGGGGTAGGTTTGTCACAGCCAGGACTCCCAGTGCCCAGCCTGGGGGTGGCCCCAGCCCATCCCCTTCACCTCACAGAAAGCACAGGGTAATCCCAGCCTGGCTGGATCCTGCTCACGCTGGGGTAAATCCACCATTTCAGTGGCCATGCTCCAATTTGTAAATGGGATGAAAGCAAGGAAGGAACCATCACGAGCCCATAGGAGCAGCTGTGCTGGGCTGGACAGGGACTGGAGGGCAGAGGCAGGCAGGTGGGATCCATGCTTCTCCATACAGCATTCCAGCACGGGCTGCATCAGCACTTACTGTGTCTTGTGTCTCCGGGAATTTAAATTGAGGAGAGAAAAAATAAAGCAGAAAAACCCGAGTAAGCGTGGGATTTGCAGCCGCTGCACGTGCTGTGCCGAATCAGCACATACTGGATTTGTGTCCTGTCGGCTCTTCTGGAGCATCTTCTCTTGGGCTGAGCCTGAACCTGCCTGGTTTTGGGGAGCAAACCTGCTGCTTGTCCCAGCACATGAGCTAAAAGCACACTCTGGATCTGTCGTGCAGCTGCCTCGCTCATGGTGAGGTGTCACTCGTCCCCACACTCCTATGGGACACCCCACGGTGCAGCAGCTCTGCCCACAGGGTCCCGCTCTGCCTGTTGCCTGTGGCAGTTCTTGGACAGCCCAAGGGTCCAGCTGCACTGACATAATCTCTCTGAAGCTCAGCACATTCCCGGAGCTCAACCCTCTGGACACAGCACACAGCCAGAGCTTCACACAGTCCCACTGCCGCCAGCTCCGGGGCCATCTCCAGCATCGCTGAGCCCTCTGGACATGGCACACGGCCAGGCTTTGCACAGTCACACTGCTGCCAGGGCTGGGACTGTGCCCAGCACTGCCCTGTCCCTGTGGCACGACCTTGCACACCCCGAGGACACAACTGAAGCACATCCTCAGCCATGGTGGAGACCCCAGCTCCTCCTGACACACACGTGCACGCCTGCAGAGCTCCTGCCTTTCTGGGGTACGTCTCAACTGAAGAAACGAGAGGACAGAAGTGGCTGCAGGTAAAACTTGCTCTGTCACCTGCCAACGGAGCGAGCCAGGGTCCTGCTCACCTCCTCTGCTACCCAGGAACGTGACCAAATGTTCCTGCAGACAACCTGAGGACTGGGGAGCGCCGCTAATTCTCCTGTAAATCAAAGCTGTCCTGGGAAAAGTCACAAGGGGGAAAAGTCACACAAATTAGTTTAATGCTGTTGTTTCTCCAAAGTCGCTGATTAGTTGCAGACTTGGCCTGAGCATGGTTTTGGCAAGGTTTGTGTCTGGCTGCCTGGTGCAGCTCCAGGGTGCACATTCCTCGTCCCCTGTTTGCCCCTGTCCCTGTGCTACTTAACAGCAACAGGGGCTTTGCTTCCAAAAGTATATTCCTTCAGGCAAAATCCTGTAAGAGCCCGAACACCTGGAAGTCCTTGGCACAGGCCGTCCTCCTCACTGCAGGGAGAAGAGGAATGGCTGGCGGTGCTGGAGAACCTCTGCTGCTGGAGCTTGGCCACACACACGTGTCTCCATGGAACGAGCTGTTCCTTGGCAAGCCACGCTGGGCTGTTGTGTGAATCAACAAGCACAGGTAACCAGGGTGACACCAAACCACGGCAGAAATGCAAAGAGCAGATTCATTTCAGTACCTCACTAACAGTGCTGGGCAGCAGAGACACACAGGACACTGCAGTGCCAGGCTGGGCTCATCCCAGCACCCAGACACACAGGGACATTGCAGTGCCAGGCTGGGCTCATCCCAGCAGCCATGGACACACAGGGACACTGCAGTGCCAGGCTGGGTTCATCCCAGCACCCAGACACACAGGACACTGCAGTGCCAGGCTGGGCTCATCCCAGCACCCACAGACACACAGGACACTGCAGTGCCAGGCTGGGTTCATCCCAGCACCCAGACACACAGGGACACTGCAGTGCCAGGCTGGGCTCATCCCAGCACCCACAGAC
>VXAD01006085.1:164861-175354 GCA_013399195.1 Dicrurus megarhynchus
CACTGCAGGGCCCGGCGGGGTTCATCCCAGCACCCAGACACACAGGGACACTGCAGTGCCAGGATGGGCTCGTCCCAGCACCCACAGACGCACAGGGACACTGCAGTGCCAGGCTGGGCTCGTCCCAGCAGCCAGGGCTGCCTGCCCCAGTACGTCCGAGGGCTTTGTGCACACGCAGGTTATCACAAGGCTGTGTTTCCGTGATCTCTCTCTCGCCCAGCAGGAGGCTCCAGCACGTCTGTCAGACAGCGTTACCCTACACAGGAATTCCACTTCTCACAACAGGCAGAGGATGAACAGCACTAGGCATAATAAATGGAGTTTTCCCACACTGATGTTCTTAGTGCTCCCAGCTGCAAGGTCCCTTTGAGCGAGAGTATTCCTCCTCGACAAATCTTCTGGTTTTAACCCCGTCCTCCCAACAGCTGTTTTCCTGGCTAAGGTGAGAAAAAGGATGGGAATAAGGCAGCTGACACCCTCCGTGTTCTGGGGTGACCAGATCTTCTCCTACATCATAAGTGTGCGGCTCCACCCGAAAGTCAGCACAAGGCGGAAGCCCAGCAAGGCACAGCATATTCCTGCAACTCCTGGAACTGGAAGGGAAAACCAGGAGCTGCCCAAAGACAAGTTCAGCTGCCACACTTCCACCAAACACACTTCCAGCAGAGGCTGGTTCCCTTCATTCCCGTGAGAGGGCACAGCACAGCAGCTGTTGGGTGTTCTCTGTCGGCCGCAGCCCCTCCAGCAGTCAGGAGGCACACGGCTGCTGAAGCACCAGGGCATCCCCCAGCCCGGCTGGGTACCTCCTGTGAGCCACGGGGCAGGGCTCTCACAGCACAACCAACAGCCCCAAGAGGACATCTCAGTGCCACCCTGCACTGTCTGCTGCCTCCCTGGGGACGATGGGCACACGGTGCCAGCACACCCCAGGCAGCCGTTTGCATCTGGGCAGGCTCCCCAGTACTCACCAGAATCAGTGAATCCCAGATCGGTTTGGGTTGGGAGGGACCTTAAAGCTCATCCAGGTCCACCCCCTGCCATGGGCAGGGACACCTTCCACTGTCCCAGGCTGCTCCAAGCCCCTGGCCTTGAACACTCCCACAGATGGGGTAGCCCCTGGGCATCACAGAGGTTCATCCTGGCAGAAATGCATACGGCTGATTTAGGTCCTTCAGTCTTTACAGCCTTTAATCTCTCCAAAGCAATTCTTCTCCGCTTGGATATTATGCTGGTTTTCTGTATCATTACAGAAGTGTTGAAAATTGTTTAAATATTTTATTAAATTTGTCCTGACTGTGACAAGCCAGTTTTCATTCCTGAAATCATCTAAGCATGATCTGCTTGTTGGAGCGGTCCTAGTTAAACACCAAGATTTTACTCCCCAATTCAGGCCGTGTGTTTTTCAGCTTAAAAGAATGTGATTTTCAGACATCTTATTAAATGTGCTACATTTGCTATAAAAAATTCCCAAACTACAGCGAGCCCTGAGTGTATTTGCACATTTCCCACTATTTTTATTTATTCCTTTAAAAAGAGTGGAAGGAAAAGATTTCCATTGCTCCAAGCAATGCCTGTTTCCAGGAATTTTTCTCTAGTGAGTAATTCCCGGTTCCTTCCAAACCAGGAGTTATAGAGGGGTCATTTTCTGATGCTCTGCTGTAGGAACCACCACAGCTGCACAGCCCGAGGGGTGGAAGGGCTGGGGAACAGCCCCCCACCTTCCCCCTCTGAGCTCCCTGCAGGATGGGTGATGGTGAGTGAAAGAAGCCAGGGCTGGCAGCAGCCCCAGAGCTCCCCACCAGCCACAGTCCCCCCACACCGGCCCCAGAAATCCCCAGGGCTCATTTTGGGAGGAACCCAGGAAGAAGCTCTGTTGTCCCCAGTGGAGCCAAACATTGCTGGAATTCCTGCTTCCCTGAAAAATCCCGTCTTTCATAAAAGACAGCCATTAACAGTGGTCCTATTTTATTCTGCCACAGTGATGAAGCCACAAATTTGAGGAGAGAAAAAAAAAGAAAGAAGACCCTGCAGATGTCCACCTGCTCCTTCAGTCTCAACCTTCTGGCCTTCCATCCTCTCGGGTTTCTGTCTCTCCTGTGCAGCAAAAGGGACTCATCTGCCACCCTTTTGGGTCACTGTGGCCTTGGGGCTGATGCCCAAGGCCCTCCCTGCACAGGAGGATCGCTCTGCGGAGGCTGCAAGGCAGCAAGTTCCTTCTACCTCTTGGGGATCCCACTGCTGGAGCTGGAGCATCCAAGTGCTGGCAGCAGTGCAGATCCTTCCCAAGATCCTCAGTGTCCTAAAGACACCCAGGGGAACAAACCCCTGTTGCACATCCTGTCAGATGTGGGGTCTGCAGGACCCCCAAGGCTGGACGGCTCACACGGTCCCATGCCCAGACAGCTCCACCAGCAGCACTTCAGAAGCCTGACGGGGGAGAAGCCAGCAAGCCCCAGGGCAAGGTCAAGGAGGAGTCACCCACAACCCTGGGAGGGCAGGCACAACCCATGGCCTGAAACACAGAGCAACAATCTCAGGCACAGGGAAGGATTAGAAACCAGAGCACAGCGAGTGCCTGGAGGAGCTGTCGGAAGGCACAGAGATAACCAGAGGACAAACCAACAACAACACAGCTCCAGGAGAGATCAGACCCTGACACATCTTGAGAGCCCCACATTTGAGGGCTGACTGTCAGGCATAAGCCAGCACCCTGGCACTGCTGGCTTTGAAGCCAAAGTGAACAAAATCCTTTCAAAGTATAAAAGATAGATAATGCTTCATTCTATAAATATGTATATCCTCGTGGAGGAGCCAACTGGTGGAAAGAAGGTGCATCTTTTGAAGGAGTTCTATGAATATGTGGTAGGCAAAGAACACCATCAAAGTTTTCCTCAAAGGAGAGGAGAGGAGAGGAGAGGAGGTAATAGGAAGGAAGGACAGGGCAGGGAAAGGCAGGGCAGGGAATGACACAAACCCCAGTGAACACCAGTTGCCAGGGGTGCTCTAAGGACGCTGCAATCATGTGAACTGCTCTGGCTGCAGGTAACTGTCTGGCTGTGAGAGCCCTTTGGGATACTCACAGGGTGTGTGAGAATTCCGAGATGGAATTTCCAGGGGAAAAGCCTGACACATTCTGATGAGAGGTACACGGGTGCGTCTGAATAGCAGGAAACTCAGTGTCACCAACAATTACTCAAGGCAGAAGAGGACAAACTACCTGAAAGAGCATCAACAAACACTTTTTCCATTAAAGTTTCCTCCTCACCCTCTGAGGCTCTCTGTGTGATTCACAACCAGCAAAGTTTCATTAGGCAAACCTTGTGAGGTGTGACGTGTCCTCAGGAGCCACGGGACCATCCCGTGGGCACCTGTGACACCTGGCTCAGGGCACAGCCTGGGTTCCACAGGCTCCACCGCCTTTCCAAGCAGAGATATCATCTCAGGAGCACAAACGCCCATCTGAGGCTGCTAAAGGAAATCTGGGGTTTGGCAAGTCATTTACGCAAATTCCTATTTGCATTTAATAAACAACCAAGTGTCTGTGGCAGAAATGAAGAGATGCAATTCAAAGGGAATGCACTGAGCAGGGAGTTTAGTGCTAGAGAGAAACTCATGGAAGATTCATACATTCCCAAAGAACATCTGGTTCCATTCAACATCAAAAAAGCCACTTTGTGATTTTCACCAGATAATGGGTTTATCAAAGATTTACTAATCACTTCATTCAATTCCTATCTCACCTCCCAAACCAAATTAGCAAAATTCAAGCAAGAAGTAAGGAAGAATCCTGAAGAAGGTACCTGTTCCCCACCTCCTCACTACCCGGGCTGCACGTCAAGATTGAGCTCTGGCTGCTCCCACGCTGAATGGGAAACACATAAAGTGGCTGCGAAGCAGAATTCATGCCTAAACGCCGGGAAGAAATGGTTTGAATTACAAATACAAAATTAGCTGGAGAGTGAAGCTAAAGCTCCTGCATTTTAAAATAAGGCAGGAGACATAGGGAATTCTGCAGAGATCAGCCAGACCTGGCACCAGAGGTCAGTGACAAGTGACAGGGGTGACACCAAGCCTGACTTGTGCTGTGAGCATGACACAGGATTCAGCATTACTGAGCCAAAACACTGCAGAACACAGTTTTAATCTAAAATGTTACAGTGCAGAACACGATTTTAATCCAAAGTATTAATTGGCAATAAATGCATAAATTATACCTGCAAGTGGCTCAGGCTCCAGCTCGCCTGTTTGTCCCAGCCTGAGGGTTTGTTTGGTGCCTCATCCCCCTCATGCTTCTACTGCCTCTATCACCCCCTCACTGTCACCTGCCACGGCACTGGCACCCAGCTCCTGTCCCTATGGATTATTTCTCAGTTCCTCCATCCGGGAGCTGGCAGAGCCTGAAATCAGACAGTCCATGCTGGAAGGGATGAGAGCTGGAGGCAGATGGGGAATGAGGGCTGAGGAGGAAGAGGAGGAGGTCGTGCTGGGTGACAATGTCCAAGGATGGGGAGACGCCATCTGATAGGAAAAGCTCAGTAAGAAACCCAAAGGGGAGGAAACCACCCTGCTTACACCCATCTGTGGGCTGTGACACCATCTCCGGGGCTGAAACACCTGTCTGGAAGATGTGACACCCCTCTCCAGGGCTGTGACACCCATCCCATCTCTGGGGTGCATCCCACCAGCAGGAACTGAGTTGGGCAGTCAGAAGCACCAGAACCACCTGCCCAAGGGAGCCCCCTCCGAGCCCCTCCCAGCAGGACACAGGGCGAGTGAGTCATTGCCAAGACTCCTGAATATTAATTCCTCAGCCCCTTTTTCACAGCCTTCCCCCCTCACACGCCCATCAGGGGCTCATGCTGGAGAGGGGGCACCGAGCTGGCTGCCAGCGCCTGATAACGGAACAGAGCCTGCACTCCGGAGCCTTCCCTCTCCCAGCATGCCCTGAAAATTCATCTTCCAGCTCCGATGATCAAACAAGCTGATCAAATGCTCCAGCAGCTGGGTTTTAACTCCCTGTTGATCCAACTCCTGCGCACACTCAGGAGCCTTTTTCATTCCTTCCCCCATCTCTGCAGCAGCAGCCGGAGGAGCTGGAGCCGCGGGACGTTTGGCTGAGGCAGAACAGCAGGCGGGAGAATGTCAGGAATCACACGCATCTCTTCACCTGTCCCATATTGAAGGATTCCTCTCAGTTTAAACCTTTTCCAGGCAAAAAACCAGAGAAGCTCCTGCAGATGCCAGAGCAAAGATCTGCTTGCTTTATTTTGAGGAGCAGGATCTTCCAAGGATTCCCTCCCATCTGAGGGAGAGTCTGATGGACAGGAAACCCCCAAAACGGGGAAGATTTCCCAGAGAAACATCCCTAGGAAAGTCGCACCACTTGGTGGCATCACTCTCAAAAGCTGGGGCACGTGGGGACAGTTTGCTAATGAGGATCGCAGCGATTAGGAGCATCAAATTATCTTCTGCAGCACACAACAAACAATGCTAATGGTGGGATAATGTCAGGCGGAATCACACTGCATTGGAACAGCACTGATAGCACATGTTAAGCAGACATATAATTACCACTGTGGCGCCTCAATAATATTAATAACGCTGCTAATTAGACTGATATAAATAGCAAGATTAATTGTCACAAAATATCAGTGTCAGGGTTTAAAAGGCAGCAGCAAACCTTGCACTTTTGTCAGCACTCGGGCACTGGGGCCGTAAGAGACAGCACCTGGCCCCGATGGCACCCAGAGATTCCTGGTTACACCTGGCAGCACCCAGAGGCTCCTGGTTACACCTGGTGGCACCTGGCAGCACCTGGAGGGAGCTGGCATGAGGTGGGCAGCAGCGACAGGAAGGCACAGCCCAGCACTGGAGCCATACAAAGTCCTCCCTATCCCGAAGATGCCTGAACACCCCAAGGACAGCCAGGATGATCCTGGAACATGTCCCCACACAGCCCTGGCAACCTTATTTGTTCTGGGCTGACATGGGAACAGCCTGTCTGAAGGAAACAACCTGCTACTTTCCCTTAATACCTTGAAGACAGATGAGAGTAGCATTGGGAGCCATTGATGAAAATGTTCTTCTGTTGGGGCCTTGCTGTGTTCCTGCCCATGGGAGCAAGAAGAGCCCCCGAGGACAGTTTAGAAACCCATATCCCAGTGCTGGGAAAGGCAGGACAGGAATAAATGGGGACAATTAAGTCCAATGTGCCCCTTGGGAGACCTCCCCTCTCATCCACAGTTGTCTCCTGCTGTGAGAGGCTGGCATGGAGCAGCACCAGGCATGGGCTGGAGGGTGACACCACAAGCAGGGTCTCCCCTCCTTGCCTCCCCTGGCAGAAGAACAAATTTGGATGGAAAAAGTGGAGGAGCTGGCCAAAAGGGGTGGGTCCCTTCCAACTCAGGATATTCTGTGATCCTATGAAGTGTAAAGCCCGTGGAGACAGCTGCTGCATAAATAACCTCCTCCCAAACTCCTGCTTCCTGCGGGACGTGCCTGCAATGAACCAACTTTTCCACCTTCCCAGCACCGGCGTGTGAGAGCTGCCGGGGGCACATTCATCCCCATGTTCAGCCGGGCCATCCCACACTTCCCGGGGAACCTGCCCCGAGCTTCTCCCTGCCTGGCTCTGAGCCACGCCGAGGGGAGTGGGAGCTGCGTGGCTGGGTGAGCTCCGAGGGTGCTGCGGGCTCCCTGCCCCACACCTGGCTGCGGGGGCAGCGGGCAGGATCCTGGGAACGCTGGAAGCCGGCACGGGGAGCGCTCCCCAGTCCCGCCCGGCCGGCCCAGCCATGCCCGGGCTGGCAGGTCACGGTGTGGGCGCTGCCGCAGCGCAGAGGAGGACGCAAACCCTCGGCTTTCTCTGGGAAGAAGAACCAACGCACCAACAACTGCCTGGGATGGGGCTCACTTTGGCTGATTTGTTGCTTATGTAAAGCCACGGTGAGGCTGTTCAAAGCAGCGCTGGAGATGCTGAGATAGACGCTCACGGTACAAACTGAGCCTCGGGGTGAACGCGCCAACGCTGGGGAAGGCTTTAACTCCTTGTGCACGCACAAGCAGAGAGTTCCACTCCTTCTGCCTTTATCCCTCTGCTGTTCTGCTTCTGGAAGAATAAACAAAATACCTCAACCCACCAAAAAGTCACCAAAACCATCACCAAGCAATGGCACAGACGGCATTTTCGGAGCTTCTTCTGTGGCCAAAGCCTTGGTGCTGCTTGGGGACTCCTCTGCCCTGGCAATGCACGGGGGGCTTTAGGGGACTTTGCAGAGATGTGGAGGGGACACTGCACTTCCAAAGCCTTTGTATCCCAGAGTCCCACCAGACCAAGTGGCACCGTGGCTGCCACAGAAACCCTGGGCAAGCAAAGCCTGCACACCTTCCCCTGCACAGCCAGGGCACCCCTGCTGACTCCGATGGGTTGAGCCCCACACCAGCCCAGGGGTCCGAGCCCACAGCCTCCTCCAGCACATCCCAACGCGCTCCTGGGCTGCCCCGGCACAACGCCAGCGCCAGCTTATCCAGCAGATCTAGGGCACCAGCCCCATGGATTACTCAAGCTCCAGTGTCTTACAGCAATGGGCACGAGAGAAAATGCCTGAACAGGTTTTCCCTCCTGGAGCACGGCCCTGCCCGCTGCGGCTGCCCCGGGGCCGGGGACACGGCGCGCTGCTGGCAGGTGCCCCAAAGCGCCCACAGGCAGCGGGTTTGGGCAGCGCACAGGGGGCCCACGTGCCCAGCCCTGGTGCCCTCCTCGTCCCCCCAAAACCATGACCATACAGCAGCCAGCGGCGCCGAGCACCCCAGGAGCTCCCTCCCCGTGCCATGCCGCTGGATGGGGGCTGCCCAAGCCTCTCTGCAGACCACCTCGAGGAATGAGGCCAGGAACCAACCCAAGGCAGACTTCACCAAAAGTTACAACATCTGGGAAGCGCGGAGGGGAGGGACCACTGGAGCCTTCATGCTGAGCACAGGGTGAGTGCTCATGCCAAAACCTGCTCCAGCTGCTTCAAACTTGGCTAAAGCTGCACCCAGAGAAGTGCAAAGCTCCCATCAGCCCCTGCCCACTTCTCTAGAAAAAACCCATCCATTTCTGATACCAGGAAAAATTCCCTTCTCTCCTCTGCACTAGGAAGGAAACAGATCTGCTCTATGATACAGCCAGTAAAGGGGAGCCTGAAGCATCGTGGGCAGGACCCAGGGCCACCCACGGACCCTCGGGTGGGCTGCCAAGGGGGCAACGTCGCTGTCACCCCCTCCTCACACAAGCAGATCATCTCCACATGCACCAGGTTTCCCAGCGTGGAGCAAGAGCACCCAGCTGTTTCGCTGGGAGAGCCCTGGGTCAGGCTGCAGCCACTATCACTGGGGTGCAGCAGCAGGACAAGGGCTCTCGAGGGACAAGCAGCAGCCCCCAGGCAGCCCCTGCCCACCAACCCTCGGCTGCCCAGTGCAGGCCTTCCATTCCATCCCATCCCAGTGAGTCAGAGCCCGAGGGAGTCATAAGGCTGGCTGGAAAATCCCAAGAGTTCCAGAAAATAAACAAACACCTTGCGGGTTCGCTTTGTTTTTTTTTTTTTTCCAAGCCTTTTGAGTGGATTTGAGTCAACGTTTGAGCTTCCCTGCAAAGTCTCAGCATAACACACATACCAGCCCTGGGATGCTTGATTTGACACGAAAGCTGAGGTTCTCACATCCCCTCCTCTCCCAAAGGAGGGGCTTCCCAAACCCCCGATAGCTGGGATGGCGCTGGAGCCAGAGGCACCCTTCAGCCCAGTCAGTCCCACTGGGGCCTGGCATCACCAGCCCAGGGAGCTGCCACAGAGCACCCCAGCTCCCTGGGGTCTTGGACTGACTCCTAGCCCCAGTGGGCAGGGAGGGAGAGCCTGGGAAGCCCAAAGGTCCCTGCAGCAGCTCCCGAAGAAGTTCAGCAGTAGAGCAACAGCTCAGGAGGACTCTGCACATGGAAGGAACAACAGGAATTCCCACATCCAGGAAAATCGCAGCCTCACCTCTTTGTACCCTTTGCCAGCACACCAGGAGCTCAGCTGCATCAGCCAAGACACCTGGGCCGTTTTCTGCAGCAGATCCTGAGTTATTATGAGGAAAGGCTGACACAGGAATCCTGCTCCCAGACCCTTCCCTGCCCCTTCCCTCTGCCCACTCCCAACCCCCTCCCTTCCTGCTCCCTCCCCACTCCTGGCCCTTTCCCTGCCTGTTCCCCCTGTCCACTGAGCCCCTTCCCTCCGCCTGCCCCTTCCCTGCCCGCTCCCAGCCCCATCCTGCTCCAGCAGCCCCTTTCCTGCTCATCCACCGATGGGTCAAAAGACTCTTTCAACATTGAACAGTGTCAAGGCACAAGAATAACCCTCCCACACTGATCCTCCTGGCAGACCCCAACCCTGAGGTCACTCACTGAACCTTGATCTAATTTGCTTTTCTTCCCTTTATTCCCCCCATCAGTCCCCTCATCTTTCTTTAGAGACGATCTTTGCCAATGGGAACTTTTTGTTCCCTCTGACGCCACAGATTTATGAGCTGGCAGGGCTGCTGCGAGCAACAGCTTCCATGAGAGGCCTCAGCCTGGGCTCTGGAACAGCCCCATTAGAATTTAATTTCTATTTTTTGATTGTGGTGTTTTACAACAGTTAAAAAGTAGATTTTGAGCACTAAATAACTCGCCATAGATCGTACTAGAGGTGGGTGGGATCCCTTCACTTGCCCAAGGTTACACAAAGCTCAGCCGTGGGCAACTTGAACCATAAACTCCCCGGCTGGGCATGACTTGGATTTAAATTATCCCCAAACCGTCACGTTTATTACTCTCTATTCTCCCTAATTTTCTGCGCTCTCGCTGTGCCTCAGCTCCCAGCAGCGAGTGGAGCTCGGTGCCAGGGCTGCCTCCCAGGCGGGACCCCCTAGGCACCCCCTGTCCTGCTCTGCTCACACCGAGGGTGGAGGAAAGGGTGGGAAACCCCCCAGCCCGGCCCCTCCAGCCCAACCCGGGGCAGGTGGGGCTGGAGAACAGCCCCTCTCACCTTCCTGCTGCCCCAGAACGGGGAAGGGTGTGGTTCCCACATCAGCCTCCCACGTCTCTCTCAGGGCTCTGGTCCCACAGAAAAGGGGCTTTGTCCTTGCTGCTGCATTAGCATCATGAGACGGTGTGGGAGGCCATGGGTCACTGATGAACAAGGTGATGGTGCTGGTTGGACTGCATGATCTTAAAGGTCTTTTCCAACCTTAGCAAGCCCACGATTCAGCGTCTCCAACCTGCACCCAGAGTTTTGACCCAAACCCGCTGCTCATCCCGTGCCCCTCGGAGCGGAGCCATCGCTCAGGAGTCGCTCATGCATTGCATTAATTAATCCTGAGTAGAATATAAAATAACTCAGCATCAGTCTGAGGCACAAGCCCCATCTGGCTCGGTCTCCAACCAGAACCCAGAAACAAAGCAAGAGAGAATCGAGAATCAAAAAAAAAAAAAAAAA
>VXAD01006085.1:175367-203290 GCA_013399195.1 Dicrurus megarhynchus
AAAAAAAAAAAAAAAAGGAAGAGAAAAAACAGGAAGAAAATGGATTAAACTCCAGAGTTCAGGGAGTGACATGTTTAATTGCTAATGTGGCTTTGGGATTATTTTTTTTTAAGACTTTTTTACCAGCCCAGCTGGTGTCATCCTCTAATACCCAGCAAGCAGCAAACAGATTGCAGGAGATGAGTTGTGCTCTCGCTGCGCTTTCTGCTAATAAATAAATAAATAAATAAATAAAGACAGATCAAAGGAGTGAAAAAAAACCCTTCTGGTAATTTTTTTTCCCTTCTGTTTCCCAATTGGTCCCAAACATATTTCCTGCTGGGACTGACAAGGAACACTGTGAAATTTAGAATCACAGCTCTAAGAACCGAGTGGCATCAGATGAAACAGAAATGCTGGGTTTGAACAAGGGATGATGCGCAAGGGGTTGAGCAAATCCTGTCCTGGGCAGAGGCCTGGGCTTCCCAAGGCAGGGGCACTGCATGGGGCGAAGGGGGTCCCTGCTGAGGACGGAGCCCTTGGCCTCCCTGGGACCTGCCCCGGGGCTGGGCCATCCTCCTTCACCCTCCTCCCAGTCCTAAACTTTAACATGGATTTTTTTTCCAGTGGCCATGCTATCTCTGTGTGGGAAGGGAAACAAGAAATTTCCCTCCCGTTTCATCAGGAAAAACAGATAAAAATGAGCTCAAGACAATAATTTCCCTTCTTCCAGGGCGTAACAACCACGCTACAGCTGAGGTAGGTTGCAGGGCTCGGGGATGGTGATGAGGTGAAGGAGGAACACAGAAGCCCAAACTGCAGGTCCTGGCAGCACTTGCCACCCCAAAACCACGGGCAGTGCCGTGGGGATGTGCTGCTGGGAACGCTGCCTGCAGGGTGGGCTTCCCCTGAGGGGTGCGTGGGAGATGTGCCCAAGGAAGCCAAAACACAGAGGAGACCAAGCAATAAATAACCAGCACTTTGTCTCCAGCGGAAGCATCAGCCAAAGGACCAACACCAGATTCCTCTCGGAGCTCTGCTCTGGTCCCCAGCAACTGGCACTCGATGGCACTGGCCAGCCCAGCACGGCCCGTGGGCACGCTCTCACGGGAAGGGAGAGGGAATTCCTGCGGGAAATGCTCTGACCCCTTGGGTGGAGAAGCTGGCACACCGCAGCTCACACCTGGGACTTCAGCCTCACACACATCACCTGCAGCCCGGCTCTGTTGGCAAAATCCTAAAAATTCACCCTTTCTTCTCATGACTTGTAAGATTAAAGCACAATCCCAGGACTCTTCCAGCGCCGATGGAACAGCACCGGCCCCCTCAGAGCCCGCGGCACTGCGAGGGACCCCAGCAGCTGTGAACCTCCCCTGCCTCACACACTGCTCAGGGCAGGAAGCCCATGGGCACACCAGGAGCAATCTGCCACTGGGATGGCATCAAAGCAGGGACCTGCCGAGGCCCACAGCAGGGGGATGCCACGTGGGAGCCACACCACAGATCCACACAGGCTGGGGGAGTGGGCAGAGTCCTTGCTTTACTCAGTTTGCCTGTGTCCCACCACTTCCAGAGCCTCCCGAGGTGGAGGGGGTGGCTGAGGACAGCAGCAATTGCAACCCCTTGGCTTTTGTCAGCAGATTGATGCTTGCCTTGGGGCTGGGGAAGAGATGCCACTGCATCCTCTTCTCCTGCCCTGCCACTGGAGGACAATACCTCATGGTCCCTGTACTGGTGGTTGAGAGGAGAGAGGAGAATGCAACGAAAGCCACCACGCGTGTCCCACCTCCACCCCTGCAATGCATAAATAACCTGCTCTGTCCTCACCTGGCACATTCCAAACAAGACCAGTAAGCTCACGTTGCAAACAGCATTCCTAAAACACATTCCTAAACCCCCCCTGCTCCAGCTGCTTTCTCCACAACACCCTCTCCAAGCATCCTTCCGTCTTCCAGCCCGCGTGGCTTCCTGCTGGATCTGACTGTCAGGAGTCCTTGCTAACAAGGGCATTGCTGCTGGAAGCCAGATGAGGCTGAAGAGAAATTCGGACTCTCCTGCCTTTAACCTAGTGAATAGCCTCCTAAAACGTCAACATTCTGGACTCCACCATGGGCTCACAGCTTCCCAAGACCCTGGCCCAGCTTTACGCCTGCAGCTGCCATCAAGGAATAGCCAGCTTTCAACTTCTGCACCCAATAAACCCACAATCCTCCATCCAGTGTTAATAAAAAATGGTTCCATGCACCAGTTATCCAGGAAAAACACCATTTTGAGCAGTATGGAAATACTCAGGGTGAGTTATTTTGAGATGAAACTTTACAAACACACTTCTGAAAGAGGTTTGGGTTTTGTCAGGCGTCATGCTGCAGCTCCGTTACCCCTGAACCACTTGGAAACCTCTCCTTCTCCATAGTACTGGGAGAGCTTCAGGCAAGACACGGCTCCTTCCTTGGGAGGCCAAAGAAGGGGCTTGTTTTTTTGATGTTTTCCGTTATAGGCTGTATTTTTATGGATCACTATACCACAAGCATCAGACTCCAGCCAGGACACAAAGCTGCAGCGAGCACATCCATCAGGCTCTCTTGTCTCTCGACCTTTAGTTTCCAATCACCATCATCATAAAAATAAACAAACAAAGCCAAAGAACTCATGCTGAAAGACAACCCGTGTGTGTTTTCTTTTGGATACCGGATGTCTGGTTCCCAAAAGCCCTTTGGAGAAACAAGGGAGGAATCTGGATTTATTGTTTTGGCACGTCCCACATGACACACACCTTTTGCACGTTATTTGCTGAGCTTATCCCATAAACCAGAGATGCCCACAAGAGCACAAAGGGGTTCAGCTGGCTCACAAGGATTTGGCTGCATATCGTGATGATTTTGAACACTAAAACGCCCAAATCCCAGCCTTTCACAAGCAGATGTGAATGCCTGGAAAAGTTGGAGTGCTCAGAATGGGCTCCAAAAGGGCCATGCTCAAAGGAGATGGCAGGCTGCAGGGGAGAGCAGGATGCAGATTTATCCAACAGCTTTCTCAGGAGGAAAAGATGTTTCCTGCTGGGACATCCCACCCCATTCCCTGGCCACCGTGGCCGCTCGCACCTCTGGCCACGGGGCAGGAGCCCGTCCTGCCCTCAGCTGCCCAGGTCTGTCTGTCCTGGAGCACATTTGGTGAAGCACAGAGCTGATGGGGTCAGAGCTGGGGGAGCTCACGCCGGTGGTGGTGCGTGATATCCCTGCCAAGAACACTGCTGGGCATGCTCCCATCAAAGCAAAATATGCTCCCAAACCAACCAAATGAAAGGAAGGCAACAGGCAGGAGCAGGAAATGCCTAATCCAAGCCATGGAGACTAAGATGATTGGAAATATCCCTGCTCCTCATATCTGGGACTCTGTTTGCTCCAAGGAGCAGAGCCAAGGACATCGATCTCTGCCCCTAAAGGGGTGCCTGGCTCCCACAGACACTGTGAGCACCCCAAGACAGCCCTAATCCTGCTGTGCACGGCCAGAGCCCAGCGCAGGGGACAGGCAGGTCAGGGGACTGAGCGCCTCGTTAGTGTAACGAGCCAGCAGGAACTCACACCGGGGCCATTCCAGCGCTGCCGTCCAGCCGGGCTGCACAGCCCCCTCCACCTCCTGACACAACGCTCTACCCCACACGTACAGGCTTTGCACTCTCCCACTGCACAGCACCACAGTGCCATGGCACCCTGCGAGGACAGGGCTCTCCAGCTGCTCCAGATGTGCCCTCCGACGGCCCACCCAGCCAAGAGCTCGGAAACAATATCAGAGGCGCAAGAACTTGTTCATCTGGAAGCCAGCTGAGGAAATTTTGGGGACACACCTCTGCTTTCCTCATCACAGACCTAGCTGTTTGTTGATAAAAATCAAACCCAGGTGGGCTGATCTGCCACTGCTCACAGAACCCTTTGGGGTGCAAAAGACCTTTGAGGTCAAGTGGGAGGTCACGGCTCCCATGGGCAGCAGAGTCTGTCAGCTCTGTGGGACATGCCCAGCTCCACAGTAGCCAGCAAGCACCTTTCAGCAAGGGGATGGTTTCCCTGGAGATCCTGAAAGCACAAAGCAGGAGCTGGGACACTCCCCCCACTCCTCCTCCTCAAGGTCCCCGAGATCCATCTCCACTCCTGACACAGGAGGATTTATCAGCAAATGTGCTGCTATTGCATATTGATTTCTACAAAAAGGCACATCAAACTACTCCGATTGGATATTCAAAGTTGTTTTTTTAAAAAAACACATCAGCTGTCAAGGTAAAATCACTTAATTACACCTGTCAGGTGTTTCAGGGGCTAATGTGATAATAATAGCAATATTCAGTATCGCAGAGCAAGGTTTTGAGCCCGCTGAGAAATTCATCTGACACTCAACTGCACGTAGCCGACTTTCCAAATTACTCAAAGCTACTGAAGGTTGCTGGGACCCATTTTCCAGGGATGCACACACCAGGAATCACTGAGCAGAGCCTGAGGAGAGCAGCGTCACCCCCAGCTCAGCCAGGAGCATCAGCTGAGCTCTGCTCATTCCCACTCGTGAATATTCATTGTGCCCAAATGCAATACGTCCCGAATATTGAACAACAGCTACTCAGGGCAGGAATATCAATCCCTCAGCAAAGCTGCCAGTTGCTTTGGGAACACAGGGCTGCCAGTTGTGGGGAGAGGGACAGCACTGCTGCCCCTCCTTCTGCGAGGGAGGTGGTGCTGGGTGAGCAGGGCTGGTGGCCTCGCAGCAGCTGCAGGGGCACTCAGGCAGGAGCACAGCGGGCAGCACGGCCACCCACTCAACCCTGCATCCCAGTGCTGCTGCCCAGCCTCCAGGGAGGGCTATGCTCTCCAAAACCGCTGGCTGCGCATTTTTTTAAAGCAAAAATAGACTTTGTTTCCCCCAAAGGAGGTGTTCACAGGGTGGCACCTCCCAACACAAGCAGCTCAAGACCCCTCATCCCATCCCACTGAGCTCTGCCCACCACAGCCTGGCTTCAGGCAGGGCTTGTCACTGACATGGCTGAAGTGCCAGGAGCAGAAAGAGGGAAAAGATCCAAATAAAATAGAAAATGCAGCAGCCGTGAGCTCTCCAGAAACACAGCATTGGATGGGGAAGGATGAGGCTCGCACCCTCCACAGCCTCAGTGCAAGAGGGGCACCTGCAAGGGAGGTGAGCAGCTCCAGCACCCGCAGCTGCAGAAGCAGGCAGGTAACCAGACCCTGCTGCAGACACACAGGGACCTGCTTTGATCAAAGAAGGTGACACCTGCTGTTTAAAAAGAACCTCATCTGCCAACCACCTTTCTCCCTCCAGAGACCTTGGACTCCAGTTCTGGCCTGCCATCTCCCAGGATACAAAGGCTAGAGATGAATCCTCCAGCCTCATCCCAAACACAGTGTCATCAAGTGATTTTCACACAGTTTTATGCTTTCATTTTCCAGCTCAAGCTGCTCTTGAGATAGCAACATTGAAATCATCTTGGAGGCGAATGTAGGTTTGGAAAAAGCGAGAGATTAATCTAACCAGCGCAGTTTTGCAGCTCTGCTATCTCAATATCCATAATAGCTTAGTTATTAGTAAGAAAAAAAAAGGCAAACCCTCCCTAAAAAGATGGTTTCTGGGAAGAAAAGAAAATTATCAAAGATCCCAGCCCTCAGTGCTGATTCCTGGCCCCTGTGACCTCCAAACAATCAGTATTTAAGCAGGGATGAGGATGATTTTCCGGGTGTTCAGTGTCAGCTGAGCACTCGCTGCTGTGCCCCTGAGGGAAGCGACGGGGCTGAGAACCCTGCGGTGGGGACCCTGGGGTGTGGCACAGGTCCCCCTGCTCAGGGAGGTCACTAGATAACAAACTAGCCCTGAGATAACAGGAAAAACACCCAGAGCTGTGGAGAAGCTCGTGGCTGAGCGGGGGGTGCCCAAAGCCCACAGCTGAGGCTGTGGCACCAGTGGGGACACGTGTCCCCTCCTGGGTCCCCACAGCAGCAGGGGGTTCCAGCCTCCACCACCACTGACCGGGAGAGAGCCTTGGCTGGGGCTGCATCCCCTTCTCTCCCCTTCTGGAAATAAAGTAGCAAAAGCATCCCTGGTTCAGGGCTCGGCAGCCAACAGCTCCGACACCACCAGAACTCTGTTCCTGCTGGGAACAGCCCCCATCTGCTGTGTGGGAGTCTCAGCAGTCACAACTGCAGCCCTTGTCCTCAGCTGACTCTTCTTGGTGTGAAGAAATAGAGATAGGCACACCAAAATTCCTCTGAGCCCCATGGCAGTGCAGTAAATTACAAATCAAGCAGCAATCTGTGACTCACCCCGCACCAGTGGGAACGCACTCGCAGCTCCCAGGTGAACAAGTCCCACGTGGAAGCACGACAGAGGGTTTTCCTCAATTTTCTACCCTACCACTCTCCTAAAAGCCTTGGAATCACTACCAGCTCTCTGCACAATTTGTCAGCACAGGGAGGCTTTGTTAATCCTGGTCTCACTCCCACAGCCCCACGGGAGGCAGCACTGCTCTGACAGGTAACAGAGGATGCGTTTTCCACCTGGCTCGTGGCTCTTTCTGCAGCAGAGAGCGGATGTAAGCGTTACAAAACATCACTTTTCTCTTTCTTTTGCATATTTACAGCCTGTCAATCTACAGAAGACTCAGCATCAGCAAAGGAAAAGCCTGCTCAGAGCTGGCCCTTCTCTGGCTCTTTCAAGGGAGCAGAGCTCACAGAAAAGCCACGGACAGTGGCCAATTTAAGGTAAAATCCTTTCTTCAAATACTCCTTCCACCAGAAATCACGGATGGAGGAGCCAGCTGGAGCTCTGCACACAGAGCATTCCTGCTGTGTCCCTCAGTGTACCCTGCCCGAGCCCCAGCATCGCAGCGCGGGCAGGACCCAGGCAGGCACCGCAGAGAGGATGCTAATTACAAGTTCCAAGCAATCTGAATTTATAATTGGCTGAGATTTCACTCGGCAGATAATGCACTGCTGTCCTGGGCACTCGCTGTATCTAGGTCAGGCCATTAGTTTTGCTCTTAATCTACACAGTTTTAATTTCATCTCTAATGTCGACTTCCAGCCAGCGAGCTGAGCCAGCAGACAGCTTTGTCACTGATTGCGCTCAACATCTCGACCCCTCCCGAGCCCAGAGAGAGGGAAAACAAGCACCACCATCCCCATGTGCTCCGACTGCTCCCGGCCAAGCTCAGGCAGCGGCAGCGTCGGCGCTGCCTGTCAGGCTGGGGAATCAGAGAACCATGGAATGGTTTGGGCTGGAAGGGACCTCAAAGCCACAGGCAGGGACACCTTCCACTATCCCAGGGTGCTCCAAGCCCCGTCCAACCTCTCCTTGAACACTTCCAGGGATGGGGCAGCCACAGCTGCTCTGGGCACCCTGTGCCAGTGTTTTACCACCCTCATCATAGAACACTTTTGGGAAGTGGAGGCAAACCCCACCAAGGAGCCAGCCTGGTCCATGCTGCTGGGGGATGCTTCACCCACAACATGAGGGGCTGCAGGGGACAGCAGGATGGGCTGAGCAAGGACATGTGGAGCAGGGCCTGCCCCAAAAGACACACCCAGGTGGCACCCCAGGACCTCTGAGAGCTCACATCGGGGGCATCAGGGCAGGTAGCGACCTTGAGGGTGGGCTGCAGGAGGGTAGGAGATACAACGATGCCTTAAATGTGCCGTGTTAACTCAGGAGCAGCTCCTGAGGGCACCTTGGCACCCCTCACCCCATCCTTACACCACCCCATGCCTGCCTCACCGGTGGGAAACACCACCAGTGCTTCATCGCCCGTTCTCTCCGCAGCTCTCCAGGGGGGCCAGCACAGCACCGTGAAACAGATGCTCTATTGCAGACACTTTCCTGCCCCAGAAGCTTCTTCTCTTCCCTCAGGGTCTCTGCAGCTGATAACCCTTGACAAGAACCTTCCCAGGGAAACAGAATGTCACTGCATCCACCTCAGGCACCCCAGCTTCAGAGAGCTCCTGGACATGATGCAGCTCTCCCCATGCTCTGCCCCATCCTGCCTGGCATCCACGTGGTCCCTGCTTAAACCCAGAAAACTGCTCCCAGGGGCCAGAATCGTAATTTACCACATAAACAAATGGAGTTGAACATGCACAAAATAAACCCACCACATGCATTAAAGGGATTAAAGATGGTTCCTGAAACATCTGGAGGTGTATAATACAGTATGGATGGATCACTGCAGAGCATCCACAGGGAAATCAGGCTGCTGTCACACGCTGGAGACTTTAGACGTAAAACCAGCTTGGAAGAAAGGGGAGCACTGGGAGGAGGTTTCTCATTTACACACACCAGTCCAGTTTCAGGCATTCAGCTCTTCTAAAGAGACAAAAAAAATTCCCCACCAAAGATTTCTGTGGAAAGCACAGCCCTTCTGACAACAGGAAGTTACTCACTTCAAAAACCCAATTTTCCATCAAAAAAACCTAACTTGAAAGGCGTTCCCAGCTCACTCAAGCTGCGGGATCAAAGCCAGGGATTAAGTGCATCTGCTCGCTGCTGGCTGCCCGAGAGCGTTGCGGAGCTCCGGGAGCAGCCACTGAGCTCACCAGTGATGTCCTGAGGAGGGGACAGAGGGGCAGAGCCCTGCTGCGGGCACGGGACACGGGGCAGGCCCACAGGAGGCAGCAGCCACTCCACTGGCTGCAGATTCCCAGGCAGCAGCATCCTATCAGCACATATTGAAGGATTTCAACTATTTCAGGTACTTGCAGGAATTTTCAGCACTGCCAGGGCATCAACCCCGAGCAGTTCCTGCAGCGGAGCTAGAGCGTCAGGAAAAGAGACACCCAAACCCAGCCCCACCAATGCACAGCCAGAGGCAGGGACGTGCCAGAGGACGAACCAGAGGAAGGACACACATCGAGGTCCTCCCCAGGGAGCTGTGGACACCCTCGCCCCTGCTCCCCGAGCAGCTCCAGCCCTGCAGAGCTGGGCGGGATGAACAGCACAGGAAGAATGCTTCCAGCAGAGGAGAGCTTCCCTCCACGGCCAAAATCACTTTAGACTCGTATTTACAAGGGGAAAGAATAGTGTTCTGGCAGCCTGCGAGGCTTCCTCAGATGGATTTGCCTGGCTGGCACAGGCTGGATCGGGGAGGAATATTCCAAGGTTTTAATTTCTCTGCCCAGGTTTTATTGCATGCAAACATACACGGTCATTGCTTTCGAAGGTTTCCAATTTGCTAATTGAGACATTTCCTCATGGAAAAAGAATGTCCTGGACCACGGACAGGGCTGCTGGCGCAGCTCCGCACACCGGGGGAGCTTAGGTGAGGCATGACGAGATGGGAGACGGGCAGGCAAAGCCCAGCCTCCCCAGGCCCCATCTGGCAGCACTAACCCAAAGCCAAACCTGGTGGCTGGAACATAAGGAAGAAACCCCCAGGACATCCCACCGCCTGTTCCTTGTGCCTTCAGGCGTGTTCAGTCACAGCACTGGGCACCTCGCAGCAGGTTTAGGAGAGTTTGGAGATGGGGAGGTGGGAAACCAGCCCAAGAAACTGGACATCTAGGAAGATTTCTTTCCAGGCACCAGTTTGTTTAAAAACAAGGAGGAAAAAAATAATCTGATCTGCACAAAAAGAACCCCAAGTGCTCTGCGTTTTTGCTGGAGCAATGAAGTATTCCTTCTGCCCTCAAAATACATGAGAGCAGAGAAAGTGGCTTTGTTCTGAACATGAACAGGTCAAAGATCCAAGAAAAGCACTTTTGGGGCAGAATGAGCCTGGAACATGAAGAGAGAAAGGCCAGAGGAAGCAGCAGCAGCTGAGAAAGGCGTGAGCAGGGTTCTAATGGGATCATGACCGCTGCCACAGCCACAGCCTCACCAGCACGACCTCAGATGGGACCTGCTGTAGTTTTTTTTCATTAAAAAAAAACCAGAATTAGAAGTATTTTGCAAGCTCATTCAGAATGCATGGGGGACGGGGAGGGATTTCAAACTTTATATAGGTCAAACGCCATCCACACAGGTTCACACCTCATTCACGGCAACCTCAGCTCCCACGGAGCTTCAAAGCGCCCTGGAGGGATCCTGCGTCCTTACCTTCAGCTTCTCGAAGCGATCGCTGAGCGATGCCACTTGGTGGTCCCGGTGGCGGCCCACCAGTTTACATAAGGCACAGATGAGCTGGTCATCAGCGACACAGTACATGTTCACCTTCTCGTTCTCGTGCTCCAGGCACGTGAGTCCGCGGAAGTGCGCGTCGGGCACCGGCTCCACCAGCCGGTGGCTGGTGAAGGGCTTCTTGTTGGGGTGGGTGGCGCGCAGGCAGCGGTCGCAGTAGGACACCTCGCAGGTGATGCAGGTCTTGACGGCGTCGCGGGGCGGGTCCTGCTCGCAGAACTGGCAGGCGATCCTCTCGCCGGCCACGGACATGGTAGGGCTGTTGCGATAGGTCCTCTCGCGGCGGCTCTCGCTGGGGGAGTTGGGGCCGCTCAGGGACGCCTTCTGGAAGCGGTCGATGATGTTCTGCAGGGTCACATTCCTCTTGAGGCCCTCCAGGCCCCGGTGGTTGAGGGAGATGACATAGCGGCAGGTGGGGCACTGGAAAGCGGTGATGGGCTCGATGGACTCGCTGGAGGAGCAGCTGGACACCAGGATGCGGTGGGCACAGCTGAAGCAGAGGCTGTGGGCACAGGGCAGCAGGAGGGGGTCCTCGAATAACTCCAGACAGATTGGGCAGGTCAATTCTGACTCCAGTGTTTCCATCTTTAGTTAACACAATCCTGATTCAGCGTCAAAAACCAGGGAAGGTGGTCAGGAACCTGCAAGGAAGGAGCGCAGAGACGTGAGACAGCAGCTACAGCTGCACTCCCGGGCTCCTCCAGCAGCAGGTGCCTGGGGGGTCAGACACGTCACCCCCGCAGCACCCCGACACTCCTTGCACTCTGACGCCGTCAACTCCAGCCCAGCCGGGCCCCTGCAAGCGCAGGCTGAAGCCTCTCACCGAAGTGTCTCACCCCACAAGGACAGAGCCTGGAACTGCAGCGCGACAGGAGCCATATGGAGGGGACGGGACAGGAGGAGCAGCAGCTCCTCTGACACCTTCCAGCCCAGCCAGGGCAGGACCCGGACCATAGCCCTGGAGACAAAACCAGGAGAAACCACATGATTCCGCGTTTGTGCTGGTGTGCGCTGCCAAGAGTGGGGCGGGGCCGTGCTGGCGTTCCACGCAGAAGGGCTGCTCTGCATGGCACAGATGAACCTCTGAACATCCCCTCCAGCAGCTCCAGGCCTGCCTGCTTCTGATGAACGGGAAAAGGCAAAGCAAGTCCTGGAAACTCTGAGCAGGGCAGGTCGAGAGCTCTTAACATCCTGTCCTGCTCCCTGCTTTTCCTGGCCATTGCTTTTTGGAGCAGGGTGGGGAGGGCAGAGCAGCGAAATTATAGTCGGCAAACTTCCACTACTGGCTGTCCTCCGCTGCACTCCACAACAGCCAGGGATGCCTAAATCAACTCCAGCTGGAGGCAAACAAGCTGTATTTTTAGCTCCCTTCCCTTGCACGAGGCTGGAAAACAGCTCCCAGCAGGCGACTCAACCTGCTGCTCCCAACTCCGGTTTGCAGAGCACCAGGAGCTGCACCCCAAGTGCTACCCAGCAGCATCCCAGCATGTTCCCAAACAGCCACGTAGTGACACGGAACCAGATCCAGCCTCTCCCTTCTCACACACCACCCAGTGGTACCTCCTGGTCCCCTGAGCCCCAGCAAGGCAGGCTCCGAGTGATGCCTCATCAACCACACCGTGGTGTCCCTCAGCATGGATGTGGGGACAGCCCCGTTCAGTTACACAGGAACCCCTCGCCCTGGCACTGCTGCAGGACCTGACCCCGCATGGGCCTGTGCATGCTGTGGTGCATGGGCTCTGCTTGGGGAGAAGAGGAAAAACCCTTCCCTGTGAGGGAAGTGAGGCCCTGGCAAAGGTTCCCCAGAGAAGCTGTGGCTGCCCCATCCCTGGAAGTGTCCAAGGTTGGATGGGGCCAGGCTGGATGGGGCTTGGAGCACCCTGGGATAGTGGATGGTGTCCCTGCCCACGGCAGGAGATTGGAATTGGATGAGCTTTAAGGTCCTTTCAACCCAAACCAGTCTGGATTCTATGAAAAAGGGCTGTAACCAAAGTGTGGGGGGATGACCCAGCAGCAGGAGAGGGTCTGGCTGCTGGAAGCCCCAGGCTGCTGCCAGCACCTGGAAATGGCAAACTGCACAGGTACCACCGTACGCATCAGCTCCATCACACCATCTCTTCCCAATCGTCTGAAATGGGATTTGCAAGTGCCTGGAGGAAGCCTTGAGCTCTTCCCTGCACCAGCTCAAGGGGCTTATAAAATAAATCCATTGGATATTTTGATACATTCATGCAGCAGCAGCTCTCGCTGGCCAAATGCAGCCTTACACACACACACACACATTTTCTTTAAAATTATTCTTCTTTTCCCCAAGAGAGACAGTGGAGAAGTAGCTGCATCCAAACAAGCAGAGGAGCACGAGGGCTCCCAGCAGCTCCCTCTCCACAGCCCCCAGAGGGTTTCTGAAGCCTCGGAGCCTCTGCAGCCATGGGCAGCAGCGGGGAGGAGCCGCTCCTGGCCCTGTGCCCGGCTGCTCACACTGTGCCTGCCCCGGAGCCCCCCGGAGCCCCCCACGCCCGGCAGGATGAGGGGTCCCAAAGCACGGCCACCACACCCCCATCGCCGCTCCGGGCACCTCCCGGCATTGCCCTTGGGCCTTGAGCTGGAACACCTCCCACGCCACCCCTCGCTGTGCCGGACGTCAGAGACACTGCCCGGCCCTGAGAGCCCAGCACCCCTGCATCCCCCCAGCTGAGGGGGCACAGCCCCTCCCACCTCCCCACAGCACCCACGGGTCCTCTCCGGTCAGCAAACAAAGATGGAAAAAAGGAAGGAGAGGAACAGGATTTGTTTCATAGCTTGACCAAGACTAGGAAAAGAATTTAAAAATCAGGATTGGCGCAAGAGGCTCCCCAACACCGTGCCAGAGCCAACTGTCCCATGGAGCAACATCTCACACTCCCACAAGCTCCCACATCCAACACCAAGGCTCACATGCAGCTCCACTGCTATCCAAGGGAAAACAATGAAAAAGTTTAAACAGCCTTTGCTTTTGTTACTGAGGGACATTTGTACATTAACCTTGTTTTCCTTGCTGGGACAACAGCTTTCCCCTGTGACATATCCAAGGCACAGGAGGAGGCACAGGAGCCTGCTCGAGGGCAGCACAGCAGCAGGTACCGGCGCAGGAGCCTGCCCAGAGGTGCAGGAGCCCCCTCGGAGGAGGGAGGGGAGCCCTGCTCGAGGTGCTGCACCTGGCAAAGCAGCCACGCTGCCATCAGAGCCTTTCATGCCGCTCACTTTGATGCTCTCTTTGATGTCCAGGATTGACACAGCACAAGGAATAGCTGATTAGATTAAAATCTGCTCTCTTTAGAGTCGTTAACTCCCTAAATATAAAAGTTATAAAATAGTAACACTGTTTACAGACAGCCTCGTGTCACTTGTGCCCAAGGGTCAGTGGTCCTGTCCATGCCGGCCTGTAATGATGATGTGCAGCAGCAGCAGGACAACAACACGTGACATCCAACCAAACATTTTTTTGTGTTGATCTGAGCTTTGCCCAAAACCCAGAGAAAAGAGAGGGGAAAATTAAAAAATCAATGCCTAACAAAACAGAAGAGATAGGGAAAGGCAGTGAAGCCCAGGGTGGGCAGAGCTGAGGGTGATGCAGGGCCAGTGCACAGCCACTGCCAGGTCCTCTGGGACACAGTGACCTCTGCTTTTACTTCCAGCCCAGATGGGCTCCAACACCTATGTGCCAACCTGAGCAGCAGGAGCGTGGGGAGCCCCAGGGGTGTTCACCAAGGGTCCTCGGATACAAAGGTTCTCCACCTCTTCTCCCAAATTATTATTTTCACAATATCGAAGCACTTCATCACTGTCTCAAGCTCCAGAGGTTCGTCAGGAGAGATGCAGAGGTTTGGCTCCGTGGGAAGAAGGAAGGAGAGATGTGGAAGGAGGGATGCTGCCCACATCACCCCATCCATACCCGGGAGGGGGACATCCTGGTGTACATCACCTGAGGCACAGGCAGCCAACCCAAAATCCACGCTTTCCCCTCGAGCAGCATCCAGGCTCCACTTTTATCCATGTTTTCCATTTTATGTTTACCACATAAAATTCCCTCTGGTCTCCCCCAGCACCAATCCTGGGCAGAGCTTGGCCAGCCTTCAGAGTCCCACACCAGGATATCCATACCTGTTCAGACAAATGTTAATTCTGCAGGTTGGTATTTTCCACACCAAATATGATTATTTATTAATTTCCCCTCCCCCTTTTTATTCCTCTTTTTTTTTTCCTTCCCCTCCCCCCTAAAAAGCTCCAGCCGAGATTGCTCAGCCCCTTCCAAGAATGAGGCTTTAGAAGAGCTATGCTGCTCCACCCGTGCATTAACGAAAAAAGTAATAAAATATGGCAACCCTTTCCTTAATTGGCTCAGTGACAGCAGGATACAAAATCTGGGCAGCAGTTGTGTCTACGCTTTTTGTTGTCCTCGGGAAAATTAGTTCAAAACTGGATCACTGTTGAGGGGAGGACAGAACAGCCCGTGCAGCAGCCACATCTCCTTCCTGGGGTTCCTGAGGAGCCCAGCGCAGCCCCCGCAGCAGCAGGGACCCCTTCCGAGCTCGAGGGGACAGGTCCCCCCTCCACGTCCCCGGCCCCATCAGTGACCCTGCACTACTGCCAGCATCAGCCTTCCCAACCAGCTTCGCTGAATCCGCCCTTGGCACGGGCCTGTCCAGGAGGAACAGGGCCCGAGGAGGGAACACAGCCCCCAGCTGTGTAACCAGCACAGCTTCTGACCTAAGGAAGGCACCCCAGGGAGAGGGGGGGCCGTCAGCCTCCTCCAGCCAATTCACATCCAGCGTTACCTAATTTTTCCGTGCTTTATTTGCATCAGCTGTGCATATTTAACACCAAATCTGAAGCTCAAAGCCACGGCCAGCACAGAGCATCCCCCAGCCAGGCCAGCACAGAGCACCCCTTGGCCACACCATCACCCCTACTCCTCCCTCCCAGCACACCTGAACACACCAAACAGAACTTGGCCTTTCCTCCCACCACTCCTGCCGTAATAACTCCACAAATTTCTCTGAGGCTTTCTGAAAATCCCAGTGATCCGTCTCCCAGCTGCCCTCCCCAATCACTTTATTGCCATACTAGAAAAAGAACACCCCCTGCTGCAGTTAAACTGGATTTCCCCTAGACAAGCCAGTGTTGCTGTCCCTAATCCATCAAACTGAAGCAGCATTTCCATACCAGCTTTAATTATTTTCCCAGCCAATTTGCCTGGTGCTAAAGCAAAGTTGCTCCACATAATTTCCACTGCTCTCCCTGCATCTCTTAATGAAGGGCAGAGCCAAGAGGCTGCATTCCCATGCAGCAGTTCCCTTCAGTGAGGGATCCCTGTCTGCTGGCAGTTCAGCTGCTTCATTCTTAAACCCTCCAGAAGAGCCACCAGAGCCCACCAGGCCCTGGCCATTTGTGCTCTTTAACTCCTTCCTTTGCACAGCACCACTGCAGAGCTGTGCTCCCCAATCTCCCAGGCTGGTGCCAGCCTTGCAGCACATTATCGGCATTTCATGGAGATCCTGACCAGGGAGCAGCAGCAGCTCCAGGAGCTTGGGGTTCCTGCATGGGACAAGCATGCTCCGGCTAAAGCCTACAAGGTCTCCACGTCGTTCACCTCCACGATGTCCGAGAGGCAAGCACCAAACAAAGATCCTCTGTTTGATCTCCAGTGATATCCTGGTACAAGGGAAGATTTTGCCTCTTTTCTACAAACAGTGCCAAGGGAGGTGACAGCCCCTGGAGTGCTCCCACAGGACCTCAGCACAGCACGTGTGCACCAAGGACTCCCAGGGGACGCGGCGTTTGGAGCCCTTGAGCTGCAGAGTGGATCAGGAAGGGATTCCCTGCAGTTTGCTCCCTGGCTCCTGCAGCCGTACAGCGGGAATCATGCCATGAGGATTCCTCATCAGCTGGAGGGGCTTGAAGACGCCCCAGGCAGCACCGGTGCACGCTGTCCTCCAGGACATATGGGGCACTGACACCACGTGGGAACCTTCCCCTGCCCCCTCCGTCAGTGGCCGAGGGTTGACAGGACACAAAAGGCCCAGGGCACCTCTCCAGCCCCTCCGATGTGGCAGGTCCCTGGAGCACAGCACAGTTGCTTCCAATTCTTGGGGAAGACAGCAGCTCCCCAGGGTCCCCAGCACTTCCCTCCCCAGTCTGTGAAACCTGGGGCTGCAGCAGCCAGGCTCAGCCTCTGGCAGGTCACAGCCCATGGCAACCCTCTTCCCCACACACTGCATATGTCAGTCGGTCCCTCCGTTGGTCCATCCATCCCATTCCCCCTGCAATGCCCAAACCCACAGTCCCTGCCCCTCTGCCAGCAGCTGCCACCACAGCTCGGAGGCTGAAACCTCGGCTGCAGCTGGGAGGTCACAGTGATGCCGAGGGCTGGGAGGGGGGGCTGCAGCACTGCCAGGGACAGCTGCAGGCACGCGGCTTTAGCGGGAGCAGTCCCACTTTCCCAAGGCCATCGCAGATGTGAGTGACCCCCTTCCAGCCTGGCCCTTGAGAAAAGCAGCTGGGGACTGGGCATGCCACCAAATTGGCACATCCAGCACTCACAGAGCCCTGGCAGCCCTGCCATCCCCCTGCCATCCCCCTGCAAATCGTCCCTCCCCTCCTGCCACAGGACTCCACAGCTCCAGGTCTCACCACCCCTCCCCTCCCTTACCTCTCCTGCAGCTCTGTGCTCTCCTGCTGCGCCGCTCTGCCAGCCTCTCCAGCTGATGCTGTACGGCAGGCGAGCAGACCCAGCACTCATGTCTGCACCAGCAGCTCCTGAAAGCAGCCCTGCTCCCAGCTGGCTCCTGCCAGACCACACATGGCAGCAGCCTTTTGATCTGAGCCTTTCTCCAGGTGCACTCTGTGGCTCTGCATCCTTCCCCTCTTCCTCAGCCACTGCCTGCAATGCGGCTCCAGCCCAGCCTCATCCCACCACAGCCAGCAGCCCCAGGCCCAGCAAGGATGAGGGAGGGCATGGCTGCAGTGGCAGCTGGTGCTCTGGAATAACCTTTGGGCTCCAGAGTAAGTCACGGCTCTGATCCCCCAGATGGATGCTGCGGAGATCATCCAGCTCCGCACAGAGATCCGTCCTGCTGAGGAGGAGCGTGCTGCAAGGCAAACTCCTTGGTCTCTCCAGAGGCTGGAACAGCAGCAGCCGGCTCCAGGGCCGTACCAGGGGACCAGCATCCTTCAGGGCCTGCACCCCACGAGGCACACCAGGGTTATCCCCACTCCAGTGCTTCCTATGGGACACCGAGTGCTGGACACTGCCACTACTCACCCACAGAGGAGCAGAGTTCAAAGAGGTGCAGAGACACGACCACAGCCAAGGCGAGGCTGGGCTCATGGCAAAGCCCACCATGGGGAACAGCCGGGGGACACAGACCCACACCTGGGAAGGTACCATGCTGCTGCCACGTGAGTGTGACACAGCGAGGGGCCAGTGTGTCCCAGCAAGGAGCTGGCCCCTCACCAGTGCTCCCCAGGACCCCTCCAGCCACGCAAAAGTCAAAGCTCTGCTGCAGGGATGTTTTCTGGGAGATGGAATAACAACAGAACGTCAACCAAAGAAGGGGGGTTCCCCCTGCACGGCACAATCCCACCCCAGCCCGAGAGGGGCATCCCCCCACTGTGCCTCCCGACCCGTTCCGGGCACTGCCCCTCTGCACCACCCGGCCCGTGCTGGGAAGGGACAAAACTGAACGGGGCCAAGGGAGCGAGAACGGCTCTGGAGGAGACGGGAGCTGCTGTCTGAACCAAAGGCTCCGTCACGTTCCCGCTGGCTCAGGGCTGCCGTGTGTCCTGATGGAGCTCCAAGGAGCACGCGTGCCCGGCACCACGTCGGCCCCCAGTCCCCGAGAACACACGCTGCCCATGCCATCGTTTCAGTCCCCTTTTGCTGCTCAGCGTGGCAGCAGGACAGAAGCAGTTCCGAGCCCTGGCAGATCCCGGCCTCACGCTGCGGGTGGAGGCTGTGCAGGCAGCCCGGAGCCTTGTCGCTGTCCCGACCCGGCGCCCTCTCCAACCTGCCCACCCCAAAACCACAGATCGGCTGCACTGCCGACAGATACCAGAGCCGGGAAACCCAAGGGCCATTGTGCTGCTCTGTGCAAGGTTAAATATATCTGCACAGCTCCGCGGGCTGCATTCCTGGGAGGCTGGAAGGATAAACAAGACTTCCTGCAGGAACTGGAGACAATGGGGGGATAATTAGTGCTAATGCCCAGTGCAGAAACAATGCAGGTATTTTGGACTTTTACACCCTCCTCCCCCCACCCCCGAAATGCTCAGAAAGAGGCACTCAGACTGGTGTAACGGGGCCAGCTAAAAGAGATTAATGATTTTAAACGAGGGAAGCTGCCGAGGGTTCAGCCTGGGGCTTCACCATTCCAGGCTTCCAGGCACACGAGGACAAGTCTCGCAGACACGTTTTTCCCAGAGCCAGCCCAGCTCAAGCTGGCTGGGGGGGTCCCAGCACAGGAGGTTTGGAGATGGAGCTGCGCCCCGTGCCCCAGCCGTGCTTCGCTTCCAGCACGGCACAGCCGGCGATGCCAGCGCAGCTCCGATCAGCCGCGGGCAAACTGCGGGGAGGGACCCCCGGGGCCGGGACCCCCACAGCCAGGCCGCCCTCCGCAGCCAGCCAGAGGAGGCCAGAGATTGCTGTTCCTACAGTTACCTCCTCTTCATTCCAGAGAAGGCCCAACTAGGGCTTGTTTTCAAATCACAGCAATTTTTAATCCTTTTTCCTACCCCAGTCCCTCGGGAGTGCTCCGTGCACCAGCCAGATTTCCCCGTCCTCCTCCCGCGCTGCGGAGTGAGAGGGACCCAGTGCTCCCTGGACACTCTTCCAGCGCATTACACAGGTCATTTAAAGCCTTTCAGGACAAAATGCTCCCGCGCCTGAGGTGACTCAAAACCATTAGCATCTCTTTGGGGAGGCCTCTCCACCCGCACCACTGCTGCACAGGAGCACTTTTGCCCTCCGTCTCAAAATAAAATACATTTATGAACAAAAAAGCACCAATTCCCCTTGGCTCAGCCTCCCCCTGCAATATCCCCTGCCGAGGGGCTGCATCTCCAGAGAGAGAGGAGGAGGCTCCAGCACACAGAAGGGACAGGTATGGCAGAGCCACTGCCTGTCCCCATGTCCCATGCTCTGCTCTGAATGTCACCAACACCCACACTGGTGTCCTTCACACTTTATGAAGCACACCAAAGGATGCTCCACCAGCAGTACCACACTGCATCCTCTGGGATCAGCCCCAAGCTCCCTCCCCAGCCACCCAGGAGGGGCTTCCTGAGCCAAGGACACCAGCACAGCCGTGCCACTGCAGGACACAGATTCCCATGGCTCATGCCAGGATGGGGATTAACTGCTGAAGGCAGGCCCGGAGCTCACACAGCCAGAGGAGAACCATGCAGCTCACCCACCATCCCATGGATCAGCCTGTGGCAATGGACCAGGGAACAACCCTGAACCCAGCACAGGCCGCACCCCAGAGCACACCAAACTAAAGTCCACCATCCCCACCCAGTTCCTGCAGGACCTGGACCGTGCTGGTTGCCTCCATCACCCCTCTTCCCGGCCAGCTTCACCACGCTGCATCTCTCAAAGTTCTCCTCCCAGCTCTGAGGGGCAGCCAAGGTAATTTTGGCAGCACGAAGGAGCTGCAGATCTGCCTGCCATCCCTTTCAGCTCTGCTCAGCTGCAATTCAGGAGACAAAGCAGGTAACTACAAAGGTAATTTCCTCCTGCCATCCCCGCTCACTCCCTGTGGGCTGCCGGAGGGAGGCAGAGGCTTCTGGCAACAAGCAGCAAGGCACAGACAATACCTGCTCTCATGCACTGACGAGTTCTTTAATGATCTGAGCGGAACCCAAAACGTTCCGAATTTTGCATTTGTCACAATCACAGACGATGCCGGAGCCTCGCTGGGGGTTTGACACACCAAGGCGCCTTTGCCTCCAAGAACTGCTGGTTCCCCGTGGGAGACCGCTGCGGCTCCACGGACAGAGGCACAGCTCGCAGCTGCTGAGGAATGACAACTGCACACAAATTCCTGGGTGCTGGAGGGAGCATAGCACTCTGCAGGGTCACTCCGGGACTGACCACAACAGTGGCCAGAGGCTTGGGAAAGTACTGACAAGAGCAAAAGAGTTTAAAAAAATAATAGGATTATATATATAGATATATATTCAGTCTGGCAGGCCCGTGGTCTCCCTCATCCCAGTGCTGGAGCACTGAGCAGCTTTCCAAGGCCCCTCTCCTGCCCACTGTCACCCCCACATGCAGCAAGGACACCAGAGCAGGGTCTGGTCCCACGGTGGCCCTGGCACAGCCAAGGGGCTGTGAGGAGTCCCCAGCCCTGTGGCACCTCCCCCCGGGACACAGGTCACCCTGCCACTGCTGAGTGACCCCGCAGAGCATCTGAGTCACTTCCCAACGTGCAGGGACACGGCTGTAATGCTGTGATGATTATTCATGAGATGAAGCTGCTAAAGGACCTCAGGAATCGGATGAAAGTGACGGAAAAAGGCTGAAAGATTCCATGCCAGAAAACCACAGACATGTCACATGTGGAGACAGGACAGGGAGGTGACAGCACCAGCACCCCTATAGCCCCCTCTGATGCCAGCCGGGCTCCTCCCTTCCCAATACAACGGAGCTGCTGACCAGAGCCATGTCCTTCCCAGAAATTCAGTTTTGCACTATCTGCAGGCTCTCACAGCTGGCACAAGGCAGCCCAAATCCTGGGAGAACAAGGAGGCCAGGAAGGATCCGATCTGGATTTGGGGGCCAAGAAGAAAAATCACAGAGGATAAAAACAAGGAGACTGTTCCTGGGAGAGGCCAGCCCTCATCAGGGAGAAACAGGAGAATTCCCAGGAGAAAAACAAACCTGAGAGGCAAAGCACAGAGAAGCTGGGATCCCAGAGAATGGCAGGCATGGCCGCGGGGATCCCAGGGGACACATCCCACCACCAGCCACGGAGGAGAAGGAACACGACAAGGAAGAAGACTCTGGAGGGTTGCTCCTCACCGAGTCACGCAGCTCAGCACTCACCACCCTCCTGACAGACAAACCCCATCCTGTTCTCCTTCCTGCAGGCACACAAACGCTGCCAGCACCAGGGAGCAGAGCAGGAGCCACTGCGGCCAGGGAAAACCTCCAAGCTAAAAAAAACCCTTAAAGCATGTTTCTGGGAGGGGAAAACATCAACACAGGCAGCGAGAGACACCGGCGGAGAGCGCAAGGCCAGGTCCCGGTGGAGTTTCTGAGCCGGCCGAGATCCTGGCTCGGTGCTCCAGCCCCCGCACTCAGCATTCAGCTCCAGGAGCGCCGGCAGCGCTGCAGCGCAGCGAGGGGGGAGAGAGAACCCCTGGCAACACGGCGCTGCCAGGGCTCCAGCCGGGCTCGGGAGACGCCGACGTGCGCAGAGGCTGCTCCGGGGACGTGCTCCCCACGGCTCCCCTGTGCCGGCTGCAACATCAGCTGCTTAAGATAAACAAAATGCCATTACACGGCCTGAGCCAACGTGTTTCTGCAGCAGGCCAGAGCTGTGGGATGCCTGCTGCACCTGGGGAGCACCGGCACTGCGCTGGCACACCGTGCTCCCGGGTGAGAATCCACTGGGGTCCACAGGGAGCTCTGGGGATGGAGACTGAGCCCTGCTCACTTGGGGTCACCTGGAGCCCGCTGCCCAGGACCGTGACCCGCTGGGTTCCAAATACCTCCATAGACAGAGACTCCAAAGCCTCTCCCGGCAGCATTTCACCAACCTCACACTTAAAAAATCCCACATTTTCTCCCATGAGATCTCAGCCAGATGCAAGGAGGTAAGAATACAAGATGCACACACCTCGTCCAAATCCACAGTACCAGGGCAGCACCCACCAGCAGCCCTGGCTGCTCTTGGCTGTCCCATCAGGGTAAAACCCCTCGTGCAGGACTTCCAAAGCCTGGATCTACATCTGCTCTCTTGCATGGGAAGCATGCAGAGTGCTGGGGTTCTGGAGGACTTACACAAGGGATGTGAAGCTCCTGTGCCTCTTCTTTCCCCACTGCATGGAGACTGCAGACCCCTGCCACCCTCATGTGCCTCATTCCCAAACCATCTGCCTCATTCCCAAACCATCTGCCTCATGCCCAAACCATCTGCCTCCAACCAGCGCTGAAGAGAAACTGCTGAGAAAGAAGCCAGAGAGCAGCTCCCCCACACCCCAGAACCTTGGACACCCCCGGCAGCACAAGCACACAGCCAGCAGTGCCACCGTCACAGCGTCGCGCTGGGGCTCAGCATCAGCACGACAGTGCGAGTGGCAGCCTGAGCCAGTACAGCATCCAGCCAAAACCCCAGCCTGCTCCTTAAAGAAGTGTCGAGCCAGGTCACCCTGCAGCTCAAAACCCCCCAAAATTCCTCCTCCCCAGGAGGCCCAGGGGGCAGTGAACGAGAGCAGCTGCCCACAGCCCCAACACCAGGAGCTCAAAGGCCGGTGCTACCGCCCCAGCCCAGCCCTGCTCTGGGTTCTTGAGCACCCTTGAGACCACCCTTCCCTGCCTCACTGCATTCAGTCCTGTTACAC
Organism: Dicrurus megarhynchus; assembly: GCA_013399195.1. Classification (NCBI taxonomy): domain Eukaryota; kingdom Metazoa; phylum Chordata; class Aves; order Passeriformes; family Dicruridae; genus Dicrurus; species Dicrurus megarhynchus. The sequence continues at coordinate 198,108 of VXAD01006085.1, forward strand.
AACCAGGTTTGTGGGGTTCTTTGAGGACCATCCACGAAATGCACTGAAGCTGCTCTGTGTCTCTTTGAAAAAGAAAGCTAATTTATTCCTCAGTATCGCTGCTGTGCTGCCAGAGGATGCTGCAGGCTGCACCTTGGAGAGCTGGCACGTCCCTACCTCCCCTGTGCCCCCACGGATCTTCTCCAGATAACACCAACCACCCTGGGCCTGAACCCTGCTCCAGCCAGGCCTCTGCCTCCTGCCTCAATGTAATCTTTTCCCCTTCAGTCAACCAACTCAAAATTGAGTTTGTGTATTAAAGCAAAATTTAATTTCTAGGCCATTATCCCAACGTGGTCTAGTTCCTGCATCTGCAAAACGAGCAATAGGCGAACAGACTGAGCAATTCATTTCCCTCTAAGACACAAATCTCAGTTATAAACAATAATGACGTTCCGCAGAGGCATGGAGCCCTTTCATTTTGAATCCCATGGAAAGTGTGAAGCTGGGGGACCCCTGACGCAGCTGGCACACGGAGCTGCTGCATGTGTTCCTGCACGGCTGCAACACACATCCCTTGGATCTGCCCTCAGAGTCTCAGTGATGCAGCAAGTTTCCATTTATTTCTCACATCGGCTTTTCATAAGCCTCTGGGTTTTCCTTTTCCCCCTCTAACAGCGTCTTCAGACAGTGAGATCTATAAAATACACAGTTCTCAGACCTGAGAGCTTGCAGCATCCAACTGCAACATCCGTAAAAAAATCCCAGGAAAATCAAAAACTCCAACTCCCCCAAACAAACAAAAACCCCACATAACTCTCCCCTCCCTCTCCCCCACTTCCCTTCAGTCACTCTACTCTTTTGAGAGTAAAAAACTCAGAAGCAGCTTAACCCACACAGTGACAGCAGCGTCCCCATTCATTCACAGGCCACTCTGGCTGACATTCCATTCCAACCGGATCCCATCCGCACCCTTTTCCTGTCTGAGGGCGGAAATCCCACGGGAAATGCCCCAGAGGAAGCAAACCAGATGCCACCACCCAGTCGGGAAGACCTGGCAGCGGCGTTGGGCTCCTGCAGCAGCTCCTCGCTGGGACCTCCCAGCCAGCACAGCTTCAATAACAAACAGTTCCCATCAGAATCACCACAAGCCTTTTCCACTTTGATTTAAGAGACTCCCCCGGTTCAGCACAGTCCAAAATGCTCCTGGACCATGCCAGGGCAGCCCTGGCTGAGGTGGGAGCAGACACAGAGCACACTGGGCTTTCCCACACCCCTGGGCAATGGGGGACGTGATGGCACCGCAGTGGTGCAGTGTCCCCTCCCCGGTCCTGGGCTCTGGGAGCAGCCACTGGTGTAGCACCAGGGGACATCTGGGACAGCCCACATCCCCTACGAGCAAACGCACAGAAAGGGACATCATATAGGGGGAGGGAAAGGGGGACAGGGACATGATATTTAGGTTGGACATCAGGAAATGTTTTTTCACCCAACAGGTGGTTGAACACTGCACAGGCCCCCAGGGAAGTGGTCATGGCCCCAAGGCTGCCAGAGCTCAAAAAGCACTTGGACAATGCTTTCAGGCAGATGATGAGATTCTTGGGGTGTCCTGCCCAGGGCCAGGAACTGGACTCAAAGCTCCTGATGGACCCCTTCCAACTCAGCCTATTCCATGATTCTGTGAGAGGGATGACAGCAGCACCGAAATGCAGGGAACTCCTCCAGCAGAGAGATGTCCCCTGCCCTCCTGGCACCCCGGGCACTCCAGGTTTGTTTGCTGGGGGAGGAAGCCAAGCCCACAGTGACACGGGGACCAGTGAGCTGCATGGAGGCTGACTAGCACCACCGAGCTGAGACTGCATGAAAAGGAGATAAAAAGTGGTCCAGCCTGACCCCCCCACCAGCCCCGGCTGCACCCCGATTTTTGTCATCCAGCCCCATCCCCACCCTGGGGGCCAGCAACCCACTCCTCTCCCCTCTGTCTTGATGGGCATTACTAGAGGCTGGGGGCTGCCTTCCCCACAGCAGTAAACAAGGGTAAGGGTGTCCCCACCCTGGCCACAGGACCCGCCTGGCCCCAGAGGGGAGGCAGAGGGATGGACTGCCAGCAAGCACAATCGGCTGTTTCCTGAGAAAGTGCAGCTCACAGAAGGGGCAATTCTGCCACCGGCCATGCTCCCTGGGCCAGGGGCTGGGATGAAGACAGGGGAAGGGCAGATGCTGAAGCCACCACATCCTGCTGATGCTGGCAGGGCCCCACCACTGGCACCCCAAAAGCCGGGGCTGCAGCATGCCTAGCTCTGCCCCACATCCTCCCGAGAACGACACAGCCACAAGCTCGGGGCTCAGCACCGTGCCCCTCCCTGCACCCATGGATGGAGAGGCAGGTCCGGGGCCGCTGGCACCAAGGTCCAACCCGAAGTTTGCAGCACTGTGTAAGAACACACACAGGCGCCCAGGATCCGAGGGGTGAGACGCTCCCTGCACGCTGCTGGAGCCCCTCGCCCTCGCACAGCACAAGGCGCCTTTCAGAGCCGCACAGACGCACCATTCTCCCGCTGCTGACCTCCTTGCCCTGGCATTTTTGGGATCCGGGCTCCACAGTAGGGAGCGATGGCGTTGGAAGCAGCAGCTTAAGGCCGGCCAGCAGCATCCCCACGTGTGTGCTCGCTAATCAGAGGGGCTGCTCGTTCGCACAAGATGAAGGTACAGCCAGGCACTCATTAGGCTGCAACACACACTCGCTTTCCAGGCAAAGAACACCGAAAACACGGGAAAGCAGCAACACAGGCTCCAGCCTCCCCAGGGCTTTGTCCCTCCCCAGGAGGGAGCTCAGATGAGCAGCCACAGACCCTCTTGCCCCAAAGAGGGGAGCACCAGCCTCAGACAGGTTCCGAGCAGGCAAGGTGGGTTTGTTACAGAAGGTGTGTTTGTTACCAGCAGCATCAACTCCTTCCAGAGGAACAAAATAATCACGCTGCTCATCAGCTTCATTTAATGAACCAGCTGTGCAGCCTGCAGAGACAGTTCTGGTTCCAGCATCTCTGATGGGACAGCCATGGTCTCTCCAGTGACCAGCCTTCGGGATGCACCAACCCCCTAAAGCCAGGGGCTGACCCAAGGGCTAAAAGGCTCAATGCCTCCCTCCTCACTACAAAAGCCCCGACCGACAGCTCAGAAACCCCCAGAGAGCCCAGGGGAGTCGCAGCATGGGTTTGGAAACACCTATCCATCCCTAGAGGGGATGCAGCAGGAGACAACATAATCCTGGCTTTAAAAGTAAGTAATTTATCAATCTCACAAGTCCCGGGGCTGATCCCACCCCGCTCACACACTAACACACACCCCCGAGCCGTGCCTGTACCTTGGAGGCCAGCGCAGCTCCGCGGGTGCACGCTGTGCAAGGCAGGGATTTATCACCCACTGCAGCTCCATTTCTTTTGCAAAGCAGCATTTCCAAACCAGGCAGGACGCGGGCTGTGCACAGGCACGGCCTCCCAGCCGCCATGGAAGGCTGCGCAGGGCACAGACCCAGCTCCGAGCGCAGCAGCCGGCACACCCAGGGCTCTGTAAGCACCTGCCTGAACCGAGACAGCTGCTGCTGTCGTTGGCATCAATTCATCCTTCCTCCTCGTATTCCTACTGCACTTATTGTCTTTTCCCAGGAGCATCCTCAGGGAGCATCTCCTCAGTGCGAGAGCATACCAGCACCGCTGCCTGGGCCAGCCTCCCTCCTTCCCTCCCTCCGCGCTTTTATTACCCTCTGGCCAGGGGCACAAGCCAAGCACGGAGCCTCGAGTCCGCTCCTCGACGGTGAAATGCAGCAGCGACAACCTCAGCACAGAGCCCGTGGCACCCGCGGGAGCAGAGGCAGCTCCGCCACAGCCCCCCAGCCCTGACCGAGGGTCACCGCGTGTCGCTGCGGCGGGGGGCACAGGAGGGAAGGGCACTGCTGACCACATCGGAAGGGTCAAGGAGCAGCTCGAGCCCACGCTCAACGCCCCGCAGACAGGCCGACAGGTCGGTGGCACCTCCCGGGTTTGCCAGACGCTGCCCGACGATGCCCCCCTGCCACCTGGGAGCCAACAGCGCCCTGTGCTCTGCCAGGCACCGCTGCCAGCTCCCACCCGGCTGCGGCAGCTCCTCCGGCAGAGCCGGTCTCCTTGAAGCCGCCTTCTGACAACAAAAGCTGAGCCGAAACCTCCGGGCTGGCTGGGGAGACCTGGGCGACAGCCAGGAAGGGCAGGAGCCATTAACGCCGGCGTGTCCGGACTTGAGGGAATGACGGAGCAAGCAGAGCCATCTGCCCTCTCCAGAAACTCCGCAGACCGCTGGGCAGAACGGCCCTTCACCACACTCCAGCCCTTGCCAGCTGTGCTCTAGCCCTGCCAGCTGTGCACATAGGGGCAATAAACCTGCGGTTGGGATGTTTTTTGAGGCAAAACACAAAAATAAAGCGCGAGGAAGAGGTGTCACTCGGGCACGTTTTCCAGCAGCTCCACAGATCCTCGGCGCAAGCAAACACACTCTGCTGCCAGCCCAGCAGTGACACCCGAAAGCGCGGGCAGTACCCCGGCAATGTCTCCCGACCCCCGGGCACCGGGGGCAGCGCTGGCAGGCCCCCCGCACGTGGCCGTGTCTCTCCTCTGCGGCTTCCGAAGCGCCGGTCACGGAGCCCGCTGCCGTTTAACTTCATGGCCCGGAGTTTATCAGATTCCAGCCGCCCTGGGAAAGGGCGTGCGGGGGCCCAGGGGCAGCAGCGGCCCCGCACCGGCTCTGCCGCAGCGACGACAGCCCGGCACCACGAACCGCCGGGATCCGAAGTGCGGGCACGGGGCTGGGCGGCGGGAGGGATACGACACTGTCCACTGTAAAACCGGGGCGAAGGGGAACGGCGAGGGGGATGACGAGGTGGGCGCGGGATCCCTAAAGCCGCGGGCAGGGAGCCGGGAGCCGGCGAGTTCGTACCCGCTCCGCCCGCAACGCACCGCCGCTCCCCCGCAGGACGGCTCCCGGCGAGCCNGGCGGGCCCCGGGGGAGCCGAGGGACGGGGAAGGCCGCGGGGAGCCCCGAGAGGGGACAGGCCACCCGGGTCTCCCCGCCAAGCGGCGGAAGGTGCCGGGGCGGGCTGGCAGACGCACTCGGCAACCGGGAGAGGCGACTGGGAGCGGGGGGAGCCGGCAACCGCTCCCGGGAAGGGCGGG
>VXAD01006088.1:0-110143 GCA_013399195.1 Dicrurus megarhynchus
CTTCCCTTCCCTTCCCTTCTGCTGTTGTTTTCCGATGTGTATCACAGTATCATAAGCTTCATTTATCTTTTCTCCAAAACTATGAAACAAAACCTTTTATTCTTGGATGGTCCTTCTTCAGCAGCTAAGAAAGGCAGCTAGTGTCAGAAATTCAATGCCCTGTTTATTTCCAGTTGATGGCTGCTGTGTTTGCTTGAACCTCAGGTTACTTACCTGGTGATACTTGTGAAGTACTGCTGTGGATATAACAACTTTCTGTCTCAGGACAGTGGGGCCACTCTCTTGTCAAATATGTGGAATGAATTAGGCTTAGCTGATCTTTTCTTGGGACATAGGAAAGGATTAGGCAGTTGCTTGAGATCAGGTCCAGGGGCCTACCCCTCTATAAAGTTCCAGACCCTGGCCATAAAAATGTATTTGTATAAACAAACAAAGAAACAAATAAATATCTGCATATCTAAGTAATTATTCATATACCCTGTAAGTTTGTACAATTTCTAGACATAAGTGTATTTACATTTCCATATATTTGGCATATGCAGTGTTTAAAATTGAGGGCTTGGGTATCTCTAAATATCTGAATTGATCGAAATCTATAGAGAGAGTTACTCAGCAAAACTAAGCAAATTAATTAAATTTAAGAACATTATCTGGAAAAATGCTTAGGGTTTGAGATCTGTTGCACTGTCATGGTCATTCTTAAATTAGACTAGACAGAGTAGTAATAACAGCATTTTAGCAAAGTGTTGAATGCTTCAGGGTTAGGTCCATAACACATAAATATGGAAGACTAGTGAGAGGGTATGAGGGAACTGTGAAGTTACCCAGCTGTCATTAGAGGAATGAAAGTGGGTTTGCACCATAGATAAGCTTCACAGAAGAAGACAGACTGCCTATGATCTCGGACCAACAGACTTAGAATTAAACTAGATTTTTATCTATTTCTGGAATTAGAAGTCTGATCTTATGAAAGCTGTCATATATTTAAATGTCAGGCCCCTGCTACCATAAGCATTTTTACTCCTTGTGATGATGTTCTAGTGAGATTTCTCCCTAGAAAAATTAGATTACTCCACCATGAGTCACACAGGAACCTAAAGAGTGTAAAATATTTTGTATGAACATGATTAGCTCTGTATACAACGACACAAAGATGAAGGTGAACTGCACACGAATTATTTAAATAGTTTTAAGGTAAGTATGAGGTATTAGCATTTTCTTAGTTGGAACAGAGACTGCATTTACATAATTTGTCTTGATTATAAATCTTCATACAAGGCTCTGGGAAATGGTTCTAAACCATCTTCAGAAATGTTTTCACTGTCTTAGTATTGGGAGGTATACTAGACAGTGTGAGGGTGTTCAAACAAGGTATAGCCTGGACAAGGATTATACTTTGCTTTAGCTTTTACTGAGGCTTTTAAAGATCTAATATCAAGAACTATCAAGATTGGCATATCCAAATAATGAACTAGTTCTTCATTTCATATTCAAAGTTAATCCAAATGGAATAATACTGAATTGTGATTATATAAAGTATATGCATTTGTAATTGGGATTGAATGGCACCTGTGAAGTCTTTGTTCCACTGATTTTCTTTGTAAACATGTTTTAGCTAAATTCCAATGGCAGATTTTTAAATAAACAAGACCTTTCCTTAAATAATGACATCATAATTAGGATCTTATCCACAACATGGTAGTGTTTCAATTCTGATACTCTTTTTACACCTAACATCTATGTATAGTTACTAATACATTTTTTGTGTTGACACTTCCCTGTGAAGTAGAAACTAGTAAAATAAAATGCAAAAACTGACAAATTAGCTACAGACTACCTTCATTAGTAAAGTTTCTGAAGCGCAAGGTTAACATTTGACAGATCAAATTACTTTTCTGATTTTTAGAATATGACATGTACAGAAAATGATGGTCAATTGACTGCTTTCTTCTGTTCGTTTGTTTGTTTGGGTTTTTTTTGTTCTGTATCAACTCTCTGCCACTGCATTTTGTGAAAGATCTGAAGAGAAAATAAGTTTTGTTTCTTTACAAGGAAAATACTCTAAATATATCCTAATACAAGCATAACTATAATGTGTGTAGAAATAATGCTTGTAAGTAATAGTGCCATGGACAACTGAGACCATGTATTGTCCCAAGACTTTCCCAGCTCCTAACAAGAAGTAAGAGAAATTTGATGATACAAGAGCTTCTTAAAAATCATGCTACCCAGAACTTACATTCATTCAGTCTTTCAACTCCCTATCTAATTGAGACACTAGACTGTGAGGCCACTAAGCTCTTAGAGAAACGTAAACATTCAAGCATTTTAGTCAGACTTAATCTATGCAAATTGTACTGAGACATGCAAAAAGGTCAGAGTTTTCATTTTCAAAAAACACAATGGGCACAGCAGTGCCTTTTTTTTCACTGTAGGCTCATCACTGCAACACATACAAAAAAATGGGAAACCTGAGCTTGTATCTTCTCCAGCCTGAGATGACTCCTATGCACATAAGTCCTTTCATGAGGACAACTTCACCCCTATCAGAATGTCTTAGTTTGTCTGAGGAGTGGGGCCTCCACTCTTCTTGAAACCAGGATATATTGCAGCCAAAAATGTGAAAGGTGTGGAAGATGACAACTCAGTAATCCAGGGGGTGGGGTTTTCAACTGAGCGGATGTGGAGGGACCTGTGCAGTTTTTTAATCAAAGACTGATCTAAAGGAAACAGCACTGGTTGTTAAGGCCTTATGGAAAAGAAGAGTTTCCTGTCTAATTAGCTGCCTACTCTGAAAGAAGAGTCAGATTTTCTAGGTCCTTAGTGGCCATAGCTGTCTAATCTGCAGTGTGAAAGACATCTTTTTTTTTGTATCTTTATATGACTGTCTTTTCATTCCTGTGAAAGCTACTTATTCCCATCAGCTGCACAGCACCCATGGCACCTCTGGCACCCTGAGTAATTCCAGTTGATCAAGGTGCTTAATTGCTAGACAGTGTCATACCAAAGCATCTCTGATCTCAGGCACACAGGGGAAAAAACATCTTAAAGGCTCCATCTGAAAGGTTAATACACAGAGTAGAGACACACACTGTTAATAGAAAGATCTGGACTGTGAATCCCATATAGATGCATGGGATTTCATGCACAAAAGAGCAGGGTTTAAAATATGCAGCTTTTCTTAGGGTAGCTGTTCACAGCTCTAAATTCAGGCAGCTCTTCCTGCACTCTGCATGGAGGTCTGAGCTCTGTTCTACTTAAGGGTGACCTGCTGCACTGAAGCTTTTCCCCTGAATCTAACCCTATTCCCCTTTCCCCTGTATAATATAATCATTCTTTAAAAGGAGATAGTAGAAGCACAGAATCAGCAAGGCCTGCCCACTGCCTGAAACTATTTCTAACTGCCTTTTAAAGGTCAACAAGAGTTTACATCGGCAGTTATCAATTGCTCAGATGTTACTATTTTAAAAAAATCTCAGATGAGAGAAAAAATGGACAAGAATCTTAAAATATTTCATAGAATTTACCAGTGAAGGGTTTCTAGCTCTTTTAGAATTAGACAACAGACTTAAATGGAACTGAGCACTAGGAAAACTACAAAACAAAAATCTGTAGGTTGAATACATGAAACTTTTCCAGTGTACTGCTATTTGCAGTAATAATATTACTATTAATAATGCAGTATGCGTGCACTGTATTTGGTGATGTATGAAAAAACCCCTTGAATAAGTTAAAATTATTATCTAGGAAATTAATTTGTGCCACACTATGGATATCTTGTAAATTAGAAGCAAAACAAAGACATCTTTTATCTCTCTAAATTTTTATCTAATAGTTGGATTTCACAAGTTTAGTCTGGTCCTGGCACCTCTCTCAATGCAGCCAATTCTGTCCCTATTCCTTTGATTGAAAGAAGTGGTTGATTGTGTTATCCCTATGAGCAGTAGGCTGAATAACAAAGATTAAAGGGCACATGATTGTGTTCTTGCCAATGATAACAAAAGAATAGTGGCATGTTGCCACCTTCTATCGTTATAAGCTTGCCTGTGATTCTCCCCTCTGCGGCTTCAAAAGAGGAATTTCAGCTTTAGTTAATGCACAAGGTAACTTTTTGTGGACTCATTCAGTAGTACCAAACAATAATGATTAATGTATTCCAGAAGTTGCTTTCTTTTCTTTCCTTCAAATTACTGTTTTTTTCTTACGGTTTTTAATCAGTTTAAACACAACATCCTGTTGATAAGAGATTGAGCTGCTTTAACTGGAATGTAGTGCAAAGGAGACGTGATTGGCTGCAGCAATCTGGTCACAGCAGGTGGAATTTTTTAAGATCCTGTGGAGACTACAGCAGGTAAAAGACTGTAAGACTGTATGTATAAAATATGTTGATACTTGCAATAATTCTGCCTCTATCCAGCTTGAATTAATTTGAATTCTCTCATGCCATACCTAGAGAATAATTTCCACAGTTTATGAGATGGGATGCAGCAGATTAGGGTGTTCTTGGCATGTAATGATACGCACATTCCTGGTGTGATATGTGCTTTGTAAAGTTCGTTAGGAGAAAGGTGCCATGTTGATATCAGAGTAACATCTGATGATCCAAGTATCACCCTGTGAAAGGAGTTGATATTCGTCTGCTATAAATAAAAGTTTGTGTGTTTAGTTAAATATTTTTCATTGCATAAAAAAAAGGACTTTTTTTCTTTCTAATGGTTTTATTTTATTAATATATTCTTGGTTGGTATTGATTTATCTTTACCTTTATCTTTAATCTTTATCTAAACTGTCTTAAGCAATTAAATTTTAGATGAAATTACTTTTTTTCTGTTGTTTATTTATAAGTGTCATAATTTGCATAAGTGTATCAGTCAAGGTTAGCCAAGCTACTGCCAAATTTTCTGACGTGCTATTCATGATTGTCTATGATGTTGGCAACTCAAATCATAAGACGTCATTTTGGTTTCCTAATTAAAGTCTCAGAAGTAACAAGTAGTTGCTGCCCACAAATTAGGTTCACATGCTTTATTGCACTTGTGATTAGGAGACATGTCACACATACAAATATCCATTCTAACAAGAAATCCTTCATGAAAAGCATCATGAACAGTGAACCATGAGATGAAAGCTTGACTGGGCACAACATCTGTTGATGAGTGCCTTCTAGGTGCTTGAAAATTATTTAACAGAGCCAAGCATCCACTGTGAGATCTAATTTGCAGGAAATGTTGTAAAATGTAAATAAGACTGCAGTTTAATATGGAGCTTGCAAAGAGACTGTTCTTCAGTATGCAATGAGAGTGAACAGACTAAATAGGCCTATCTTCAGGAACCTGAGCAAAGTAAAAACTTTGGTTAAATATTTACTTTTCTATGTAATTTTTTGCATGAGTTCCCATTTACCTGTTAAAGTCTCAAATTGTAAAATGTGTCTATCCATCTGGATTTGCGCTCTTTGCTACCATTTTCTGATTAGATAAGGGAGTGGTCCCTAATATCTAAAAAATTTGTTGTGCTAATATTGCTAAATAATTCCTTTTCACCTTTTATTTATGGAGCTCCTAGCTACAAGGAGATTTTAAAGAAAACTAGAATCCAACAATGTTAAGATAAATTATTTCCTATTACATCTTGTAGTTTAATGGACCAGAAAATAAGAGTTACTTAGTATCACTCCTCAATTTATGTCTGTTTTGTTATTCTATGTACAGGACATATTCCTGCTAGGCTGGGAACATCATTATTTAAGTAAATAACTTCAATAACTCTCTTGGAACAATCATTGCATTAGCAGTTAGAAGCACAAGGCATGGGAGGCAGTTCTTAAGTACCCAGCTGGGGTGAGAAAATGTCAAAGAGCTGAGCTGGGAGATTTGAGGGGTCCCTCAGGCAGTTCAAACCTGTACCTCCCCTCTTAGGATAAGATTCACAACACCCATCTAGAAGAGTGAGCAGACCTGTATCCCATCATAATCCTGGATGCTGGGCCAGAATTACCTTGCTGGTTAAGGACTTGCATTAGGAGTCTTTGTATTGGGAGTTTCGTGACAACGCCGAAGTTTAGGAAGAGAACATGTTTCAGAGTACATCTTTACAGCTTCACCATTCACATAGCTGCTTCCTCTGATTAATTAGATAGCAAGACTTCATTAATGACTTAGCAGCAGGGTAGCTTGTACCCTTCTCCAGGAATCACATTAATAATGAAAAAAATGCAGAGATTACATATATAAGATGATACATATTTATATTTTAGGTTTCAAATCTCTGAAAATCTGATGCCAAGTTTCAGCAGAGAAGCTGAATCATGTTATTGAAATAAGACTTGCTGCATGTGGTCTCCCCTGATCGAATAAAACAAGCCCAAATGAAAATATAAAAATAGTAGCTTATATTAATGAATCTTATTTATGTTCATTTATGTTTAGTGAGAGTTTTGCATGAAGTGCAGCTAAAAAGCTGATCTTCTTGAATGGAAATCATTAGACCCTACAGAGGAGAAAAAGAGGAAGGAGGATCTTTTAAAGTGACAGCTGATTTCTGCAATCTCCTAATGATTCCCTTGGAGAGTTTTTGAAAGCATCCTGGAGACAAATGACTAAAAATTACAGCATCAATAGTTTTCTCTGGGAAGGCACTATTGCTGCAAAATTCCTTGCTCCAGGCAGAGTGGGAGGTGTAATTTGCAAGCACTGTTACTCCCTGCAACCTGAGACCACATAATGTGGACCACATTAGCTGAGAGAGAATGCCCACATCCCTATCTACTGAGCTCATATGTCAGCAATTCCTTCATTGCCAGTCCAGTCAAGTTTGGAACATAAGTAAATAAGCAGATGTGATATCTGTGCTTTATTCAAGCTTGCAACTAGAGGCCAAGCATCCTTGATGGAGCTGAGTGAACCAGCGTGAGGGTAACAAAATGGAAATTCTGATATAACAAAAAAGTAAGATTATTTTTCATGCTCAGATTTATTACAAAGCATTTGTAAGATGTTTCAAAGACCACTGCTAAAATCTAGTTTTAATCAAAAACTATAAGAACGCAAAGAATGAGGTCTTTGGGTAAAAAGTGAGGAAAAAAAAAAGGCATATCTTTGTTGAATAAATTCTGGGATATTTAACTTCTGGAAGTTTAATAAATAGATAATTGCTACATCTTGTTCTTATCCATCTTCCTGAAAGGTATTGTAGTCTAAAAACTCATCTGCCCATCACTTGGGGAAATGAATTGTCATCTTTATTTCATCTAGTTTGTCACAATTTGCCCTGTGGGTTTGTTACAAAGTTTTCCACCATTAATAATGAAACAATTGCATGATATATTTTTTCTGGGAAGTTTCTGACATGACGTTTATGCAACAAAATCACCTTGAATTATTATAGTGTGTGGGCAAGGTAACCTAAATAATTTCCAAATTATTTTCAGCATCTTCTTCAAAACTTGCAGATGCCTTTCCCTCAGTGCTCTGCACTCTGTTCCACAGCAAAAGTTTAAGACATTTGAGTGCCCAGTTTAAAATATTTTCATGTAGAGCCTGACAAAACTAGTTTTAAAGCTCAGCTGAAATGTTCTGCATAGACCTAAAAATCTGTTTGGGTTATGAGATCATGTTGAACTGCATAGTTGAAGTAGACATTCTTAAAAAAGTGGCCATTTGTGCACTTGTTATTTTGTACCATAACTGGTCCACGTAGCTTAACCTGTCTTTCCCATTTTCAGTGGGCCTTGATGAAACCTCATTTTCAGCTAGCAACTTGAATTTAAAACTTATGTAAAATAGAATAACTATTTTTCTTTTTTTATTAATTCAATGCAGACAGTAAGTAAGACAGAGAACTTTGTGATTGTAACTGGGAAACAAGAAATTTATAGGATTAATCTATAAACCAACTAGCCATCTATTCATAATTTCTCTTCTAAAATGTATGTCATATTATTAAACACTTTGCTTATGGTTTAAGTTCCAAGCTCTAACTCAACAGATTACTGAACTTTTAAGAAGTAAATTTGAAATATGTTTTAAATATGCAAGTTCTGAGTTGCCTTGGGATTCCAACATTCATATTAAGACTCAAAATGGAAATTATTTCAAATACTTAATTTAGATCTATGAATATTTTAAAGACTAATTTAATGCATAGGTTGTAACACAGGGCCTAAAGACTGTTTGCATATGAGTGAAGTTAAATAAGCTGCAATTTTCATTTGCAGCTATTTTAAAATATAGGTAATTTCTATGGAGTACCACATGGAGCTTTTTAGCTTATGTTTTGTTAATTATAGCATATATATTTGTTTTTAAAGAACACAAATTACTTAGTGTTTATTGTTTTCTTAACAGAGTAAACCGATGAATCATAGCCTGTGTCTACATGAGGCTCTGGTGTGCTGTTTCAACCAAAAATGAGCACAGAAACACAGACAATACCCATATAAAATATTATAAATAACCATCCATACAAAAATATTTAAATACTTTTTGACATTAACATGTTAGGAAAAGACACAGGAATCGGGGAAATTATTTTACAATTTTTACTATGAAGGCCTCAATCATTCTCCCAGGTTGCTGCTCATGCTGTCAATAAACTCGTTTATCTGTCACAGAAATTATTAAAATTACAGTCCCAAGACTTTCTTTCAGAAATGAAATAATGGCAAATAATTACTGTGATTGATAGACTTATTTCATGAAATAAGAAACAAATCTAAAGCAAGGGTTCTGAATTGCAAATACTATAGAAATCATTATGAATTACAATTATAATAAATAATAATCCAGGTATTTGACTTTTGTATCTGCACAGCTGTAAATGATATCAATCATGATGGCATTCATGTACTGCTGTGAACACAAGGAAGGAAATGATGGTCAGCCACGGAACATGGGCTCTTGGAGCTGCTGAGCAGAGAAATGGCTTTAAGGTATTTCTATGAATTTGACCATGCATGTGACAGCACCATGCTGAGTACAGCTCTGGTACTGCCTGGCTTTCCTGTCTTGGGCCAGCAAACGCTCTCCAAGAAAACACATGGGAATAAAATGGTTTGGTTATAGTGGTGAAAACTGTTACCATGCATGTCAACAAGGAGGATGCTCTCAGCTAACTCGCCCTGCCCTAGCACCTCCTTTGAGTCCCATGGGATTCTCCTTTCTTTGCTCATAAAACAAACCTGATAATTTTCCATGCTGTGTATTTTGTTCTTAGTTGAAAAGTTCTGAAACCATGAGAGTACTGCATTTTTAAAGTACGAAAGCAAAAGCATGAATCCAAGTGGTCCTACAGCAGGCATTTCAAAATGAAGCAGCCCTCCAGAAGTTTTGTGTCATACCTATCAACCTGATGTGGATGCAGCATATGCTATAAAGCATCTAAAATGGCAGTACATGCTAATGATTGCAGGTTCAGTATCAAATTCTCTTTTTCTGAGGGAAAGCATGTCTTCAAAACTGTGTTCTAAAATCTGGCATATATACTGCACATGCATGTTCTTGCTACAATTAAAAAAAAAAGAAAACAAGAGATAGCCAGTAAATTTTGTCTTTTAAAGTAACAATGATAACATACTTACTCACTTGCTTAATTAATCTTGAGATATTAAAAAAGGGAGAACTAATAGCTGCAACATAAAATTTGTTTTTAGATAATCATTCTGATTAATGTCCCATTTCCAAAGTCTGACCAACTCTTCATCTTTTCTGACCAAAATTCAGTCATATAGTAGGTTAAAAGTTGTAATGGAGATTTTCAAAGCTACAAACCATTTCAAACATGAAACATGATAGTCTCATATCAAACTTGGATTTCCTCTGCCTTTGTATTTGTACTCCAATAAGAGAAAACATGGAGTGTAGCAATATTAATTGAATGAGTATTGAGTATTTTCTTGGTATTAACTGGAAAGCATACCTAAGTACAAAAACGGTATTTTTTTTACTCTAACTAATTTAGATAAATACTAGGAAAGGATCATTGCAAGTAAACCATTCATATAATAAAGCATAGATTATGAGCAGATCTGTGTGTTTGCCTTTTTCTTCTTTTCATTTGCATCCAATTTTCTTGTATCTCATCATATTCAGGACACCCTGTTCTGAAATTAATACAATTGAAATCTTGTCAGCTGTTTCAGAGATAAGTATGTATCATACCCCTCCACCATAAAGCAATTTCAAAGAAAATCTTCCCAATTTTTTTAAATGCATGTGTACTGTTGCATATATCTAAATGCCTACACTATTTCTTCTTACTCCCTACACTTTCCTCAAACCATCAGATTAGAAATGGTTTCCATTTAAGATGCATTACATCTAGCAGAATTTATTACCTTACTTAGGGGCCCTAAAAAATGGGTTCTCTTGTCCTTTGCATATCCGCTAACATGCAACTCATATATCAAAAGAGCTTTAGGAGCAGTTCCAACAAACATAATGAATCAGGCTTCTCTTAAAATGTAGTTGAAAATGTCTCCTTTCCTACTGCAGAGAGCTAGAAGAAGGAAAGGAAATCATTCTTTTTGCAGTAACCCAGAAGGGTTGCCATCCACCCAACCTGTGTGACTCTGATTCAATGGTGTGTTTGAAGGAGGTAAAATCTATTAGTTTCATGGCAATGTCTTAACAGCAGGGTCTATCCTGCCCCATGTGAAACCTGAAAGCAGTTCAAAGCTTTAGGAAGCAAGAAAATAGCAGAGAAAGTAACACTACAACACAGAAATGCCAAGAATAATCACTGAAGGTTCAAAATCTGGTATTGTGCTCTATGGCTGACATGATTTTACTTTTAGCTGGCAGGTAAGTCTGAGTCTTGTTGAGTAGTGACAGTGATGTCACTAAAAGTGCCATCACTTAAAAAAGTCATTTGCAGTCATACAAATTTCATTGAAATAAATAATATGAACCTATATTTTCAAGAGAACATTATGCAGATCAAAAGGCCTTGAGTTTCAGCAGTGGGATTTCAGATTTCTTTTAGTTAAGTCTTGACACTTGCCTGCTTGGCATGCTGGCTGTGCTCAGTTCCATTCTGAGGTATCTCCCTTTACTGTGACAATGCAGATCATTCTCAGGAGACATTTTATTACATCACATGACTTTTAGGCCTCTAAGTTCCTTCTATGGATTAGTCTTAACATGACCTTCTCTGACCTTTTTATGGGAATTATTTTATGCAAAACAGAACTTAAGCATCATTCTAAAAGGAACAGAATTGCTTTTTGCTATCATATTTCAAATATATTCTGTCATTGTATTGACAATCAGTTAAAGCAGCAAAATCCAAGCTCTTTCTAAAAACATATGCATATATTTCAATATAAGGCAAGACAGGCTGTGCTGAACAGAGGTGCCATGATATTGCTGTCAGAGATTCTGAGCTATGGGCTGAATGAAGCCTCATTGAAGGACCTCAGTAATGAAACCTATTCCTGCTTCACTTTCTACTGAAAATGCATTTGTGAGGAGGGGAAACTCTGTACCTTTATTCACAAATATTTGGTTTTTGAGCTTGTGAGTTATGGGCTTTCTGATATTATCATTAAGGGTTTGAGAGCATGACCAGTGTGCCATCCACAGTTCTGTCAGATGTGCTTTATGGTGGTCATTCAACAACCAATGGAGAGAATTCTACTTCACAGAATCATAAAATGGTTTGGGTTGGAAGGGACCTTAAAGAAAATCTAGTTCCAAGCCCTCTGCCACAGAGAGGGACACCTTTCACTAGACCAGGTTGCTCAGAGTCCCACCCAACCTGGCCTTGAACACTTCCAGGGATGGGGCATTCACAGCTTCTCTGAGCAATCTGTTCCAGTGCCTCACCACCCACACAGCAAAGAATTTCTTCCTCTTATCTGCTGTAAACCTACTCTCTTTCAGTTTAAAGCCATTTCCCCTTGCTCTGTCACAGCAAGCCCTTGTAAAAAGTCTCTCTCCATCTTTCTCATAGGCTCTCTTCAGGTACTGGTAGGCCTCAGATAAGTCACCCTGAAGCCTTCTCTTCTCCAGGCTGAACAATCCCAATTCTCTCAGCCTTTCCTCATAGAAGAGGTGCTCCATCTCTCTAAGCATCTTGGTGGCCCTCCCCTGGACTCATTCCATCAGGTCCATGTCCTTCCTGTGCTGGGGACTTTGCTGGATAATGTCAAACATCTCATCCACCCAAGTCCTTCTAGGTAGGGCTGCCCTTCATCTGTTCATCCCCCAGCCTGTGCTGATACTTGGGGTTGCCCCAACGCAGGTGCAGCACCTTTCACTTGTCTTGTTGAACCTCATGAGATCCCCATGGGCTCAGTTCTGGAGTTTGTCCAGGTCCCTCTGAAAGCCATCCCATCCCTCAGGTGTGCCAACTGCACTGCTCAGCCTGGCATCATCTGCAAATATGAATGCTTGAACTCTTTGTCTATGTCATTAATGAAGATATTAAACAGGTTTAAACAGTATGGACCCCCCGGGGACACCGCTTTTCACTGACATCCATCAGGACTCTGAGCAGTTGACCACCACCCTCTAAATGCAATGTATTACTATCCAAGATCTACTTACAATCTAGTTACTATCAAATGCAGTGCAGGTTGGCAATACATTTGTAAAGTCAATTGCTTGGGCCTGTATTGAATATTAGTGACGTTCAGCACTTTTCTAGTCCTCTGAGACATTCCAGACCTCTAGCAATCCTATGATTAAAAAAGTAATACATTGAAATTAATGTTTCGTTTGCATTCCATTTTACCTGCAAAATGTTTATTGCAATACAGTAAAGACTTGCTTGGGTATCTTACAGAGTTAAGCATGTCTTTGTTTTAGCAAGTCATTCGTGACTTTGTAATATTTCTGTGAAATATCACCAGGCAAGTAATTTATTTTTCACTTAACTCTATTGCCTCATTTATAAGCCTTTGTCTGCACCATGACCTTGTAAAAAGTGTGGTTAACTGCTGTCTGTTGTCAGTCCAAACAGTTCTTTGAAGAGTAAAAGCAAGTGTCTAATTTGTACCTCACAATTTATTAATCTGCTGCGTTATTGTGTCATACGTCTTTCTGAAGTTTGTTATGTGTTGTGGTCTAACCCCAGCTGGCAGCTCACCCCCATACAGCTGCTCACTCACTCACCCACCAGCAGGATGGGGGAGAGAATCAAAGGAGTAAAAGTGAGAAAACTCATGGGTTGAGATAAAAACAGTTTAACAGGTAAAGCAGAAGCTGCACATGCAGGGAAAGCAAACCAAGGAATTCATTCAGCACTTCCCATGGGCAGGCAGGTGTTCAGCCATTCCCAAGGAAGTGGGGCTCCATCACACAAAATGGTGACTTGGGATGACAAATGCCATCACTCGAAATATCCCCCTTTTTCTTCTTTTCCTGGGGTCTTTATATGCTGAGCATGACCCCAGACAGTAAGGGATATCCCTTGGGTCAGTTGGGATCAGCTGTCCCCAGCTCTGTCCAGTCCCAGCATCTTGTGCACCCCCAGCTTCCCTGCTGGTGGTGAGGAGCAGAGGCGGCCTTGGCTCTGTGTAAGCACTGCCCAGCACCAACTAAAACATCATGTTATCAATTTTTTTTCCATCAGAAATCCAAAATATAGCCCCATACCAGCTACTATGAAGAAAATGAACTCTATCCCATCCAAAACCAGCACAATATATTAAACACAAAAGTCAAATCACAATTTCACCATATTTGTTATGCCTCTCTTCAGGAGCTTCTGACTTTTTAAAGCCAGATCATATTTTTGATTTTGCAATTGAAATATAAATTCATCCAGGGTATTTCTTGCTGCAAAATCAGAATTGCTAGATAATGTATTGGTTTTTTCTACCTTTTTTACTAAATTTGATCAGGATTTGGCATCCTACATTCCTGTCTTCTAAGGCACCTTTCCCTCAAACGAATCTTACTGCCAATTTGGGACAATGCAATGATAAAGCCAAAGGCAGAAGGTTTGTACTGGCAAGACATTAAACAAATCAACAACATTAAAGCCTCAAGAAATAAGACCTGAAGTATTTATTCAGAAAAGTGTGCCAACTTTTGAGCTTTTGCTCCTCAATCACAACTGTGTAGGTGTAGGTGGCACATACGCAGGAGTACTGACTTCTGTAGAATCAGAGGAGGCAAATGCAGCTGTAAGCCTGCTGTCCAAACACTTGGTGAAGCACCTACAGTTTCTGAGGGCTACGTAAATACGCTGCTTCCAATGAGCTCCGTTTTTCAAAAAAATTTTAGTTTCGCAGGCTGAACATTTTCATATAAGCAGCAAAGACTCACTCAGTGATCCTTGCTATGAAGTTAGAAGTACTTAAAAAAGACCATAGGGTTTTTTTTAAAATAGAATTTTGAGACACTATAAATACAGACAAATGGAACATATTTTCTTAAAATCAGTTTCAACATTTAATTGCGCTCTGCTAAGCTGTATCTTTTTCCTGGTTTTCCTAATTTTTTTAGTTTCTCTTTGCAACTCAACACCTTAGTATGATATATAACCTTGCAATATATTACAGTTTTCCTTTCTTAATAATTTTCAGAGATACATAATGTCAATTTTAATATTTTTAAAATAAAAATAAAGAAATTATAACATTGACTTAATGGGGTTTATTTGGGTTTGGGTTTTTTCTTTGTAGGAAGGTAAAACATAGGTTTGTGGCAGATCAAATAAATAATCAAAGAGAATCTCTGGAAAGATTCAGCACAGCTGTGAAGGTAAAGGTATGCATTGTACAATTAGGAATAATTTGGTTCAAGATACGGTGAGGCTTCTGATAAACACAGGAACAGTCTCCTGGACTGGATTTTTCAAATAATTTAAATAAAAGCCAACAGTAATCTCTCAGCAGTGCCCCATCCAAAGTAACTAATATATATATTAAAATGACAGGTTACAGATTAAAATTACATTTTAGATCAAAATATGTTCTTGGTTACAGATGAGTTATTATTGAGTAATTTATTTAACTTGCTGAAGACATTCTAATGAAAGCAGCTCTAAAGTGGTTTCACAGGATAGTTGCATCAGCTGTAAGATAATGTGAGACTTCCCATGTTACCTGTCAAGTACCAGTGTCTCTCCCTCAGCATGACAGTGGGGTCGAGAGGTGAGAAAAAGCTTGTCCACATGAGGTAAAATAGGTATAAAACCACATTGCAAATGGAAAGCTCAGGTATTCAACTAATGGAACAAATTCTGTATGAGAAAGCTTTTCTGTCTAGTTTGAGATATATTTATGCATCGATATATATTGGTATATATTTTAAAAATCACAGAGCACTTACTGTTCCACTTCTATCCCAATTATTTTTTGGAAGCTGAGTATGTTTGTGGTAGAGAGCAGCCTAGGAGACACAATCAGGGAGCAGAATTAGAGCCTCATTGTGCTAAACAATCAACAGATGAATCAAGCTGACAATTGAGAGGCGACTATTTGCATTTGAAAACAGAGTGAAATGAATTTGTTACGCTGAGGTCTTAATCTTTCTACTTCTAGTCCTGCAGGTAGTTTAATTCAAGTCAATGGCATCACTTGCCTGAGTAAAACGAGCAGTATTTAGTTCTTCCTCAGTGCTGTGCATTAATTAAATGAGAGGCAGAGAGCACTAAAACAGACATACAACAGGCTTGCCTTCAACTCCTTTGTGTTTGCCTGAGAGGAAGATGGACACTCAGAATTGCTGTTTTTCCTTTCAAAGGGCAGATTGTGCATGCTGTTCTTTTTGTATTTTAGTCTTTCATCAGGGAATAATGAAAGACACTGCACTTTCCTCTACAAGGCTTGTTTGCACAGGAAAATTCACTAGTGCATTTATGGTGGGATATAATCAGACCAGTGTAACAACCCATTGCTAATACTGTTGTGCCAGAATAGTTACACCAGAAATTCCTCCATTTTAGACAGCACCTTTGTTCTGAAAGTATGAACATATGATATGTGGCTGCACTGCTACACCTACAGAAGTCTTCACCCACTGCTTGGGATTATTTCCTATGTATTTTAAGTGTCCTCCTGCATACTGGTTGATGCTCTTGTTGAAATACTCAATTCTGTATTTACACAAAGAGCTTCAACAATCGCCACAAAATCCCCTCTAGTTGAGCTTATCACAGGCACCCACAATGCCTCCTGCCAATATAATTCAAAGATTAATCCCCATCCAACAGGGAATTTGGAGTTGCTTATGCCCACCATATAATCAGGGCAATTATATGACCAGCCTTGACCTCTCTCCACTGTGATGCTTGTTAGACCTTTGCTCCCTTATCTCCAAAGCCACCACTTCCCTTCTGGCTAAGGACCAGAACTAACTCAAATCTTGTGGCAGCGACAAGTTTTTCCAGAGAAGCAGGTTTCTAGGAAGGTGGTAGGATCCCACGGGGATAAGAGACGAGAGAGTCTGTAAGGCTCGAAGGAAATGACAGGTAGGACCAATAGATAGCAAGAAAAAAGGGGTATGAGATGCTG
The DNA here is from genome assembly GCA_013399195.1 of Dicrurus megarhynchus. Taxonomy (NCBI): domain Eukaryota; kingdom Metazoa; phylum Chordata; class Aves; order Passeriformes; family Dicruridae; genus Dicrurus; species Dicrurus megarhynchus. The sequence continues at coordinate 16,463 of VXAD01006088.1, forward strand.
TGAAGAGGAAACTTCCTCATTCCTCTCTATGGCCACTGCTCTCTTTCAGACTTTTTTCATTCCTGTGGTGGTCTGGACAACCATGTTGCTTACCTTTTTTTACCCTCGAGGTTTCTCAAATTGCAGAAAAAAGCAAAAGAGGCAAGGCTATTCCATGGAAGAAGGAAAGGATGTAAAGCACAGCAAAGACAGAATGACAGCATATGGTTGTAGGCATATATTGCTCAGGTGGAACAGAAGACCGTATGGGAAGAGGCAAAATTTTTCAGGGTAAAACAGCTCCATCATCATCTCAGGAACAGACAAAACAATTCATCTCACCATAAAATAGCTGCAGGATAATATATCCTGGAAAGCAGCATTGTGGAGAAGGACCTGGGGGCCCTGATGGACAACAAGCTGTCCATGAGCCAGCAGTGTGCTCTTGTGGCCAAGAAGGCCAGTGGTATCCTGGGGTGCATTAGGAAGACCTTTGCCAGAAGGATGAAGAAGGTGATCTTGCCCCTCTACTCAGCCCTGGTGAGGCACATTTGGAGTGCTGTGTCCATTTTGTGGCTCCCTGGTACAAGAAAGACAAGGAAAGAGGAGAGGATCCAGTGGAGGGTTATTTTAGAGGGTTGGAACATCCCTATTATGAGAGAGCTGGGCCTGTTTAGCCTGAAGAGATGACTGAGGGGGGGATCTTATCAATGCATACAAATATCTTAATGTCAAGGCCTGAAAAGACGCGGTCCGGTTCTTTTCAGTGGTGTCATGACAGGACAAGGGGCAAGGGGTGAAACTGAAACAAAGGAAGTTCCATTTGAATATGAGGAAAAATTTCTTTACTTTGAGGGTGACAGAGAAGTGGAACAGGCTGGCCAGAGAGGTTGTGGAGTCTCTTTCTCTGGAGGCATATAAACCAACTCCTGGTCACAATCGTGTTCAGCCTGCTCTAGGTAAACCTGCTTTAGCAGGGGGTTGGACCAGATGAACTCCAGAGGTCCCTTCAGCCCCAACCAGGGCTTGAAGTATTCTGAGATACAGGAGAGACAGTACCAGACACTACTTGAAACCACAGGGCAAGAACTTCAGATGCAATGATAACAAGAGGAAAGGGAAAAGAAGAAGAAAAGAGCAGCACCTTACCTCACCCTTTTTTATCTTACCTACTCAATAATTTTCTCCATGTTAATATTTCCACTACATCTGCAAGGCCAACAAAATATCTCCAAGGCAAGCTTCACACCTGCCATCACCATGATTCTCCCCTTTACTAGCTCCTTTTAAATTTCAGGTTGGGCACAAGGGGAAGAGAAAATTAGAACCATCAGTAACTGTTTCTGGGCTGTTTCCTTATCAGAGATGTAAATTGCATCATATGAGTCTACATGTAATATTTTTTATTAATTTTCAATCTTATGGTAATTAGGTTTAAAACAATGAGCTGGGACACTCAATGCTGATATCCAATGTGATGTCTCAGCCCTGTAATTCTAACAAAAAGCAGGGTAAGAGGTATTGTGAGTCATTTTAAGTTGTCCTTAAATTGGAGAGGAAATAAAACACAGATTTTTTTTTCTGTCTTGCCTTTTTTGTAGTAAACAGCAGAGCAAATGTTCTTCTAACCTAAATGGGAATATAAAACGAGTGCTGTATCATAGCAACAGCCAAAGGTTTGTCTCAATATTTGAATGATTATGAACATCCTTGTTAAGTGTGTAGTATACTGCTATGTCATAAGGAAAGCCTAGTAAATTACTGCTATAAAAGCGAGCTGCTGAAGCTGAGTATCTTATATTCCTTAATGATGGTATTTATTTAGCACTGCAGAGTGAATTCTTATTCCCAGGCATCCTTTTTAATGGCAGAAGACATATCATAAGAAGACAAATAATAAGTCCTGATATACTGGGAGAAAAAACTCTCAGATGTATTTTGAAATTGTGCTTCACAATTTTCAAATCATTGTGCAAAGTAACCTTTTCCAGGAATAAGTTTTCATGTCTACTGTTCAGACTGGGTGAATTGTCAACATGCTGTAATGGGGAAAGCTTGCTTTATTGAAGTTTGTGGCAAAAATAGCAATTTTTTAGTATTTCATCTATATTTGTCCAGAACAGGGGTTCTGTGCTAGGCTGGATTTTGTTTTTTAGATAATTTCTTGCACCAGGTTACTTAAGTCTATTTTGTCCAGTTCTTAAATACTGTGTGTTGTAACCAAGCAACGCAACTAACGTTTTGAAAAGCACCTAACTAGGTGCTTACACCAGGGCTGCATTCACAGGAAAATGTGCTGTTACAAAATGTGCCTTGCAAAGACACTGCTGACCAGGGAAATCACTCCCTAGCACCATGGGATGAGAGCACCATGCACACCAGGAGAGGTATTTCTGTGCTGATGTGTCTGTGTGTGCATGCGCGTACGGAATCAGGACTTTTGAGGGGGAAGCATAAAATCTCACCAAGTCAGATAAAGAGCTGCTACAGCTGGTCTGTAAGACACATGGGGGGAAAGACATCTTAAAAAAGACAGTACCATGACCCTGGGTTGCATGAAGTACTTGCATTAATCTAGAACCCAGAATAAGGAACCTAACTGGACAGCAGGCTTCATTTGTGTACTGACACTCCCTGTCACGAGTTAGTTGTTTTATTCAAGGTAAAAAATATCCAGCAGGAAGAATTGAGAGTATTCCCTCTTTTCAGGACAACCTTCTTACTGCCTGAAAAATGGAAATGGTTATGAGGAACACGGAGAATGCTGCTGAAATCACCTAACATGGCTCATTACCCTCCAGGTATATTTTAAGAAACAGGAATGATTTTTGAGATGTGCCTTTAATCTGTAGGAATCAGTAAATATTTCATGTTCACAGTAAATAAACATGTTCACAGTTCCAGCTGTGACCACGTCTCTGCTTGTTCAACTCGAAGAACTGCCAAATAAGGGTATTGTTCTTCAGTGGGAAGTGTGGAGGAAGAAAAAGCACCCCCATTCTTTAGCAGCCTAGCCAGTTTTTCCCTAAGACTTCATGACAAGTGGTTCTCTGACTAGTTAGGGCTTGGCAGCACCCCCATGGTTAGCCCATGAACACCAGCGTGGGAAGGCAACCTCACCACCTCACCACTTCATCCCATTTTGGTGCTGAGTGCCAGTCTCTAAATTCCAGTCTATGAATGTGTCTGTTTTGTGAAATACTGGTTGCTGGCTTTGGGGATTTATTGGCCTTGGCATGAACTGGTTGCTCAGGGTTGGCTTTCTCTGTGGCAAAACGTTTTGGGCTAAATCTGTCCCACGCAGAGCATGTGGAGTAGGCACTGCTTAGGTAGCATGGACAGCTGGGATCCATGGGTGAGCAGTAGCACTTCAGTGGGACTTTGGTCCTTCTGTCTCTTTAAAATACAGTACTGAGGCTTCTAAAGTGCTTTGAAAATTGTGTAACTCCCCCTAAGAGGGGAAAGACTTTAAATAAGGCTCTGGATTTCTTATTTTTTTGAGCTACAGTATTTTGATCTGATTCTAAACTAAAATATATTGATTTTGCTAATGATGTGGGCCAAAGTCATCTACTATGCTCCTTTATAGAAGCTCTGACAAATACAGAGAAAATGTAGGGAAAGATAATAGAAACGCTAAATAGGATATGCATGGAATATCTTAATTTTGTTACAAGATGGGCTAATTAACACTAATTCCTTTTAATGAAAGGGTGATAAATAAAGCGATATTCAAGCTCTTGTCTCTTATCCTTTCCTTGTTTCAATGCTGGTATCACTCTCTTGTCTTTCTCCCCTAATTTCCATAAGTGTAAGAGAAGAATCTGGCCCTTTCATTTTAAGGAGCAAATCCTTGAAATCAGAACTCTGCTCTGGCACTGAAAACCAGTGCAGAATACGAAAGACAACAACTTTCCTGAGCTGCTTTCTGGAGGTATCTGAAGGCGTTCTCCCCATTGGAAACAGCTTGTCTGCACTGCAACATTACCTCTTTTGGCAAAATGGGCATGTTCATTTTTCCTGAACATGAAAATTTGACATGTTTATGTCAAGTCTCTTTTTCCTGTAACCATCCACTCCCCTCAAATTGCTATTGTAGAGGTAGATTTTTCTTTAAATTAAAATAAGACTTTCAGAGTGCCCTTCTATTGTATAAGAGCAATGGATAATGGCCTGTAGTCCTTTGTCATTGAAAAACACATGCTTTCAGCTGAGAAGATGCATTTTTCTTATCCTTGGTCTCTCTTCCTAGCCATTTTGAAATCTAAGAAATGATGCAGCAGATGCTGAGCTGAAAACTAGAAGACATATATGATTTCAGTGTCAGCTGCCTGGTATTTACTGTTCTTTTAGTCCACTATGGTAGAAGACTGCAGCTGTGCAAATTAAAATAGAAATCTTAGAATATCACAATTTTTATTTCTTTTTTTTTTCCCAGCTATTAAAAAAAAAAAATCAAAACTATATATTCTTCATCAATTAAAAGAAATATATATTTTATTATACATTTTTACATGTTAATTTTGTTGTTGCCAGGGGCAACTACAGAAGAAATAAACACAAAGAGCCAGTGTGTTCCATGCTTCTTTTCTATTTGTTACTGTGTCATGGGCAAAACATTTGAGAGGATAAACTCATAATCATAATTTTGCTCTGTTAAATTGGCCAATTCCTGGTTCTGTTCACAACAGCCTCAACAGATTCCAGGGAGACAAAAGGGCTGCTGGGCTACATTCTACCTTGTCTCCACACGGGAATTTTGGAATGAGGTGGGGTTTTATAGTTGATGACATCAACTATATACCAACACAATGACCACCTGTATTGTTTAGCCATTAGCTATTGCTTAGGAATGTTTTAAAAATTAAAATACTGGACACCACTGCTATGAGAGTTTCCTTGAAACTCACCCTTCTGTATAAGGAGCCATATATAAAGGAGTCAAAATAAATTATTTGGCTGTGCTACAGCTAAACAGTCTGTATGTTGTCTGAGGGAAGCTTCCTCTATTGTTATGTACTTTGGTGATTGCATTTTCTTTCAATCTGTTCCCCTAAAACTGCTACAATCACTACACTAATTTGGTTACAGTGTCACAACTCAGTCCTATAGCTCGAAAGAGAGAGTCCAAGGAATGATGATTTATAAAGCTGAAAATTCATTTGAATGTTCACCAAAAATTACTTTGTAGCCTTTGCACTAGCTGCTTTCCTGTTTCAGATTCTGTTTTAGGGTACAATCCAACCTGAACGCATTAAGGACAGACTATTTTTCCTACTTAATTCACCTTTTCAAATTTTGAGCACAGACTCCGCTCCAGAAATGAGCAGCCCAACAGTATTTTTTACTGATCTCAGAAAAGGCAATGCCTGAAGCAGATGCAAAGATCAATGAGAGAGCTTTGGAGAGATGACTAACGTTAGAATTTCAACTATGGAAAGGAAAGAAGCTATTGAAGAGGGAAAACTTCAGACTAAGGAACCAGAGACCTCCAAAACAAAAGGTTCAGCTCCAATTCTATTGAACATACATTAAAGTAATCATGATTTTTCTGTAGGCTACAAAGAAGGCTTAGGTTTCAGTCTGTGACTTTGCTGATAAAAGTCACTCCTCCATGTATAAATAACCAAATGTCTTAGGAAAGGTGAATATTTTGCAATATTTTGGCATTCTCACATCCTCCATGTGTAGATTGATTTTTCCCACCTTTTTTCTACGCAATACCTGATAGTGTCTTGTTTTATCCATTGGATGGCAAAGAGATGGTATTGCTGTGATGGTTAATCACTTGCAGTCAAGGACAAAAATATCACAGTGGAGCTGGATGAGTTAAATTTAACGGGTGTGTAACTGACAGGCATGTACAGGACAAGCACTTTTATTACGAACTTCTGAGCGCCACTCAGTTCACAGTGTGCTCCACAAATATTGGCAAGGAAATATGTCATGTGCCAGGGAATGAGTAATAGAGATTTGTGTGAAATATGGATGCCAGAGAATGTCTAATTATAGCTCATGAAAGACCAAACAATAACCAATAACAAACCCCAGCAGAATCATTCCCTCAAACCAAAAGTGGATTAATGCTTTTTGCAGACAACTGACAATACTAATAGTCACTGAAATTCCTATGTGGTCAAGATCCCATGGGTAAAGAGGTGGCCTAGATCTTTGGAAAAGAGGTTCTTGCCATGACAGAATGCAGGATGAAATCATCTTTACTTGTGCAAAAGGCATTCCAGCATCTTAAATATAAAACTGTGTGTTAAGCTATGTTGGAATCAGGGAAAGGAGCAGCTTTTCCCCAACTAAAAAAAAAAAAAAAAATCTGACTTGTACTTCCAACATTCAAAATAAGGCAGCAGATGGAGTTGCTAGGAGACAGAAGGCAAAGAACAAGAGCATGAATGTGCTCCAGTGTCTCTACACAATAGCAAAGAGTATATGAAATGAGACGGAGCTTTAGATCTCATCACAAGCTGTGACTGTTACAGGTGATGAAACGCAGTCTTTGCACTAACCAGGTAAATGTTAAATCTAAACAATTGTAATAAGAGGATCTATGAGAATTATATTATGTGATATTTAATGCTGCTCTGCAGACAATCCTTGTAACCACAGAATTACAGTATAATTCGGGTAGGAGGGACCTTGGGAGATCTAGCTCAACCTCCTGCTTAAATCATGACCAGCTCTGAGGTAACACCAGGATGCTCAGGGATTTATCCAGTCATCTCTTCCATGAATGGAGATGGCATAACCTCTCTGCACAACCTGCTCCTCCTGACAGCACTCATGGGAGGAAAGGTTTTCCTCATATCCTCTCTGAACCACTCTGGTATTAATTTGTGCCTGCTGCCTCTCAGTCCCACACCTCTCACCATGGTTCCCTCTTCTTACTGACATCCCTGCAGATACTGGGGGCTTCTGTCATGTCCTTCCAGAGCCACCTCTTCTCCTCACTGAACAAGTCCCAATCCCACAGCCTCTCTTCATGGGACAAATGGTCCAGCCACAATCATCCTGGCTGCCCCTGCTGAACTTTTCTCTGGTTTTTCGCTGCTTCCTGTACTGAAGGCCTAAAACTGGACATTATTATTCATGTGACTGGCTCTTCTCCTGTTAATACAGTTTTGCATGATGTCAGCCATCTTTGGCATCTTTTGCCAAGGTGCACCGCTGGCTCGTGTGTAGCTCATGCCTAATTTTGAACCCACCAACACAGGAGGTCAGCAAAAGCCTTCTGCCACTCCAGGGATTTTTGTTGACTAGACAATATAGGTGCAAGGAGACAGTGCAAGGTAGAAAGAGTAATAGGGTTATGTGCAGTGTTGATGAAATGTGAAAGGAAAGTAAGGGTTGGCTGAGAAGTTGTCATGGGAAAGATGAAATGGATGAGGAATGAAAGAAGTGTCAGTAGACTTTGATTGTAGGACACTTGGAGTAAGAAAGATTTAGTAACAAATAATTTTCTTGTAGAAGAATCCCAGGTAGTTTGACCACCACTGGATAAGAAACCATCATGAAATGGGCTTTGTAAAATAGTTTAGAGAATAAGTTTAGAATAAAGATATTAAAATACCCATTGAATGCTTAAGTTTTTCATCTACTTCTTTATGATAATTATAATAATTGGTGAAAAAAAAAAAGAAAAAAAAATCTATCCAGTTATAGAAAAACACTTATATTTAATAATAAATATAAGAAGAAAGGAGTTTATCAATTATAGTATTATGAGGTCATCAGATTTTGAGACAGATGTCTGTAGAACAAAGAAATATGGTGAGCAATACCTAAATACTTAATTGGTTCTATGAGTGGAGAAAAATTGCTAAAGAAAAAAGTTTGCTGGAAAAAAACACTGGATAAAAGGAATAAAGTAATATAGTTCTTATGGGAATTTTAATAAACTACTTGAATAACTATCAATTATTACTTTAAATATTTATTCCAAAACCAATTCGCAATAAATTGTCACTTAATTTGAAAAATAACTCATAAAACTACAAAGACTGACACTTCTGAGCAATTTATTGAATGTAGATGTCTCCTAGTCCTCTGTAGAGTTCAGAGTTATCATAGTTGTTAGTGATCGAAAAAAATCCCCAACCCTTGAACTATGTGTTTGTGTTCTTATGCAACAGGGTGTTGCAGGTAATCACAGAGCTGACATAACGAAGGGCAAAAAAAGTCCCCTAATTAAAAATAAAAGTAGATAAAAAAACCAGAATTGTTTACAGATCCTAGAAAATGCAGATAATAAGGCATTTGGACAGAACCACAAGAAGGACAGAAAATAGAAACAGGCATTGGGGTGAAAGTGGACAATGAATCAGGGAGGAGTCACCAAACAAGAAAAAGTAGGCTGTGCATGCAGGAATCTGTACACAGCACGAAGCCCTGGGGCAATGCTGCTTAACCAAACCTGATCTACAGCATTCAGCACAGGCTCTAGCAGTGGTTAAAATAAAAACAGACAACACCCCCCAAAAAATAGGCAAGTAAGTAAAGTAAATAAGCCATTCAGTGCCCTTCTCTGGGTTTGGCTTGCACATAACCGCTGTCTGAAAGAATCCAGCAGGGAAAGGATGATTGTGTCTGTGCTGGTCCCACCACCTGCTCTAAGGATGGATTCCCACTTCTCCAGTTAGGGAATTGTGTTCTACAACTTGCTGCACGCCCCCTCGAGCAGCCTGGCCCTATCTATAGCACTCGGATATCACAGATGCAGCAGCTATCCCTTGCAGCCACTTACTCCCAGGCATCTTAAACACTGGTGTATTTGTGCAGGATGCCAAGGGTGTGTTTGCATAAGGAGTTATGTATTATGACAGCTTGCTGCCTGCTAGGAAGGGGTTTGAAGGCTGGGCCAGGTGGAGGTGATGGGAGCTGGCTTGCTTCCACCCATAATGCTTATTGGAGCAGGCCCTGAGATGGTTTTATCACTGAGTCAGTTCCAGGTTTTTGCTGGGTGGATACCAAGTTGCTCCATGAAGGATCCAGCATGTGCACGTGGGCAATAGGAGCAGGCCCAACTGACAGCTCAGATGTACCCAGAACTCATATTTGCCAGGTACTTTAACTCAGTCTTACCACCTGGCAAGCCTTCAGAGTGAAAATAGGCACATCTCATTGAGGAAAACAAATGTTCACAGTCTTCACTGCAGTATGGAAACCTTCTTTCTGCTAATTTTCAAGTCTCCTCATCCAGAGTACTATAAATATTTACAATGTTTTCCCATGTGCCTACAGAATGTAAATACCAAAGTTGTAGAGAAATCGTTTAATAAGATTCAGACCCAGGACATGCCTTTTTAATATCAGTATAAAAATAGCTGATAATATTCCCAATCTTATTATCTAGAGACATTATATCTGTGCTTTAAAAGGCAGAATTTCTAGGATGAAATTAGATAAGAAAAAACATGAACTGAGTGGTGAGAACACTTTGTGGTGTCATCATGCTTTGTGGATGGAATAAGTTCCCTGAGTGCTCAACACTGAGGTTGAAGGTTCACCAAGTTAGATTTGAGGGGAAGAACAAGGCTCTGCACCTTCTTTGTGTCTTGGCTGAAGGAAAGGAAGGAGGGAGCAGAAAGCAAAGGATGGACTGAAAGTTCCCTCAGTGCACTGTGGTTCAAGAGTTCCTTGATGCCTTTGTAGCTGTGCAAAGGTGATGTAGGTTTTCCATTACTCTCCTGAGGGTAACAGTTCTCTGCATTGAGCTGGCATTTAAAGCCAGACTGACTGGCACTTCATGGTATGGCGCCACCAAGCCAAGTACAGCATCTGAATTGGCACAGAGTGTGCTCCATGAGTCTTTTTGTGCCTTGCTTCTTTTTACAAACCCTTTTTCTACTTGCGATGTACTGCTAAAAGTATCTTCCTGAAGACAGTTCTTTTCCTTCAAAGTGGGCACACTCTTAATTTTAAAGGTTGAAATCATAACATGGAGTTGTTCCCTTTGGTTTTTTTTTTAATAATTTCAGCACATGCACAAGCACTCAAAAACTAAGATTCAGATCACTACTCTGCTGAGGGAGAGCTCAACCCCACCTTCTCCACATCCTAGATAAATCCCTTCTCTATTAGGCTACTTTGGGTTCAGACGCTCCTTCCTTCAGTTTCTGGAGCTGTGCCACTATACGATGCTGCCAGTTGTTCATTTCTCTGCATGACTTGTAGCCTCATGGTTAGATTATGTTTTCTGAGAAGGGAGATGTGGATTTGAGTCTCCTTCAGGTTCAGGAGAAAAGGTGGAAAATGTCCCAGGTCCTGGTGAGTGTCCTAATATTTTTATAATTTGACACAGAGTGGGTAACACCTTCATCGTCTTTGCCTTTGGAAGTACACAAAGAAAAATTACCAAGTTCATTTGCTGTTTTTATGGAACCTCACTTTATTGCAGTTTGTCTTATTTTTAGATCAAGTACTGGACTGGGGTCTTTTTGGAGGTGAAACAGATGGAAGGTATCAGGTTATAGTTGGTGTGATGCTTGGGATATGTATGGGAAGTCTATCGTCATAAAGCAAATTAAAACCAAACAAGAAGGTGATTGGTGAGTCTATGTGATTCTGGGGGTAGGAAGCATAAAGCAGGCTTGCTCTTGCAGTGTTTGATACAGAGCCACATATTTGTTCCCAATACTTCTCCCACTCCAGGCCCTTTCAGGTAGAAAGAAAGCTGATCAGTTCTGAAGGATGTCTCTGTTCGCCTTTCGCTTCACATGCACATCTCTGGTGTGTCTGTGGCACTTGGCACGTTGTAGTCTATCATCATTCCACAACTTGGCTTCCTGTGGTGTGAAATCATTAGCTGATTTAGACTTGTCAGGATTAGCTCTGCTCCGTGGTGCAGTGGGAAGAGTCGAGTTCAAAAGCAGTGCTGCCACCTAGACAGCAGATGCCATGTCAAGTGGCACTGGCAAATTAGGACATGGACTTTTCTCTCCTCTGACCATCTTAGCACAACACTCAAGATATCTCTATTATATTGTCCCTTTCTTATGATTCTTGCTGGAAACAAAATTTGCTTGGGGGCCCCTACATTCCTTAAATATGTGTATTGTATATGTTGTTGTCATGAGTTGTTATATGGGTGTGGCAGTTTAATGAAGATGTGGTGAGGAGGTAATGGGTGAACTATTTCATAAGGCAGTAAGAAATGCTGTAAGATGATCTTCTGTCTTTCATTAAAATCTAGTGTGTTATTTATCAGTGAAAATGCCATTTGCAAAACAGGTTCATACAGGAAATGAAACTTCAGTGAAAGTAGATGTCAGATAAAATCAACATTCAATTTAGCTCACTCTATGTAAAAGGAAAATATACACATCCGTTTGGGCTCAGGGACATGCAAAATCTTTTCTGGTTTGGGGCTTAAATTAACACCTAACTGAAATGGCTGTCAATATGCTTTAGTGATTCAGTGTACCAAAACTAAATCTACCTTCTAATTAAATGAAATAGTCAAAACCTAGCATTTAATCTGTCTTAATGAATTCCTAAAGAAGGGGCAGTGTTTAATAGCCTATTTTGACTTAGTTGTGGTAAGAATGATAAAGGAAAGGAATTTAAAACTAGTGACTCTAAATGAGGGGTTATTTTCATTTATAAGTGCAATTGAAATAATCCTTATTTGTTTCAAAGTAATTTTGAAGGTGATGTAAACAGGTTTTTAACCTGGCCAATTGGATAATCTCAAAAAGGGGTAATGATATAAAATTACCACTCCCTCCTCCAACACAAAGCAATTATTTAAATTTGTTAGCCTGACTGCTTGGGATTTCATGTGACTTCTTATTGCAGAGGCAATGAACCTTACCAGCAAATTCAAATTAATAAAGAGGGCTTATTTTTGCTACTGAACTTGATGGTCAGCTTTGTCTACAGATAGAAAATCGATTTGAAAGATTATAAAGCATGGTGGTTCAGTAGATGTGCGCTTGCTCCTTTCCATTCAGCTTGATTAGCCTTTTATACCTCACAATAATTTGTCTAAAAAAATTGGCAAATTTGAGGGAGTTTAGCATTTTGAATTTATAACAAAAGCCCTTGATAGGGAGAGCCCATCTTGATTTGCTGTAATGCCAATAGCTCCCAAAGCCATGAAATATAGTTGACCAAGATACAAAGGAACACAAAAAAAATCTTTATAATACTGGACACATCTGCAAACACTGAGGAATAGTAAAAAAAACCCCAAAACCTTTGGACATTTAATGTCAAAAATGTGCTGGGAGGAGCCTATTTCCCCTCTCTCCTCTGAACAGCACATCCATTCACTCCATCTGCTTTCCTCCCTACTCAAATCAACATTACTGCCCTACAGGATACAAGCTGTTTTTTCACCTCTATAGGTCTCTTGGCCCTTCCTCAAGTGTTATTAATGTTAGGAGTCATACTGATTTCATCCCATTCCTAGTAGTAAACACCACAGCTTTTTTCTCATCAACACATGGGATACAGGGGGTTTCCCTGTACTTGCAAATTCAGCATTGCCAGGATCCATGCTTCAATCCTCTCTGGCCAGCTGGCAAGGACTAGTTTTGTTCTTAACGTATGAAGGCTCATAAACAAGCTTGCTACATCTCAGCTATTTATTGGGAAATAGTGCCTGGCTTTTTTTAACTCTGGGCCTATGCTGAGGATTTGTTTGGGACCTGGTCAGGGCCTGAACCATACCAGGGATTGTTTTACTTCTTTAACAACAGAGAAGGCAAAATCACAATGTCAGCATCGGTCAGCCAATAGAGACATAACCAGGTGGACGTTTTAAGATCTTCCTGGATCTCTTTCTGGATCCACAGTCTTCTCTGGAGCTGGTGGGGCACTTATTTGTGGGGAACCTTCATTTCTGTCCTCCCAGCCCACACAGTGGCAGTACAAGTGCAGAGGGGACCCCTCAAAAAATATTTCTTCAGTATCGTTGTCCTGTCTATGAAAAAGGGAGTCTGGCTTTTGTTGTACAGGGACAGTGTTGCTTCTTTTGTACAGACAGTGGCTTTATTGTTTGTCCCTTTTGGGAAATCAAAAATTTCCCAGGGGTCAGAGTCTGAAAATTTTTATTCAGCAGGGAAAACAGCACAGCAGAGAGGTTAATTTCTAGAAGGTTCATTTCAACTAACACCTTTGAAAATCTGGCAAAATCTTACATCTTTTCTAGTAAAAGATGCTATTTCCTTTATTTCAGAAAGAGCAGGTTAACAGCCTGATATTTCCAACCCAATGCAAAGAGATCCTTAAGAGAGCTGAGGTGGCACTTTACCTAAATCCCACGCAAATCTGACTCTCTGAGATTTATTTCTGTCAATTGACAGCCACAAACTCCAAATCATGAAACTGAAGTGTAAAAAAAAAAAAAAATATTTTTTTCTGTATTGCAGAATAGCTTGCATAATATTAAGCTTTCAAGATTTCTATTTCTAGTTTTATCATAGTATTTTTTTTTTTTTTTTTTTAAGTTTTTGTCACACAGCAAGAAGGGCAGAGTTGCCACATCCCTGCATCTTGTGATGAGGTATGTAAGTCAGCTGAGCCCTAGTGTGAAAAAGAAAACAAAGCGTTTCTAGTTTACCCCAAACACTTCTTTTAATTGTAGTACATTTAATTCATCATGGGCCTGTCAGATTTCAGGCAACAGAATAAACAGGCTTTCAGAGATGCTGATGGCTCCAAGCGTGACTTTTTTTATTGAAACAGTTTTTAGTTCTGTTTGTTTGTTACAGAGTATTTTCCTCAGTGTTGTTTTTATGCTGAACTGAGACTTGGCAATGTTTTCCATTGGAATGTTACACTGTCATGTGAGGTCAAAAGGGAAAATGCCAGTCGGTGTTTCCCAGTGATTGTACACATGTAACATTATGTCCTTTCATTGAACTCAGCTTTTATTTCTGAGAAATAACTGTTATTTTAGCTTGCATCACTGCAGAGATTATTAGTCATAAACCTATGCAGCTGTTTATGTCTTATGTTCAATAGTCAAAGAAAAATACCTACTAACCTTGTCATAAAATATTATCAATTCTAGCTTTCCAGAACCACTCTCCCTCCCTCCTCCCTTCCTTCCTCCCTTCCTTCCTTCCTTCCTCCCTCCCTCCCCTCATATTGGATATTTTTGGGGGATGGGCAGATAGGGAGGAGCATAATAGCAAGGCCTAGACCTTGGACGAAGCTTTGGCAGTGGCTGCCTGTATAACTGGTTCAAGTAAAGCTCTCTCATGCCTTTTGTTTCTAAAGTAGAGATGAAAAATTTAACTTTTATCTGTAAACTCTTTAAGGAGTATCTGTATACAAATCTATAATTGCCTTTGCTAGAATCCGTCCAAGTAGTGTTTAGAAGCTTTTAGAGGAGAGGGTTGGATTAATTCATTCTTTGACTTATTTTGAATCTCAACCTTTTGAATGACAGAAATGCAATGCCCATTACCTTGGAGATGGACACATCTGCAAATCTGTTAAGTAACAGAGTACTGCTTGCACAAGCTGTAATTTAAAGGTTGAAAAACCTTGCATCATCCCTGAAATATAAAACCACAGATGCTCAGTTTTCCAACACTGCATTTTACAAAGATCTGAGCCAACTCCTTAAGCAAGCCCTTATGTAGTCCTGCTCAGTCCTTTTGAAGGGCAATTCAGTGTATCTTTTTTATTTCAGTACGAATTTGTCTGAATAGAGACAAATTAAAAACTAAGAATATATCTCTCTTGTTCTGTTTGATTACTGGAATGTCAGTGGGAAATGAATCTTCTTCATTACAAAATAGTTTCCCTTTCACACATGACCTAGTCTGAGCACATTTTAACCACTTTGCACTTACCTGGTGCTATATTACCATAGGTCTCTAGCTGCAACAGGCTGTTGGTTTATATCAGGGGTGAGATGTCACAGGACTCTAACTCCCAATGATAATTGTGAGGGTTTTAATCCTTTCTGAAATGTCCTTTAAATCCTGTTAGAGAGGTCCAGCTACAAAATTGAGTCACACATCTCAATTCTTGATAAATGATCTTGGTGTGATTACTCTTGGCACTCAAACTCTTCAGTAATTTTTCTTACAAGTGAAATAAATTTACTGTAGGAATTCATTAACCACAAATACAGGAGGCTTGGTTATTGTTTTTGTTATGTTAAGGTACTATGTCTATACCAAGCAAACCCACCAGTGAGTTTCAGTGAAGTGCAATGCACTCGGAATGGGCAGGTATGGCCCAGTAAATAGCCCTGTATACACATCAGCTCTGGTCCTACAAGCAATAGGTCTGTGTTAGCATGGCAGTGGCCCAGGGTAAGTACTGCTTCCTCTGAGGAAGGGCTAATTCCCTTAAGTGTAGTGTTACATTGACACTGCATTATATTGCAATTAGGCTAAACCAAGCTAAAATACCTTTACACAGTGATGTGTTTCAGATACATGCACATCCAGATACATGCAGCAGAAAGAAACTGCTCATCTGCAAAAGTATATTGACACTACAGTGTTGGTGAGCCTTGTGTTTATCCCAGGTTCCAACACCTTTTATTGCAGACAGGCTAGTCTGATGTGGAGCAGAGTGGTTCCTGCAGGGGGATGGGGCATATAACTGAGAACTGCTTTGCACTGGAGTTCACGTTATATAAAATGGATATAGGCCTGTCTGTACCTCACCCCTGCAATACAGGAGCCTTCATGCTTTGGCTGGGGTAAGGAAGACAGAAAAACCGTGTGCACCCCACATTATGAAAACGCTGTCCTTTGTTTGAAAGATTGCTGGATCAAACACCGATTTCTGCATGATGTGGCCATTTCAATTTTCCCTCCTTTGCTAAAAATAATCAATTTTTTATTTAGGTACCAGTGCGAGGCGGGTGGTTAGAAATACCTTGACTATTGAACAACTTGCAAATGGAATAAGAATAACTTTCATTGATTTGGATGGCAAAAGCTAGGCCTCTGACTTCTGAAATTTAGCTTAAAACTGGAAATCAGCTTCTCTGTTGCTACATTTTGCAGTGAAGTCATAATTGTGTGTTTGACATTAGTCTGTTGCCATGGATAGTAGGAATCAGGGTAGGATGTGATGACATTAAAAGGTCACTTCAATCTCTAATAGCTGTGGTTCTGGAAATGACTAATGGCATTGTGCAGCTACAAATGTAGAGCTGGAGCAACATGATGAACTGTAACTGACTCTTGTATAAGCACAAATACCTCTGAGACTTAGAAGAAAGGATGACAGAGCCCTATTAAAAAGTGAATGGGCTTATTTTTCATTTTGTTCCTTTCTGAGAGAGATTGCATACCTGGTCATTGGAGAGGGTCATTTCATTGGTACAAAAATGTAACAGCAAAATGTCTGTATCAGTAAGTGTTATTTCTGGTATAAATCTATGATTGTATTTAAACAATTAACTCTAGATAATTATTTACAGGGGATTTACTTGGACCAATAAATGCCACTATTTTGGCATCTTAGAAATTTGAAGACTCTTTTAAGACGTGGCTCTTCTCAGCTGATCATAGGAAATAAGGGAAAATGTTTATTTTCAGAAGGAGATATTTAAAGTGTCTAACTGAAACCATGGAGTTCCTGCTTGATTTGGAACAGTTGGGCTTGATCTGGCAGAAGAACATGACCGAGTCTTTCTGAATTGTTAACACAGCTCTGGTGGTTATGTCAGAAAATCTTTAGGGGATGGGAAGGAGGTGGAGCACAGATTTCTACTACAGCAAAAACTATTAAAACAAAAAGAAACAGGGTATGTAAATTGTAAAGGCTATTTTGTAGAACTTCTGTGATGCTCTAATATAAACTTTTTATTCACTCATGCAGTTCATCAGGAAATAAAAAAAAAAAAATTATTAAAAGAAAAAATATAAAATCAAATACAAAGTCTTCCCACCATCCCTCTCCCTTTTGTTTTATATTTTCTTCCACTTCCCATCCCTTTCCTTCTCTTCCCTTTCTCCCTCCTTTGCTTCCTCCCTTCTTTCCTTCCTTCCCTAAATTTTTAAAAGTGAGGGCATTCTATAATCTGTCCTTCTATTAAGCTGGCTGTTTTAGCACTTAGTTGTGTAACCATTTTCTAACTGTGATGTGTTTATTTATTATCCAGTGTTGCCACATGCTTCATTGCACATTTTGCATTCCTGAGAACTGTTTGTAGATGATTTCCTGTGTTTGCAAATCTGGGCAGTCCAGCCCAAGCTGCCATTCACTGCTGCTGAGAAAAGGTGGTATCTCCTGGCCATTTGGCAGAGGCAGTTGCACTTTGCCTGCAGCAGGAGAATAACTAAAGGAAGAGTAAATTCCTTCTTTAATGTCAAGTGCAGAGGTAATTTTTTCTCCAACAATAAGTTTCCTTCTGAGGGTGCACAACTGCACCATTGGAGCATCTGTCTTGTGTCTTGGCACATGCTACAGATGATCAAAGCAGCAACTTTTGTTTAAAGAAATAGAAAAGCAGGGTTGCAGAACATCCAGAGATGGGTATAACACCGCAAAGCAAGGAAGAATCACAAGACCCAAACTATATTTAATGGGTTTTTTTGGCAGTTTGCTAGTGTGCAAAATAACAAGGTATATCAGGGGACACAGTTCTGAAATAGTTTAGTCAACTGATATTCTCCCCATTTTTCTCCTCCCACAAATTCCTTGTATAAATTTTGGGCATGTAGATTTTTTCGGCATCCATTTTTCAGTTCTGTAGATAATCAGTCCGGACCTTAAAATAATGTTGCTATTTTCCATGACAGTGAGAAGGAGCATTTTTTTACCAATATTTTTTTGTTACTCGTGAGACAAATGTAAACTCTGCTATTAAATGACAATGAATAAACCTTCATCCGTTCATAAGAAAAAAATTCTCAAAATGAAGCAGATTCCGTTCATACTAGTTCTACTTTTATACAAACATAACATTGAATCAAGCAAAGCATTTCCATAGTATTTCTATAAATCATGAATTAATTTCATATCATCAGTACAGAGAAGGCAGACATTCTCAACACACCAATAATCATTGAAGTACATATTTTAGGTGCCTCGTTCTTTTCAGGAACTTGAGCTCTCAAGTATCGCATGTGAGTAATTATCAGTATCAGTAATCTCCACATGATTTATTAATGCCTTGCTAAAAAGCACTGATGTAACTGCCCAGAACCGTTTTCCTTTTTATACAGGGAGAAGAAAATCCCAAGCACTGTCATCATCAGCTGGCTTGTGTCCAATAATTCCAAATTAATTTAAGTGATCAAGAACTGGGAGTTAGCTTCTTTTACATGTCAGGAGAGCAGGTAATAAAATAAAACCAATCAGTCAAAGTGTAGCAGCTCTTTACTCTGTACTCGTGGGAGGAGAGGGTGAGATCACTGGTTCTGCGAAGCTGAAGTGACCAGCTGACTTCTTTGTCTGCTCGCCTGCGTGCTCTCCTCTGGCAAAGCAAGAGACAGGCACTGCTCCCTGCTACCTTGTGAATAAGGGGCTTTCCCATGGAGCCCCTCTGCACGATGAAGCTCAGAGATCTGGTGACAGTTTATGTCTCTATAATTTCAGTTTTTCTTACACCACACCTGTAGAAAGAAACAGGTTAATTAATGAGAAGAGTGATGCACAGCTTTAATTCTCATTGTTATGACTCTGAGCAAGGCCCCGTGAGAACACTGGAAGTAATTACGTTATATTTCCTTCTGGTTTAGCTACCAGGCCTGGATTTGTTCACAGCAGATTTTACAAGAATTTCTTGGCATCTTTAAGACTGGCATTCACCCTTTATGTCTTGGAATAGTTTAGGATGTGTCATTTCAATTCTGAAGAACAATTCAGGCATTTATTGCTGAGATACCTTCCATGAAAGAAATGATCATACCTCCTGGGAGTTTTCAATTTTTTTCTCTTGAAGTTTCATGCGACCATACTGCTTTGTAATGGACTACTTGATTTTGTGATTTCTTTATTCAAGACCCAAAGCAATATATTTCAATTTATATATAATATGCATTTTTATAATTTGAGTTCAGCCTTTAGAAGGCACAGTACAGTAGGTTAACATAAAATGCTATGAAATTAATTCTTAAAATACAAGCCACACTTCTCTATACTCTGTGTAGTAAGACAAGATTTCCTCTTTCATGTGCCAAATAGGCTCCTATTTAAAGCACAGCTATGAGCAGATGTGTTATCAGCCAAAATTCAGCTTGGTTTTGAATTGTTAATCTAAAAACAGTCTAAATGAATTAATCTAAATAAAACAATGAAAGAGGAGTTGTGTCTACTTGTAACTGAAAGACTGTTGTGATTTCCTCAGTACTTTGAGGAGACACTAGTCAATGAGAATTCCTCAATTGTTCCCTTCATTCCAGATGGAAAGGAAAATATGTTTATGTCCAGTTAGAAACTGCAGAGAGGGGCTTAATACACTGTGGTTACTCTGAATTAAGATTAAAATGCTGCTTGATAGCCCCTGGCTTTTTTTAGTAGCAATTATTCTGAGTGCATGATAATACTTGTAAGTGACTGTGTGTGTTTTAAGCTCTTCACTCCTTGATATGCTCTTGAACTTGTGCCATTTTTCAAGGGCACTAAATCAAAGGTTTTGGTGGGGTGACAGAGGACTGATGTTATAAAATTAACATGTCCTGAATTACTACCCAAGAAACACAGACTCCCAGACAGTGTAGGTTTTTAGAGTTACACTCATCGTTAACTGACATTAAATGCACTCTTGTCTTATTAAAATGCTGTTAGGGCTGTTACTTAATGATTCACTGTGATTTCATGATCGCGTATGCTAAATATTCTAAGAAATTTTTAGTTATGACCTAGTTCAATAGAAAAGGATTGTATCAGCCTAATATAATATTGTATAAGAGGTGTTTTCAGTACTGTTCACTGAGTATTGTCAGATACTGGTCTATTTGTATAATATCATTATAGTTTATGATATCCAAGACTCATTAATAATAGAGTAATTCAGTCCATTAATCTGTTTAAATAACCTAAGAGAAATTTGGTGTAGAGACTGAATTAAACACAAGTATGTTCATGCATCTGCACACCTGTGTATACAGAGCTCATAATGAATTACTTTCAGAACATTTTAGTTACAAAGATGGAGACCAGCGTCCAAAAGCTAAGCAAGTCAGATAGATAAGCTACTTTTTGCTTTAGATAAGACTTCAACTTCTAAAAGTGTGTCACAAGCAGCTCTGCATCTAAGATGCTTACATTTTAATCGAGTGCTGTCAAACTTTTTGATGACTAAGGGAGAGGTTACTCTATAGCTGTTTACTCAAAGAATCCAATGGCAAATAAATTTTAGTGTTAAAGGATGATGGAAATGATCTGAGAATTATTTGAGAATTCTTTCATGTGCTGCCAGTTTGATGGCCTAATTTGAGTAATGAGCAAATTTTGTTATGCCCTGTATATGGATTCTGCAAATACCTGGTTGCAGATTTAGCATCGCTGCAAGGATCCAGTTTTCTATTATCTGTGATAAATGTATACTACACTGTCAGATAAATTATATTATCCACTTTATCTTAAAAGAATGCATTCTAATATAAACAAAATTCAGCGCAGTTATTGGCCTTTATAGGATGCCAATGGCGTTTATAGGATGTCAGAGTAAAGATCAAGAGGTTCTTTGTGATCCTAAAATATTATAGGGACAAAAATGCACAGATTCATAAATGGATAAGTAGGTGATATAAGTAGCCACTCATGGAGGAATCCTGACTTTGCTGGAGTCAGTCTTCTTATTTCTTTCTTTTTTCATTTCTCCTTGAATTTTCTCAACAAACATTTTGAAAACTGTGTTTATGTCTGTGTATTCAGCTTTTTGGAGATAGTGGGATAAGGCAGAGACTGCAAAGAATATGGCCATGTATGTCTGTTTCTATTTGTGACCAGCTTACTTCTAAACATTTGAAATACAAATGTACTCTCCTGCAAAAGCACAGTAGCAGTTTGTCTATTGAATACGTTCCTTTAACATTTCATATATGCAATTCCATTTTTACTGTGTCAATTAACTTCAGTGAATGAATACAGCATACTGCTGGTCACCTGCTTAAAATCCAGTCTGTCTGCAGAAGATATTCTACACTGCCAAGACTTGTGTGATATGTGTGATATTAAACCCAGGAAAGCAATTGCTATCCTCCTCATGTGTAGCATAAAGACATACTTGGAAGAACTTGGCTGAATGACTCTTGCTTTAACACAGTTATTCAACCAGAAAAAAAAAATTAAGTGTGTGAATATTCCAGACTACAGTATTACCTGGAATTTTACTTGATCAAAACAAAGGAGAATATAAAGGCAACCTGTTTCAGGAAAGAGTGGAAACAGGATTGGGAAATTTGTCATGAGGGGTTTTCTGGTAGAGGACACTGGCTCTAGATGGAGAAGATTTAAAGAAGTGGCCAGAACAGTACAATGGAGAGGAAAAAAATGGGTTCTGTGGGAAGTCTCCTCCAAAGGGATCTGCACTGTCTTGAAGCAATGCCATTATTCTGTTGAGATCGATGTGATTTTTCTCTTGGCTTTACAGCAGCCAGGATCTCACTCCTGATGCTTATCACTCATGCTTGACCTTGCAGGCAAGGAAGTCATTGCAATTTAGAGTGCCTCAAAAAAGAACCTGTGCCACATGACTGTTGGGCTGAGTATTAAGACAGTCTTTATGTGTCAGAAAGGCAGAGATATACTTAATGCATCTGAAGTGCATCAAAGTCAGATTTCTGTATCAGATCACTCTGTTTACAGAGCAGGAGGAAAGTTGGGCATGTCTGGATTTATCCCACATGTTGACTCACAGCTATCCTATTGAGAGCCAAAACCACTCCTCGTAACACTTCCAGTCACTAACAGCAACTGGCAGCCAGCAAAAGTAGATAACAGCAGAGGTAAACTTTCAGTCTGCTTTAGCCTGAAACTTGAATCTTGGTGGAAAAGGGATTTTAACTGTTGGAAGTAGTAACTGGAGGCACATCAGGCATCCTCTATTCAGTGGTCAAATCTTCAAAGGATTTGAGAGCAGTGGAAGTTTTTGCATCTGGAAAGCTCTCCGGAGCTACACTCTTCAGTGCCAAAATTGGTAAGTCCATGTTGTAGCAATAAGCTTACCTGAGGAACTTACAATGGGAATTAAATTGAAATTATAAAAAAGGAACATCTGTGCTTGACTTGCAGTGTTTTCCATATAATCGCTGTTTAATTTACAAGTAGAATTTCTCCTGTAGTCCTGCCATGTGTAATGTTGGCTGTGATTGTCCTGAAAAGTCTTTCTTTTTCTTATTTCAGCACCAATATGTGAATTCCTTCACTTGTCATCAAGAAACCATTCAGTCATGTAGCTAGACTACTAAAAAGTCCCATTGATACAAAACCCAGTGCCTAAATACTTAGGAGAGTTGGAATAATAGGATAAATTGAATGCATGCCAGTATCTTCTGAGAGTATTTCAAGCAGAGATGTTATTGAACCCCTTAAAGATGTTTTTAATAATTCCTGTAGTTACAGGAATTCATCACCTTTTAATTGTAAATGAAGGATGAGTGACACTGTTTTATTATATTGCAAGGAGATTTTCATGCTATTTAACATGTGTCTTCTCCTCTAAAAGATGACCATAATTATAAGGATTGGGATGACCACTTCATAAGGGAAAAAGGACTAAGCTAGACACTACTTGGCCTATTGAATTTATTTATTTTTAAACTATTTTCAAAAATCCTTGAGGAAATATACAGTATCCCACTGGTAGTTTTAATTTAATGGCAACTGGCACTGAATTCCTGAAAACCTTTCCACCACCAAAGGTTCTACTTTACAACTGTATTTATATCTTGGCCTATCTAACCTTCATTGTACACATCATGCACAAACTTCCTTCAGGAATGTGGACAGTAGGTTTATGCACCTATCTGATATTGGGCCTTTGAGTTTAGCTTAGCTTAGCATATGTTCCTCCTGAATTTAGAAAATGTGCTTGAAATCACTGATTCTAACTTATTGCATATATTTACCCAGTAGATAGAAAGTTGTATTTTCTTGGATCTGGAATAATAGTCTTAGCTACCCCCAAGCTTCAACAGGTTTCAAGTTTGGTTCAGATTTTGACTTACATTCCAACAGCATGAATACTAGCTCTGGCATCTGAGCTGATTGACTAAGTCACCTCAGGCAGTTAAAATCTGCTTCAATTTGTAAAATTGGCCTGAGATATGAGTGTCTGCCCTCTCCTCGGTTAAAAAGTGGGCACAAATGCAAACTTGGGCAAACATGCATAATGAAATTGAACAACTTATTGGTAATCAACAATGTTTTAGCTAAAAAAATAAAAATAGAAGAATTTGGAAGAAGTGAAAATGTTGCAGGAATCAGGGTAGCAGTCACAAATGAAACAACGTGCCATGAGCTCTAGATAAAACTAGAGATGTCCCTTGATATTGTACCAGCTTCTTAACCCAGACCTTTCAAGCTCTGCAGAGAGTACTGAAAGGGTGAAGGATGACTAGGTCAGACTCTTTTGAGGCTGCATAAATCATGACTATATCCTTTCAAATGGATGGTCTTACACCACTGATCATTTATTGGAAGTAAGATGAGAAGGATGTCCCATCCTGACCACAAATGCTTGGACCAGCACTGCTTTTGTGTGTCTCACTTCTGCTTTGTGATTTCTAGTGTAATGCCACATCATTCCTCCTCATTTCTGTGGGCTTTTGCTGCAGTTGCATTCTGCATATGGACTTTTCTGGAGCAAAGTTTTCCACAAGCAACATAATATGGCTACTATCCAAAGCTAAATATCATTCCAGTTCTCTTTCCTGAGATGAAGAAAAAAAAAAAAAGAATTATGATAAACAGGCTCCTAGAACTGGGTAATAAAAGGAGCAAAATTAGGGTAACTTTTCTAGCTCTGATTTTCTTGTTGCATAAGCAAGTGAAAGGAAAACATTACATTTCTATTTTCACTATTTTATTTGCTTAGAATCTATAACAAGGAAATGGCAGCAGACAAAAACAGCATTATATGTTCAACATAAAATTTTGTAAAACTGCAATAGCAATAGAGGGAAGATTGCTATGTGTCTAATTCAGGTATTAATTTTCATGGAAATGTTTGAAGAATAGCCAACAGAAATGTATCTGAGCAGTCTGAATAAAGGTATCCCAAAATTTAAATCAAGAAAATTAAAAATCAATTTTAAGAAGACTAAGGATAATATTTTCTCTTATTCTTGTGTGAAAGAAGTGAGAATGATAGAAGTCCCCCGACAAAATGATGTGGATTTTAGCTGCCATTCCTCCGTTCTGGGATCTCAGTCATGCGTGTTGAGGAAAGCTCTTCCATTTGTTGTGCTGAAGGGTTGCTAACGGGTCTTATTTTCATTGCTCTGTTTCCACCTAGTGCTCAAAGTGCACATTGCACCAAGCTGTGCGTATGTTCTAGAATCCAGAACTGCAAATCGGTGTAGCTCTCTGTTTTCAGGGAATCTGCAGTACAAATAAGCAAGTGTAAGATTAAATATCACTTTTATAAAAAGCACCAGTTCCCAGAATAAAGCCTGTCAGGTGTCTCCATGGTCTCTGCTGCACGATCTCTTCAGAAACAAGAGTGTCATTTATTTGGTTTAACTCTTAGAATCCCTCTTGTGGATGCATTTTTTTGTGGTAGTTCTCTTGTTAACTGAAGACGAATGCATGTGAATAAAAAAGGAACACACCATAGTAACTGAGAGACATTCATTACTCTCACAGGCACAAGTGCATGCTCAGGATGAAGTCTAGAAAGACACCTGGAAGCTCTGAGGTGAACTATCATCTAGATAGTCTTTCCTCATATAGCTCAGATTATAAAGTACCTTTCACATTTTATAACAATCGTAACATTTTAGTAACACAACTGGAGGATTGTACTTGATTGTACTGCAGGATGAAAAAAAAAGGAGAGATTTTGTGATGGACTATGAAATTTGTATTTTT
Organism: Dicrurus megarhynchus; assembly: GCA_013399195.1. NCBI lineage: Eukaryota > Metazoa > Chordata > Aves > Passeriformes > Dicruridae > Dicrurus > Dicrurus megarhynchus. The sequence continues at coordinate 41,417 of VXAD01006088.1, forward strand.
TTCAGGAGGTTGAAAAGAGCTAAAGACACTACTTGTGGATTTAGCTTGTCAAATGTAGCAGGAGGCTTATGGACAGATACAAGCATAGACAGACAGGACACGTGATGTTTTAAATTGCTTTCAGGCTCTAAGACAAAATTTTTATGGTATATATGCTTATAAATAGCAAAATAACTCTTAGTTGTACCACAGGCACTATCTGAAAAACACAGTATGGTTATTTCTCCTGGCATCTGACGTGTAGAAAGATGGAACCTCCTGTTCCACAATTTGTAGTTTGAACATTTTCTTTAGGAAAATGACTTGAGCTCCTGCTTTTCCCTTGTGCTTTCTCTTTGAGCGTGTGCAAAATATGAACAAGTTAATGCCCAGACTAAGAAACTGCGATGTCCTTGGCTTAGGAGAGTGTAGTAACCACTGGTTTACCAGGTAGGAGCAGCACAGCTGTGGCCACCTTTTCCTGGATAGAAGCAGGGTACCAATCACAAATGAAGCAATATGTCATAAAACTCTGAATAAAACAAGAGAGGCCCCTTTGTACTGCACCACCTGTGATAACATTTATTTTATAATAAAGCTTCTGCAGCTTCTCTGGTTTATTAAGTGCCCAGCACTGACTGCTGCATTAGGCCACCCTGAAAACCTGTATTGGACCAAACTCCTTTTAGGTCTTCTGGATATTGCTCACCCAGTTTAGATGTGAGGCAGACACAAAGCTGTTTGCTCCAAGCCATGCAGACACCTCTACAGAGGCATACATGCATGTCAATAGGGAACCCTGAATAAAATGACCTGCCTATGGAATTTACATTTTTCTGGGTAGAGGTAACAGGTGGGCTGAGGTTTTTTTACAGTTCCAGTTTTAGATTTAAATTTCATTTTATGGAACAATTTTTTTAACCTTTCAAAAGACTAAGGGCATAGGAGTGTATAGGTCAGCATTTTTCTAGCAGAACCTCCTTGTTAAAATACTGTATTTTTTTACCACTCTGATCATTGCTATGAACTCTGAGCTACAGAATGGCTCAAGTCTACACCAGTTTTTGTTATGCAACCTTCCTGCTTGAATAGTAAAATAAAAATTTATTTACAGTCAAATTCTCCTTATTTGTGAAATAAAATTAATTAAATAGTGCTTTTGATGGAGAATGCATGGGTAGGTGTAAGTGAACAGCATTATTTTATTATACTATCTGTTGCTCCCCATTCCTGAAAAAGAGTTTCCTGCATTGAAGCATAGATTTGCTTTGGTTTGAGTCCATAAATCAGCTGGCAGGAAATGTAAACTCGGAAGGGATTGCTGTGGATGTAACTGTGCAGTACAGAAAGCAGTCCTTGAAGAGGGCAGGGTCTGTCTGTGGGGTCTGTGAGAAAGTCCCACCCATCTGGAAACAGCTCCTGTTATCTTGGATCACAGTAAGGTGAGAGGCTGTTTTATTCTCTGCAGTTGCCCTGTCAGGTAAAGACTATCTGAATCTTTGTATTATTTCAGACAGAGTGTGCCTTTCCAAGGGGATGGAACATAGGACTTTGTTACAGGAGAAAAAAGTACTGCCTGCGTCTGAAAGCAACTATAAACTGTTGCAAGCAGAATAAATATTTTTTGAAAGTATGGGAAGCCTCAGTATTATCCAATATAATTAAAATCAGTACATTTATTTCTAAATAATTATTTTTAATAATATGTTTAGTATTTCTTGTCTTATCATCCTTCAAGGAACTGCTCTTGGCAAAATAAAAGCTTATTTCCCTGGAGGACTGTATTTATGTAAATACTTAATAGATTGTGATTAAATTAAATTAGTACTGTGTATCCTCTTCAGACTTGTCTATATAGTCCTGTCCTGTGATCTTTGCACTAATGAGTATTTGGATGAGAATACGTGGGGTTTCTTTGAGACAGAGTGTGGAAAATTAAATCAACTAAACAAATGATCACACTTAAAAGTGAGGGCTAACCCTGCTTCAATATTTGTAACATTTCGATGGCAATATCATAGTTTGAATCACTCTTTTCTATTGCAGAGGCTGTCAGGAGGAAGGGCACTTCTGCTTCTAATGTTTTCCTTTATAGAGGCATGGACACACTAGAGTAGATCTACACACCATCCAGGCCAGTAATTTGTTTCTGACAGAGCCCAGAGGGAGATGCCTCAGAGGAAGGTGTAAGTACTTGCAGTCAGAAGTAAGGGCACTGCTCTCCCTCTAATATTAAAGTAATAAATCTGTCCATACAGCTTGAGCAGCCTCCTGAAGATTCATTTTTGTGGTGCCGGAAATAATGAATAAACCCTTCACAGATTTTTCTGTCTATTGCACTGAGTGATTCTGAACTACGGCAGAAGCTCTCAAGTCTGATCCTTCTTTGAAGCTTCAGTGTAACAAAATGGAATGGCTGCTGTGACTTGGAGGCACTGCATGGGGCTGGGAGGCAGGGGCAGCAATAGCTGGGGCAGATCCCAATCCAAGACCTATAATAATTCACAGCTGAACATGCCTAGGCATGTTTACTGAAAATCCCTATCTGCCGAGAGAGGTGAGCAGATATTTCCTTGTGGCTGTCACAAGGGAGTAATCTAACCCCTTGTGTTTGGTGCTGCTTTGTCACAATTTCAGAACTTGCACTTGTCTTGGTCTTAATCTCAGGTTTGTCCCTGAATTTATGGGTAGAACTTTCAAAGGTCTCAACAATAAAATTAAGGAAGTTTGAGGGAGGTCAGACATAACCAGAGGATATGTGACCTCACCACAACAGTGACGTGTCTGCCACTTACACTCAAAGCTGAGCCAGGCCATCTCTGCCTACCTTAAATAATGCTTGGAGACAGAGATCCCTAAATATGAAGCCACCTGAAATTCCCTTTCCCTTTGTGCAGTCACCTAGGAGTGGTCAGTGCAGAATTACTGAGGGCAGGGTATGTCTTACATCTGGCTTGCAGGTGCCTTATTCTGATCTCTACCCATCTGGAACCAGAGACAGGTGTGTGTTCACCACTGTTTCCTCTAAGTACTGACTAAGGACCACTGCATTAACTACAACTTGATGAGAAAGTAATACAGGGCACATGTGGCCACCTTGGGATCAGAGACTCTGCATGAAGAGCCCAGGGGCCAGAACTGGGACTCCTCCTGACTGCATGGTGGCACACTTTTCAGGACAACTCTAGAGAAAGCTTGTCATATGGAACTTTAATTTTGTACATGACCATATTTAAGCTCAGTAAACTAATATTTATATTATACATACATTAAATTTACTGTAGAATTTAAACACATAAAGTAGTGCTTCAAGTTTCACTCATCTGCAAACTATCTGTGAAGTCTGCTTCTACTGTGTGGTCATATATTTACCTGAATGCATATTCTGTACCTTGTTGAAAAATCAAAGCAGTTGTATTTTACCTTCCATAGTACTACTGCTAATGAGATACAGTACATGTGTACTCAGATTAGCTTGGATGTTCATCACTGAGCAACATCTCTAGTATTTACACAAAACTGCAAGTGATTAAATACCTCAGTGGAAATACTGCAATATAACATGCCTATTTGTTATGTTCATCTCCTTTGCTTCTAATACAAATTCATGCTTACATTTAAACATCTTCTTGTATATGAATTTTGGATTTTGGGCTTCTAATATTCTTTCTTTTTGCAAACTTTTTAATAGTAATTTCTATCACAACAGAAGAATGAAAATAAATAAGTACATTTTAGTAATTATAAGAAATTATTTAGAAGGCAGAAGTGGAGATGGTTTACATTTCATTGACTTTATAATTATAGAGTTGCCAATGTATGGGTGATTACCTCCTTCCTTCTTGTTTGTTATTAAATGAAGGGGTTGAGGAAGCCCTTAATTTTTTTCTACATGGTTGTCAGAGATGGGATGTGGCAAGAATGGGAGAAAATGAGGAAGGAAACAGGTTAATGCTGTCACATGAAAAGAAGATGTATATAATTAAAGAGAGAAAGCACGGGCTTCTTTTCGAAGTTATTAATTCTGTCTTGGTCTTCCCTCTGGGGTAGTAGCCATTTATATGGTGTACATACAGCTTAGGGAGAAGAGAAAATGTCTTTCATCACAAGAAGCAGGACGGTCTGTGCTTTAGTTGGTTGAATCTAATCTAGTAAAGCCATTAGTGCTGTATGCCAGGGCTTAGTACTGGGGCTAAAGCTGTTCTCCATATTCATTAGTGATCTGGACAAAGGAGCACAGTGCACCTTCAGCAGGTCCACAGATGATACAAACTGGGCAGACTGGCTGGTGTGCTACGTGGTTATGTCCCCATTCAGAGGGACAGCGACAAGCTGGAGAACAGGGCAGGGAGGAATCTCCTCAACCTCAACAACGGTAAAGGCAAACCCTTATATCTGTGGAGGAATAACCCCAAGCACCAGTACATGCTGGGGACCCACTGGCTGGAAAGTTGCTTTGCTTAAAAGGTCCTTGGAGTGAAAGTTTTCAGGAAATGGAAAACCAGATGACCATGAACTACCAACACACCCTTCATGGCAAAAAAGGGCAGCAGCTTCCTGGGCTGCATTAGTAAGAGCATTGCCAGCAGGATGAAGAAGAGGATCCTTTCTCTCTTCAGCATTGGCGAGGCCACATCTGGAATATTGTGTCCAGTTCTGGATTACCCAGTACAAAAATGATATGGTTTACTGGAGCAAGTCCAGTGCAGTGATGATTAAAGTACTGAAGCACATTTGAAGACTTTGGAGGTCAGATGGCTTCTTTAAAACCTAAAGTGATAATAGTTCCTGTCATTCAAATCCTCAAATTTTACCCTTCCCAGCAGTGCCTGAAAGATACCAAAGACCATTAATATGAAAACAAATGTTGATATCAGAAAAAGTTACTCCATATGGAGAAGGACATGAATTGGTAATAATTGCCAAATTACCCATATATACCAAATTATGTTTTTACTAACCTTTCCCATATGTATGCACGTAGAGATCTGAACAAAGTGTGATTTGTAGATGGGAGAAAAGCTAATTCAGTACTTCAAGAAACTTTGGATACCCTCAGAAAGGCCATAGATGGTTCCTTCTAAGTGTTAGAAAATCCTTTCAATTGAAATCCTGTGGAAGACCTCTTGTATTAAAAACAGTGTAGCTGTTAGGGCAGGGCAGTTACTAATAACAATCACTAATAACAATATGACTGAATTTACAGAGAGATTAAAATATTGGTTTTGAGCTGTTAATTGTCCTTTTGTTCCAATAGTTGCTAAATTAAGGTGCTAACTTGAAAGAGCTGGTTTCCTAACTGATATAAAGCACCCAATCACACTGTGGCAATGGAATGGACTTGGCGTACCCTGAATTTTTTTTTTTCCACATGCTTTGCTTCAGTTCTTTTGATTATGAATCTTGCAGTGAATTAAATCTTGATGTTTGGTGATCTGACCAAGGCAACCTAAGGGATTGGCGAGCACGGTCAAGGGCAGGACAGGCCAGGAACAACTGTTACTTTCAGTGGAAATGTGGTACTAGATAAGTTTAAACTGATAAAGAAACTGCACCCTTTCTGTTCACTGCAAAACCTATTGTCAACACCCATTTACTGGATCACTGCACTGTACAGTTAGATAAACGACAGAGATACTGAATCATGACAATCTCTGTGGTGTTCCCTGAACATGTAGTCCCTGCAGTGATACCTTTGGCTGTTTAGGAGGCTGACCTTGCAAAACCCTGAGAAAAAATTGTATTGAGAGGCTATAACTGCACTTGCCCTCATGCACGAACTTCTGAGTGTTGCTTGTTTGTGGCATTGTTTTCGAATCACTTGGTTCCCTTGTTTGCAACTCAGCAACCCTCTTTTCTTATCTTCTGTGTTTGCCTTTATTTTCTCCTTCTGCAGCATAATTCAGATGTTAATCTGAATGTTTGTCTGTTCCAAACACAAGCCATGTGGATGGAATAGCTGACATGCCATGCATTGTTCATGGCATAGTTCTCATGCAACATCACTGCTCATCCTGTCTCTCTTCATTTGATTGCAGTTTTTCTAAAGTGCACAATTTCCGGGCAAAGAATTTTCTATTTTTTACACAAACGTGTCTACCACTGCTTAAAACCAGTAGGATACATTAATCTTCATTTACAAGGATGCTTGTAAATGTTCTTGAAACCCTTCATGAACACTTCCATGGAAGATTCGCATCATCAGTATACGAAATCAGACTGATTTTTGACTTTTGAGATCCTTTCCTGCTTACTTCCATTTTCTCTTTGACATATTTTTCCTTCATTCTTATTTCAAATCTTCTTCAGTTACTTCGATACTCGCTTCCAAATTTCAGTGTCCCTCTGCTCTGTGTCTTCCAAACAGCGGCACTTGCATGTCTGAGCTCCACTCTGCCCTTTTCATGGACTAAGTGTTGTTCTGGCAAACAATGATATGTGTGCATGTCATGGTGCTCCCTTATTACCTTTTGAAGGGGGAATTTAAAGGATGCATTTACTCAACTAAACACTGAATAGGCTTCCTGGGAAGAGGTCATGACACGAAGCCTGCCAGAGTTCAAGAAGTGTTTGGACAACGCTCTCAGGCAGAGGGTGTGGTTCTTGAGGAGGTCCCATGCAGGGCCAGGAGTTGGACTCAATGATCCTGAGGGTCCCTTCCCAGTCAGGATATCCTACAATTCTACTGGACCTTTTGGCATTGAATGTTTTTGTTTTATAAAATTTTGAATAGCACTTTAAGTACTATAGCATAATGCCACAGGAGAGATAAATAAAATTAACAGACTAACCAGCTTTAGGGAGAAAAAGTGATTTCAAAATGTTGCCTAGAGAATAAGGTTGAATCCTTCCAAACAAACTTCGGTGTTGTTTGCAATAATGGCAAATAGTTGTTTGCATATACAGAATTTTGTATATACACTCCACTCAGCTGATTCTATTCTCCTATACTAATCAAGGTATTGAAATGGATATTCCAGAAATCTCTTGTGAAATCTGTCTAAGAAAGTTTGCTCTCATTTTCAATTGGAATTATCTGTAGTTCCAGTAGGATATCCAGAAGAAGGAAATACCCACTAGGTCTCCAAGGCTCAAAACCAGTGCTATGTGTATAAAAGATTTAAAATTGCATCAGTTCTCCAAGCAAAACTTCTGAGAAACAAAAAAGATTCAGGTTCAAAATCATGTGGCTTTTCCAGGGTTCCTGGGAACTTGCAGCCCAGACTTTATACTGGGGAGTTTCAGACCTTGAAGTGGTGGCCCCAGCAACACTAGCAAATAACTACTGTGCAAGTCTGAGAAGACCAATTGTTTGATCCAGAAGCTGCTTGTCCTCACCACAGCTATTTTTTGCAGAAAACCACAAGATTTTACTGACTGAATTCAATGGCATGTGTATTGAGCTCTCCAAGGAGTGCAAAGAACAGCAGTTCTGGAAGTTTCATTTCCCCACTGATGGCAAAAATAAAGAAAAAAAAGAGAGCAACAGTGTGACACAACTGCTACACTGGATTTTGTGGTATTGCTTAAACAGAGAGTCAGTGTGCAGCTCAGCTGTTTGTAACCACAGAAACAGAAAATGTTATTTGGAAGGAGGGAGGATGTACACCAAACCTACTATATCTCAAACCTGACAGTGTTTCTTTAAAATGTTCTTAAACCTGTTTAACACACCCCTACTTTTCACCACTCCCTGGGAACATGCACCACTTATAGCAACTTGTAAATCAAGAAAAACCAAACCCAGCAATTTATTCTCCAGTGTGCACTGGATATTTTCACACACCCAGCTTGGCCATATAATTAAGTTACAACAAAGCTCACTAGCTCGGAGCTTTCTGCTTCAACGTAAAATGAGTTCACCACTCTAAGTTTAGAAGTCTCAACTATTCTGGAGCAAAATTGCATACTTAAAAATTATATTAAAAAAACAAAGAAAATATTTAGAATTCAAAGATTGTGATTTATGCACAACGCTATGAGGTTCTGTTCACGGATTCATAGAAGATGCCAAAACTCGTTTATATTGTTTTATCTGAAGGTCAGGGATCTGAACAGAGTGAATATAGACACCTACAAGTAAAGCAGTTAAACCCCAAAATTCAAGTCTTACTGTTGCTATAGCTAGAGGATTCAAATACAAAAAAACATGACATATTCTTTCTAAGAATAAAAGGAATATTTCCTTTGTACCCATGAGTGAAAGGGATGGAACTGTCAGAAAAGCACAGTTGGGTTTTTTTTTTGTTTTTCTCTCTTCTGTCCTCTCACAATTTGTCTGTGTGGCAGACTCCTACTTGGCCAGATTATAGTTTTCTGGTCACATTTTTTGTGTGAGGGGCCACAGTGCAGCAGGGGAGCACATTATAGATGTAGTACTGTTGAGGCTGCAGAACGAGCTTTGCAGCTTGAATTTTGTCCAGAAAGAGAGAAAAAAAAATCAGTATCCTCATTTCCTTTTCCTTTTAATTTGGCAAGAAACCATTGCTTTCTGCAAGAGGAAAAAATTATTTGAAATCCTGCCATTATATGGAATTCATCTGACATGTATAGGTATCTACAGTGTAGATGCCTAGATCTGACTTGTCATTTTTAGACTTCCTTTCAAAGTGGTGGAGAGAAATAGGAACTTCCACAGCCCAAGCCTCTGACCTACTTTAATCTGCATTTGTGTGAGATTACATTAGGGGTGCCTTAAGTGATAAATTTAGAGATAAGAGACTAGCTTTTGATGTAGCCTAGCTTTTTTTGCTAAATAGGGCCTGTGATGGAAAGTTTCACCCAGCTCTGAGGAAGCAAGTGTATGAAAATAGATGTCACTGGTCTGGCGTCTCCTTCATTGAGTAGAATTCAAATTATTTACTTACACATTAATTGGCATTTAGCTCTCTCAGGCTAAGAGCCTGCATGGAAATCCAGAGCAGCCTACACCTGAAATTACTGGCTTCTTCACATTATGCTCTTTATGCACCGTGGCAGGATCTGGAACCTGAGGAACTTATCTGGGCCTCTGTGATTACATCCAGATAATTATAATAATTGTGTTCTGATCCTTTCCCTTGTAATATCATCCAAATTATTTAAAAATCATCCCATTTCAAAGCCCAGCCTTGTTCTCATTTCACTTAACAACAGCAAAAAAAACAAAAGAAAAAACCTTCAGTTAAATTCTTCTTCATGTACTTAAAACTCATGTAAAATTTTTTTCTGCCAACATTCTTTCCAAAGTACTCATGATTTGGAAAACAATTTTAGAAGAATATAATTTACTCAAAATAAAAGGGAAGGAGAAGTTGATATTTAAAATGTAGTAACTTCCACACCATTTCAACAATCTGTTGGCCAGTTTATATCAAGGGACAAGTATTTTGAAAAAGCAAGAAGAAAGCTCAGTGATTTTTTCAGCTTCTCAGCTCATAAGGCCCTGTTTGCAGATGTGTTAATTTAGGAAATGTATTCTCCTTTCCTTCACATAGTTTGGGATTGAAATCTGCACCTGAAGTTTATTCCTTGGAAGATGCTTGGAAAAGCTACTAAACCTTCTACTTGTGGGAGAACAACAAGACAGCTGAGTTCTTTTCCAGGGAAGCTGGAAGGAGAATGTGGAGGGCTGATGCCATTTCTGTGATACCATTTTCAATTTTACTCCTGCAGATGACATGCATTTCAACACATATCATAAATCTGCTTTGCTATTTTTTTCTGTTATTTGAACAGGTGAGCAATTTTATTGGATTGCAAAGGTATTTATTAGTAAGGAAAGAGTCTTAAATATGTACTAACAAAGTAAAATTCTCTCCATGTTTACATATATGCATACTCTCCACATTTGTCATGTAAATAGAGAAGAAAGTCATTCTGAAGAAAGTAAAGTGACAATGCTGAATAACTCTCAGCGGAGGGGCTGAATGAAAACCCCTTCATTAAGGCTTATTTTAATACCTAACAAATCAACATTTCACAGAAAAAGGGATTGTATTGCTAATTGTATTACTTTGATTGTATTGCTTGCATTATCATCAAAGAATGAGGAAATAATTGTAATGCAATTTTAGTTATGTGCCTTATACAAATTTTGGTCACAGGGGCATAACAAGACAGTGGCAGTCCTTGGTCAGCCCAGTACGCTGTCTCCAACAGTTGCCAAAAGCAAATGTTCAGGAAAGAGTGGAAGAGCAGGGAAAGCGTTTAAGTTGCTTTCCCTAAGTGTCCTCATAGTCTCTATCAATTTGCTTGTCAGGCTCTGCTTTAGCCCAGTGGAGTTTCTGCTTGTTTAGTAGCCATCAACGCATTTCTTTTACACAAGCTTGTGTCTCACTGAGCTATTTGGTGTATGGGTACACACACACATGCCTATATAAGTACATACATGCATACGCACACACCCACATGCACGCCTTTTTAAGTTCAACCCCATCCTTTCTGATTCCCATTTTTTGTCTTTGTCTTATTTTTGCAGTTATTGATTTTAGAGCACATTTTCTAACAACTCTTCTAAAATAAGCTGTTTTGTGCTAATTATACCACAGCCAGCATCTTCCAGGAACAGGGAAAACCCTTCCTTTCTTCCATGCCCATGTTCAGCTTTGATGTGGATAGAGAACAGTATCACAATCTGTAACGTTTGGCTGGCATGCACAGCAGTTAAGTGTGCTGATAACACCAGTATGGAATGCACATGTCAAAGGAAGGTTTCATTAAATAAGTGTGATATTAATTCATTGGGTTGTTTTGATTGGTATGAAATTTCCATGTAGGTTTTCAAATGACAATCAAGTTCTGAGTCAACTAATTTGATCCAAATAATAAAAGAAAGAATTGCAAGAGAAGGCTGCTTAGCCCTAGCAGAAAATCCAAGCAAATACCAGGGCAAGGAGAGGAAAACCAGTCTATCAGATAAGTGTAACGTGAACTTCCTCACATGGATATCATTCTGTGGGGCAGATACATCTCCTTATCTCCATCATAAAAAAGAACAGCCTGTGGGGGTTGTCTCCTATGTATTTACAGTGCCCAAGACCAACTAAAGGTTATAAGAAAATTTCTGACAAGGAGCAGGAAAAAACTTTCTTCCTTTTAACATTGCCTCTTCTAACGTCTTTAAAGACATGGTTTTTCCTGTGATCAGCACTGTTTGTTCTTTCCCAGAGCTCTCTCAGTGGGGATTTGATAGAGATATTACAAAGTCATTCTTTAATGAAGAAAGCGTATCTAGTCATAATTCTCACACTCCCTCTACTACTATTGGTCATAATTTGATTGTCATTTCTTTAGCCACCCGTGTGGATGTTCTTTGTTAATTCAGATACTGGTAACAAATTAACAAATAAGATATTTATCAATAACATAATTTACAAAACTGGTTACAGCCATTCAGCTGGCACCACACAGATGTCATTTGACTTAGATTTTCAACACAATTTCCCTTAAATAACTGATTTTATCAGTAACCAATAAAACTAGTAACTGTGTTCTTTAGCTAAGGCAGTAATGGCACTGGTGCAAGATCAAAATACTCAAGTTTAGCATGCTATGGACCAGACTTTCAGGGCCTTCTGAAATATATTTCACTTATTTGCAGACTAAAGAGCTATTCAAATTGTGGGAAAATCAGGCCCACTAACATTCAAGACTATGTATCTCCATGAAATGTATTGCCACCTGCTATGAACAGAAGACACTGCTCAGACATTTTCTGTGGCAACTAGAAGATGTGAAAAGGTTTAGACATTTTGCATACTATTTATGGCATTTTTTCTTCCTCCTTTAGTTTATGAACTTTGCCACACCCTTGGGAGAACAATGGGCTGCAAATACGTCTGCATTGTGACTAAGGTTTTCTTAGCATTCAAAAATGCATATGAAAAAGCTCTGACAGTGCTCCTTCCTATATTCAGAAAGGTGTGGTTAATAAAAGATTGCATGCCTTACTTTTACCAGTTGAATGGTCTTCCCCCGTAACAGCAACCTACAATAACTAAAGGAAATGGCTTGGCTGGCAAAAGTTAATCCATAAAACACAACATTATCTCTGGTACATTGCTCTACTCACTCTGACAGTAACTTACTCTAGTGAAAGTGTTTTTAAATTCTTCTGCCCCTCTGCACAACAGCTGTTGCTACATCATATTAAAAAATAACTCTTATGTCTACCTATTTTAATCCCCCAAGTGATAAAATGCTGAGAAATTACAACATAAAAAGAAAAATGAGGATTCCATACATTATATTTAAATATTAATTTCGGCAGTGGTGAGGCCAATATTTGTATACCATAGTAAAAGGGCTGTAGCATTATTTTCTCTCCAGTGGATATTTAAACTGTCAGGAGGTAGAAAACTCCAGGTAATTGTGTTCCCTCACACAAAAAATTATAACTTAGTGGTTAAGGTAGCCTGCTGGTAAAAATAGGTTGTTAGCAAAAGGAGGAATGATTTGAATTTGGGTTTAGTCACAGGCTAAGTGACCTTTCTAACTGGCAAGGTCTTTCTTTCTTGTCCTGTTCTTTGAAAGAGTTAAGTGTGTATAAGGGGTTAAAAGAGCACAGCTGCCTGTCTCAAACACTGTAAGACCACTGAAGGAACTTGCCGTAAGATAAGCCACCACAGTGGGTGCAGAAGGGAGGAATTTGAGACAGGAAGGCCCTAATTCCAGGCCTGGCAGAGGCAATATCTGTTTAGGACATCCTGGTTAATGGATCTGGACAAAAATTCTCAGAATTTATGGCAAACTGTGTGAAAAAAGCAATAGTTCATATGCTTATCACTGGTCAAACAAAGGTCACCCCAATTATGGGACAGATGGCATCTGCGACCACCAATGGCCACCAAGGCCCCCCAAATATGTCTCTGTAGGTACCTGGAACCTGGGCTATATAAAGGTGGTACTGTTCTCTGAGTATTGGAGGATAAATTACTTGTCTGTAGAACTTGTTAAAGTTTAGGGCTTGACATGCTTCAGTGATCTCAGCTTGGGAAGAAAAATGTATCACTGATCGTGGACAAAAAGAATGCAGAGTTTACAGGCTACAAGGACATTTGGCAGAAGTCCCAAGATAAGAAGGAACTAATAAATGCAATTCACGTGGGGAGATCACGACCACCAACTCACAATCCACTGACCAAGAAACCCACCAAGTCAAAAGAAGAGAAAGACTGAGTATGCAGAGTAATTAGCTCTAGAGTTGAGGGAATCATTTAACCAATAGAAGATAGAGTACTAACTAATAAGAGATGTATAAATGGTGGAAAGTTTTGAACAAGCCCGGGACCCCCATCTCTCTCTCTGCTTCTCTCTCTCTCTCTCTCTCTCTCTCTCTCTCTCTCCCTTCTTTTCTCTTTCTCTCTCTCTCTCTCCCTCACACTCATTTTAAAAATAAATCTGTATTATTGACCTGGGCATCCGGTCTCATTTGTACCTAAACTTGGGCAGAGGCATCTCCTAATCATCAGATTGTAACAGCATGAGCCGTGTGTGTGGATTAAGCAGAAGAATTCTAATTTTTGAGCATGAAGGAAAGAACAAAGTTGTTACAAAGGACCCCAGGCACTTGGCACTGCCAGTAGTTGCCCTTTGTGAGGCAGCCCAGGACATTGCTTATCTACCTTTAAAACCCATATCCTAGTAGGAGCAAGGAAGCCCGTGAAGAAACGGGCTTTCCATCTCACATTAGATCATTAGTATATTTTATTTTGAGGTGTCTATCTAGGAGCAGGAGGACCAGAATCATCAGGGGAAAATTATAATGTTAGAATAACCTGCCCAAGGAAAAAAGTCATACTTCTTATTTCTCCCTCTCCTCTGTGTTGCAGTCATGAATGCTGCTAGGATTCTGACAACCATTTTTAACCTGGTTCTGAGTCACATGTACCTCTTGGTAAGGGTGTACCCACAGGCAATATATTCTCTTGGTTAATTATTTTGACCAGAGTGAAAAGTAATCCTGTATAAAGAGGTATCACAGGTCCCAACTATCAGCTTATTTTATGTAGGGCTGGACTGGGAATTGAGGGAGGAGCAGGCTTTGTGTTAGTCAGCTTCAAGAGGAAAGTGTCACCCTATGCATGAGCATCACTTCCTTTTCTATTTGCTGCAAGGGGTTCCTTTTTCGTGCAAGACACCGCTTCCCTTTTGACTTAACCTGTTAGAACTGCTGCCTACATATATAGTTGAGCTTAGACTAAGCTTAAGTGAGGAAAATGTGCAGGTGGCACACATGTGCAACCCACCTCTCAGGTAAAGGTTACATTAACTAGCTGTGTCGTTCTGCTAAATGCTGCCTTGCAGCTGGGCACCATCCACTGCCTACACCTATCTATATGTTTCAGACTGTTTAGTTGTAGTCATTTTTGACACCAGATCTATTGAACACAATTAGCTTTGGAGAAATCAGGGCCAATGAAAAGGACCATACTAGTTTACTAAGTAGGAGTAGGATCTGGGCCTGAGCAATATCCTCTGTTTGTTCATATTATTATCACGCACACTCCTTGACACAGTATTGTTCATGCCAATTATCTGTCTCTGAAAAAAGACTTGGGCATGGACAGATCTCTCTGTTACAAGCTCTGGACTGCTTTTAGTAGGAGTGTGGATGAGGCCACACAGTTATTTTTGAAAAGCAACTTTAGTGATATAGGTACAGAACATGCTGTGCTGCTTGTCCTCAGGCCAGATATTGGACTTTGGTGCGTTTCATTTAATAGCATAAATGTAGCTGCTTTATCCTGTCTTGAAACTAAAAAAATTGAACATTACTTGGTAGACTGTCTTCAAATCTTCTGGACGTACCAGTTATAGAATCTTATAACCCATAACACCATAGTTAGCCAATCCTACTTGGAAAGTCTGAAGTATTACAGGACTTCTCTTTTGGAGGACTGAGTGTATGAAAAAATGTATTCAGTAATGTATTCCTCCCTTTTTGGGAGGAGTCACAGAATCATACCTTTCCAAAAAGTTGTCTTCTGAGTCACTGCTCATTCCCAACTCTGTTGTGAATCTACATAAAAGCTTGATGGAGCTAGGCTACATTATTTTCATGATGCCATCTTATAAACCTTAATAAAAATGTGGAGGGAGCACAACATTTTGTGGTATGTTTTGTACTGAAAAATGGAAAACCAACAAAAGTTGACGAGAAAATCATGTAGAGAAAAATGCATTTTACTAGAAATCAAGGGACATAGACTTTTTTAGAAAAGTGTATGAGCTGAAGCTAAGAACACTGAACACAATCATCTTGTTCAGAAAACTGTGAGAGTTGGGGAGTATGATAATGTATTGCCACTGTAGGGTGCTATAAGCATTTGACTTTAATAACACTGAATAAGCCATTCAAATCTAAATTATGGCACTTCGGAAATACTTATTTTCAGTTTTCTGCCAGTGCTACACTATTTTAAAAGTCAACATTCCCTACTGGCAGTTTCTTAGCAGGCATGGTGAGAATTCCTTGGATGGCAAATAAGCCTCCATTGTTGATGAGATATTTAAAATAAGCCTGCTTGAAATGTCCTCCAAACTGTGTTAAAAATCTAAGCTGCAAGACAGTGGCCTCTGATGACTGATCACTAATTTGTCCCTATTGCTGGTTATTAATAAATGATAAAGAGGATTTAACATAGGGTGGAATTCTAAGATATTTCTTTCTTTCTATCATAAGTCATGACAGGCCGCACACTGCTAAATCAAGCAATCAGAATGATTTTGATGGGGTTATATCCAGTTTTATAAGCCTAGGATGTTCCCATTTATGTTTGCATCTTTTTTCAGAGAACTTCCTCTTTTTTTCTTGAGAGAATGACAAGCAAAAGCAGAGTATTTACTTAAGTCCCAGCAAGTAGATTATTGATAGATAGATATGAAACTAGTTACTGTCAGCTACAAGGCACCTTACTGGTTGAACTAAAAAGAAAAATAAAAAAAATCATTGAAATGTGATAAATCACATTTACATGACCCAGTGCAATGATTAGCTGAATTCATGCTTCAATTGATAGTCATCGGTTGTCAATACAACTTGCATCAGTTGTCAGTACAACTAGCATTGCTCTTTTCTGACACAATGGAAAAATCTGTGTCTAGAATACTGTCTGTCTGTGCTTCAACTTGGATATTTTCTTAAGAGCGAGAAAGGTAGTAAGGGAGATACAACAAAGTTCTGAAATAGTCTGAGAAATTAAATTTCACTGTATTTCACTTCTGTTCTTCCTTAAATTAAATACGGACCTTGTACTAGAGAATTACAAGAAAACTGAAACCTGACAGCAGAACAGCTCATACACTCTGGGCATGGCTGGATTTGTGAGTGTTACTTTTTATACTGAGATCCAGAGGCAAAGTCTGAGTTCCTCTGAATTTCTGAAAGCTGAATTTCTTCAGAGTATGGGAAGTTTTTTCATGGAAAATAGTCATGGGTCATTTTCACTGTATGAAACATGTTTATGCTGAAACTGTTCAATTTCTGATACACAGCACTGCATAATATATTCTTTATTCACTATGAACAATGTTTGCATGTGGTTACAATACAGAAAATGAAAAAGAATGTTTAGTAGTAAGTCAGATTTGCTTTAGTCTAAAAAAAGTTTGCATTTTTTTTCCCAGCTTTGAAAAATTAAGTAATCAGTGTAGCTAACACCAAAAATTCACCACCCAATGAATATACTGGTTGTTGCAGACCAGTCACTAAAAGACAGCTGGCCTGCTTTATTCCTAGGCTGAGATCAGTACCACTGTTCGAATTCCATATTGTATCCATTTTCGTGTAGACTCTCAATTCTGTCACACCAGATGCCAAAGACTCAGCAAGGACTGCCTTAGAATAAGCCTTGGGCTTATTTTGGGTAGCAGAACTGGCCTGCTCTGCCCTATAGCTTCTTCTCTGTGTTCAAAGGCCATAAATACAGGAAAATACCAATTGAATTTCTCCAGACTGTATTGTTTGCATCTCTATTTGTGTTTCTCAAACACTTTGGCTAAAGGAGGCAGTGCTGTGAGACAGGTTAAGCATATCTCTGATTTACAAGTGGAATTTGTCTGAGTGAATGTAAAACCATAAAAAATTCATATCGTGTAGCATCTGAATTGTGAAAGAAAAATGTTTCAAAAAAGAAAATATTCCTAGTCTCAGGTGTTATTATAAATCAAAGCTAGGTGTCCACTTCAAGTTAAAGTGTATGTAGATTTTTTAAAGCTAATTCCCATTTAATGCTAATTCCTCATTTCTTATGAGGAAAGAAAGACCTCTGTTTCATATGGGAGGCAACTAAATTCTCAATATGTATGTCAAGCGATGCATTCACAAAAGTTGCTTCTTGACTGTAAAAAAGATAAACACATAGTACCTGAAAATTCCAGGAGTGCTCTAAGTATTTTTGACTGTTTTAATGTAATTTAAGAGACAAAGAATTTTAGATGTACAAAATTTAGAAATATTTGTGTGCTTGTATTCATTAATTTTGAGATTTGTGGTAGTTAATAGTTTATACATGGTATTTTCTTGTCTGCTCTGCTTCATCAGCTGTATTTTGTCAGATAGAACCAATGTGTAGAGAATAGCTTCATGCTACTAAGTACCAAGCCTATGAAAATGTAAACATCAACAAAAATACAGATTATTACCAAGTTAATTCATGTCAGTTTGTTTTGTTTGTGCTCAAAGAAATTCTTAATTTTCACAAAAGACAAGGTTGCCCAGCATCTTGTTAAATGACCTCTTACATATTTCTTTACAAAAGTTCCCCAAATATAAAATAAGGTGGATTTGCATAAGATACATTAAAACCAGCCTCTGTATCTCAAACAGAAGCATGGAGCTGTATGCAGTAGTGCTATAAGAAAAGTATAGATTTCATACTACTGTATTTACTAATAGTAAGGCAGTTCTTAGCCTACAGACAAACTTATTTGCAGCCATTTTAAAGAAAGAAAAAAAAAGTGAACACGAGTACTTCCCTCCTTTGTTTATTGCTGGCAGTACTGACGGAGAATGCAAATGTGCAGAGATAAGAGAGACTAGCAACAAAATCTCCTGTGGGAGGGATTTCCCCCCAGATCTTTTGCCTCTGCCCACATACTCAAACGGTGCAAATACTTAATGCAGATAGGATTCCAGTGTGTATTCCTGTCGTAACACTTCTGCAGAACTTTTCTCTGGTGAAATATGATGTTACTTCGTGCTCACCCATGTAAATACCTGCAACTCTGTAGCTGAGAGGCAGCCCTATATCTCTGCAACATGTATTTCTGTGGAAAATCCAAATGACTGTAGTATATTTTTCCAAATGGTAATTGCTTGGTTTTCTGTTTCAAGGTCTGTGAAGGCAGTTCATTTTGTGAAACCCAACCCAACCGCACTTGAAAAGAACAGCAAGCACAGAAGGATAACAACTCACCCGTACTCTTAATTGATCTGGTATTTCTACAAGGTGCCACCCTTTTCCACACCTCCTACCTCCTCCTTAAGTGACTCAGCCTCTGAAGGAGAAACCTCCTGACTTTTCAGACAGCTGGATGGGGAAGAACAGTTCCTCTCTCAGTCTGCTTTGATTGTGCCTCCTCCAGGTTGACTAACCACACTGAGCCACGCTAGGACACTTACTTCTACCATACCTAGGTAAGGATGTTTATTGTTCTGGTTTTTATACCATGGAGGGAAGCTCCTACATTTTCAGATGTTCTCTGATTTCTTAATGTCCAGTTTATTATGCCACTTCAAAGGATCTGATTTTCAAGAAGTATGGAGAACTTGACTATGAAATTGCAGCTCTGAAAGTTTTACAGTTTAGGTGTTCAGAGTCCCTGGACATTTCTGACTTCTTCTGTCAAAACCATCTTAATTACTTCATTATTTATATTATATTCCTAATTGTATTTTATTCGAATGATAATTCTCTGTTGATAAACTCACTGTTCAGACCACTTTTCATGAATGGCTATTTTAATGTAATTTTTGCACTTTGGTTCATTTTATTGTTTGTTTATTTTCTTTATTTGGAATTTTTATCTGAAACTAATGAGTATTTGCTCCTTTCTCATTTTCTTGAATTTTCTTTAAGTTTATTATTTTGGAAAAAAACCCAAAACAACAATTCCCTTTCATTTTCACCTTTGTAAAAATACCCATTCTCCTTTAATACAAGGACTTATCTATACAATGACCTGAACCCACGTATAAACAGGAAGGGTTCTTCATCAAAAATCTAGTGAATTGAATGACAGAGCTGAATAAAGAAAGTTAAAATTATCACCCCCTTTCCTACACTCTATTAAAAAACCCAATTACATTTAAAACTGATCGTGTATTTCTAATTTGAAAATACATACAAATTTGGATTGTGATTTAGCTGATTTTACATTCCAAAGCTTCTTTCAAAACAGAATCTCCTCCGCCCACATCTTGAAAAACCAGTTTTGAGAGCTCTTTCAGCTACAAACACATGAATGATTGCTGTCATACATTCACGTGTTTTCTAGTCCTACCTTGCCTATTTTCTCTTTTGCACAAATACATGTTATTTCTGTTTTCTGTGTGAACTATTTTTTGTGTTATTAATTCTGTGGAGAAAACTGTAGAGTAAAATATTCATTTAAACGCAAGGTATTATTTCCAGAAGTTCACAAATGTATTGTATGTCTATTGCACTGATATGTAACTATTGAAAAAAAAAATCTGTCTGGGAACACAGTTTTGTGATTCTTTATTGTCTATAAAACAAATGTAGTAATTTTTAAATGTAGTTTTCAGCAAAAGGACAAAAAGACTAACTAATTGCCAAACAAACAGGATCATATTACTCGTGGCAATTGTGTAGGGAAGAAATTAGAGCATCAGTTATACATATAGATCTGCACCTGACAGAAAGGGCCTTTCAGGCTATTTGAAGAGATCATATTCTTGTTTGTAATAACAAGTTTGATGTGTGAAGGATTGTACAGCCTTGAATGGTTCTGGCTGTGAGGGTGGTTTGCAAAACAGCCTTTATCTACAACCAAGAAATTCTTATTTGAGTGTAAGCATAGGTAGGCACATCTGACAGCCCAGTCACAGCACTATTGTTATCTGAGGGGAGAAAGGATGGATATGGACAACAGCAAAATTGGTATTGACTTCCAAACCAGAAAGATCTTACCTCACACGCTTACAGGTGCCTGTCTAGAAGAACAGCTGCAATGATGTGTGTCTCTGGTGACTTAGTTATAGGGCTTGGAAATCTTTATCCTGTATCAAGTCAGTATTACTTAATTCAGTTGCTTGCTCACACCTACTGTATTCAAGGGAAATGATGGAGAAAATAATGAAGTTTGCTGACTTGAAAGTTGTTAACTGAAAGCAGGGAAATACTGTTGTGTGTTTCCTAACTGTGATTAAAACCAAATGTGCTTTTCTTCAAACCGTCATATTCTGCACATTCAGCTCACATAAATGAAAGATAAGCCACATATAGAATTAACATTAAGAGTTACAAGGCAAAACAAAACAAAACAAAAACTAGAGCTGAAGTAAATCTTCAGTTCTAATGGAATAATTCTAAAATTTTGAGCTCTGGTTACTCACAAGATACTAACCGTTCAGCTTACTTCAGAGTAGAATAGTTCTTCAAGAAGATGAAATTTTGGTGGCAAGCTTCATATTTGGGATAAAGAAAGAACAAAGTATAAGCCTATTTTCTTTTTCACATGGCAAATATTAGATGCTTTCAAAAAGCTGGAACTTGAAGGACATGTAGCAAACAGTAGCCAGCAAGCTGTGGTTGTGTAGAGCCATATATGAAACCTGTTTGTTCCAGCTGGTGTTTCATGTGGACATGCCAATCTCAGCAACTTCTCTAGAATTCAGGCTGGTTTAGCAGTACACCACAAGAAGTTGGATGACAGGAAAATTCTGAAACATTCCTTTTTTTTAATCAGCTGTTCAGCTACCACTTTTTGTATCACCCATTTCATTAATAACAGCGGGAAATTTGACATTTTAGGCATTTGCATTTGGCAATGCTTTATAAAAAAAAGCTCAGTATAAAAACAAATATTTTGGCTTTTAAGAAAAGAAGGTGTATCTCTCTCGAAGCTCCTTCAACATTTACTATGTTGAATTCCTTATTATACAGTGTGATGATAATGCAGAGGCCTCTTGCCTCTAAGCTGTGTAAATTAATATTGTTTATTAAAAGTAAAATATGTATCAACTGACTACTTATAAATAAGGTCCTAATCACTGTCATAGCTTCAAGCCAAAGAACAAAGATGTTTTTTGGTTGGAACTAGTTCAGTCTGATGTGGAAAACATGAATCTTACAGGAAATGCTTCTATTACTATGTATTTTTTTAAATACAGCAATGCATATGTGTGAAGCCTAATCACATAGACAGCTACAGCCAAGAGCAGAAGAAGGAAGGTAAAAGGACTCTATGATGGAGGAATGGGTGTGTTCAGATGATGTGAAAACTAGAAGGTCTGGCTTTCAGAATTTAAGGCAGGCCTGAGGTATTCTGCTGATCAGTCATTACAGGAGATTAAAGGGAGATGTAGAAGTGTAAATATAGGTATTTGTGATAAAAACAGTGTTGGAGACTTGTGCTGCTTTCGGAGTAATTGCTTGCCAGATGGACTGGCAAGAAATTAGATGGACTTTTGACTTTCCCTGAAGTCATGTCTGAAGTTTTTTCTGAATTTCTTTGTGATTATGTTTGGATTTCCCTCAGAATGGTTTAGGGTCTGAATCTAGGACTGGCATGTCTTAAAACCATTTGGGAGCTGCTCACTGGACTGGCCAGGGCAGTTTTAATTTTTGCTTAGAGTTTCCTGACGCTCTTTTTAAATTCAAATTACACTGGAGTTGCATTTCTGTTTGTTTTTGTTTTGCATTCCAGCTGAGTTGTTTTGCTTCAGTGGTTGAGATCTTATTAAGAATATCTGAACATAATTTACTACTACTACAGAATGGTATAGAAAGCTCTAACTCTGCTTTCTCACAATTTCATTTACAAAGTTAAAAACTTTTTTTTTATCTCCCTATGGTCCGAAGATGAGCTGTTCACTGACCTGTGTGAATAATGTGACAGTTCCAGATCTTTATGAGCTGATATTTTTAAACTAATTTGATCCTCGTAATCTCTTGTCCACTCCCCTTTTCAAATATGCAGATACACATACACAGTTCAAACTAGGGAAGACCTAGTAAAAATGCTTTAATGAGTTGTATTCTGCCTCTTTATGCAAGATTCTTTTCATTTCTAATATCCTAAAATTTAAATCTTACTCTGATGATTCCAATTTTCTGTGTTACAGATTAAAGTAAGATTTTTTTTTTTAAATTTGCATTTCAAATTTTAATGAATTAATCTTTGATATACAACTTGAAAGCTCAGAGGTAAGAAGCAAGCCTTAAGGACAAAATGGCAGTATTCTGTAGGACTAAAATGCCTGGGTTTAAAATTTCAGAACACCTGGCACATTTTCAGTGCTGACTGTAAAAGGGAGTGTACCTGTTTCTAATATTTACCTATGCATATTACTTTTGGGTTGGGAGACTATGCAGCAGTTTATTCTGAATTCTCTACACATGTGCAACAGAAATATTGTTTTGCCCTAAAAATATTAAAAAATGAGTACAGGATGAGGAAATACACAGTTTTAATTAAATGTTGAAGGATGAAAGAACACTTGCTGGACTTTCTCATGGATACAAGAGGAGTTGCAAACCTCTTTATAGTCACTTTTCATTTGGTTTAATTTTCACGAAAGAAGTCTCCTTTTTCAAAGTTTTATTATTCATTTCCCTTAGCAAATGGCTTTAGAAGTACTTAATAGAAAATAAATCTAAAATCCTTTTATACGAACTATTACTTCTTGAGATGAACAAGTGGCAGTTCTCATTGCTTGTAAAATATACTGAAAGATCAAACTTTTGATCATCCTGGGACTGATTACATCAGATGTCCAGCTTTACCTAAGCTGAAAAAGTAAATCAGAGACCTCTCTATCATCCTGGGACAGTTCAGGAAAATTTACAGTGAAAGTGGTAACTTTCTAAAAATATGGATTGCTTGATAACCTATCTGAACAGTTTTGAGGAAATTCACTTCACATATGCTTAAAACCTTACATAAGTATTTTTAAAAGGCATTTTATAACCTATTGCAAAATAAATAAGGCTCACCATAGCCCCAAGCATATTTTTATTGTGTGGGAACCAGATCCAGCAGTCACATGTTCTCTACACACACTGTGCCAATGCCTGCTTGATACCAACAACTAAGGTTAAAAAAAAGGGAATGCGGCTAGGAGCCTTTCAAAATGCCAGGATTTTAAACTCTAATAAATATTTGAAATTTCACAACTGGTTGAGATACATGAAGACTTTTGGACTCCAGTTTTTGTTTTGTATTTATATCTTTACTTTCTAAAAAGATCTGTAGTTATTTACATCCAGATTTTGGGTTACTGCTTCTTTTTGTTTGTTTGCTTGTGTGTTAGTGTTGGGGTATTTTTTGGGAGTCTTTTTTTGTTTTGTTTTTTTTGGGGGGGGTGTTGGGAATCTTTTTTGTTTATTTGTTTGTTTGTTTGTTTTTTTAACATCATAAGCTTTTTTTAGAAATTGTTTGGCAGTAAAAGCATAGAAAAGAAAAATCTGCTCTAAGTGCAATCCATTGTGGCACCCACAATGTGTAACTGTCAGTATAAGCATTATTCTTAAGCTTTTGCCAGAGTCCAAAATCATCTTCACCTTCCATCAGCCAGGAAAGAACCACAGGCTCCAGTGTCAATCCACTCTATTTTAGGTGTGTGAGCAATACACTTTATGTCTGCAAAAACAAAAAAAGGTTCTCTGTGTTATCCAGAGAACCAGGAATGTTTCTGATTTTTAAGGACTACTTCTGTCACAGAAGCAGTTTTCTGGTGCTTCTGTACATTTTAGCAGCCTGACAGCGGGGCTGGTTGTGAGCTTTCCAGCACAACATTGTTTTCTTGGAAAATGCTGCTTTACAAAAAGGAATCCATTTGCTAAAGAGGGTCAGTTTTGGCCAAACTCTTAAGTCAATGTTAGCATTTGGGGCTTTTTTAACTTAAGGGAGAATTTTCTGTCATCAAAATGTCATTATGTTCTGCTTGATGCTTTCTCTAGGAAAGCTGATATTCACAATCCAGTTTCAAAGGAAAACATGAAATCTTTTGAGTGACTCAACTCCCAAATAATATTTTTTTGTTTTTTTAATTATCAGTCTTGGATGCTTTTAACCTGATTTGAGGTAAGGGAAGAAGTCAATGACTGGAAAACTGTTGCAGAGCAGCAGAACTTCCTCTGTCTTGGCCCCCTGTGATAGCTGCTGGCCACAATCTGTGAGACCCAAAAGCAGGGCTGGATGAGCTCACCTGCGCTCCAGGTGCTGTGCCAGGGACTGATACCATCTTCCTATTAAGCTTATCGCCTCAACCCATTCTTCAGTACTCCGTCTTGCCCGCTGAAGGCTCTCACCACACCAAGTGTTCTTGGAAGAGCTCCCAGCAGGGAAGGGGCAGTGTGACAGGCAGAGGGGCAGGGCAGGAATGCACATCGTTGTCACCAGGCACAGAAAAGCCACCACCATGCCCCAGGTTCAGCCTGAGGAGGTTTGTGGCCGGCCCTAAGCCATTCCACCTTGTCAGGCTGAACTTGTGCAAGGAGGTGATTGAAGTGGACAACAAACTTGACCTGTCTTTGGGCTGATTCCTAATCTCGCTGTCAACCCTCACTTCCTTTTTTTGTCATGTTTTCTTTTAGATTCCCACAGAAGGACAACATCCCACGGAACAAATGTCAGCTTTCAGCATACGAACACAGTCTCCTAATCAAAGCGGTAATATCGAGTCTCCTCCATTTCCTGCTCCCGGGGCACTTGGAGGCTGAGGCGCGGCCTCCCTCCTGTCCAGGCCTCGCCATGGCCCTAGCGCAGCTCCATCACAGGGCGGTGGCAGGAGGGTGATCAGGGCCACTGTGGCCTGCTTCAGATGCCAAACTATTGGTGTTGTGCACCAAAAAAAAACTGTGGCTGGCAGGGATTCAGGCCAGAACATCCTGCTGGGCAGCGGGGTGTGGTCAAGCAGGGGAGCTGCGTGGTGTGGGGCAAGGTGGTGTGGCTGTCATGGAGAACCCACAGGAGCAAGGGGCTGCAAGAGCAGTGGGAAGATCCACCGGTCTCAGCACCGTCTCTTTGACTTGCACAGGGAAAATGAGGAGAAATTGAGGAAAAGTAGAATGGGGGAAGGGGAGAGAAAAGCTGTTTAGTCGTTGTCTGATGGGATGGTTTGCTCCTTTGGAGGAATAAAACAAGCGGACTGCTGGAATTTGCTTTCTATACAGAGAAATGTCCAGAGGCAAACTAGAAACGATGAAATTTTCCATTTCCCTGAACCTCAAAAATTTTTCTATAGACTGAAAGGTTTTGAGATGCATGAGGACCTGGTTCAGGTGGGATGTACCAGGCTTACAGAATTGGTGTAGCCACAGCAGGGAGCTGCTTGGCTCTGCTATACTGAGGACATAAATTTTTATTGTCAAATTGAGACAGCCATGAGCTGCATCTGCCTGTGCTCATGTGACCTAATCTGTTGTATCAGATCTATGTTTCATTTTTTAGCTGAAGCTTGGGAGAAAATTCATAAGCCAGAAACAAGTACTCTTCTGCAAGCCCAGGGCCTCAGGCATTAGCAGATTGCTTGCAATGTTTCTTGAGAAGAAAACAATATATATTCCTTGTCTACCACCTTCATATGAGGTTTCATGAAATCTTTGCACTTAGCAGTTTTAAAAACCATGATTTCTGAGAAATCCAAGTGATTTTTGGGTATGTGATATCAGTTTTCCTAACAGTTTTACTATTGGTAAAAAAGACAATATGGCACATGTACAGTTAATTTTAATAGTTGGATATATACCAAGTACTTCTTGATTATACAGAAATGCTTCTGTGACGTTCATGTTACTGAAGAATTTTTCTTCAAGATTCAGAAGAGGTTATGGCTGATAGTAGAACAGAGATTAAAATATATTGCAGAGAGTTGAAAGCATCTTTATCTAAAACTATTAGGATGAAAAGAATGCTGGAATAATTTCCCCCCCTTTAGCTGCCATCAACTATCATTGCTGTAGAGAAGTTTTCTCTCTGGCATGCATAAACTTGAGCTCACATTTTTCCTACGTCTGAAAAACTAACTTTTCCTTTTTATTTCTTTACAATGCAAATGATTGTACCAAATTAAAAATCCTTAAATATTTATGAGAAATGAGGAAAGGTACACATTGTTAGAGCAAATGCAATTTACATAGTCTTGTTTGCTAAACAAAACTATCTCTGTTCTTGACAGTGACTATAGGACAATACTGTTGTTTAAAGTGGTGAAGGGCCTTCCTTTTTCCAGTTTGCAAGAAGTGTTTATTTTAATAGATATTCTAATGAACCACTGGAGCTATTCAGACAAGCCTGGGATGCCTTCATTTTTCTGAAGTCTTTAAAGTCAAATTTGAATAAATATTTTTAAGAGAAAAACTAGCTCAATAGGCAGTGAACAGGCTGATGCAGAAGTCACGCAGTGGGGATAGATTAGTTTTCGTTAATCTACCGTGTCTTACAAACAGCATTTTTCATGTCCCTGGTCATTTGTCAAATGGCTGGATCTATGCTGCTTAAAAAGAAGGAAGGCAAACCTGGGCATCAAGGCTGAGAGATGGAAGCACACATCTGTGCTATCCCAGCCATGGCTCCTAGAATATTTGCCACTTCTCTAGCACCTCAGTCTTGGAGGGAGCAAGTCCAACACAGAACCAGAGAATATTTGCAACCAGGCAAACATCAGTGATGAGTCCAAACCTTTCATTCCTTCTCTTTCACTTGGCAGTATCGGGAATTGAAACAGGCACAGTTTGAATTGACAGTGTTGAACAGACTGATATATATACATTTTTAGACTGAATTTTATCTTTGTACATCAGTGTCTACTTTTACAAGAAAATTGTATTTAAAAATTTGCTCTTGGCCATTGTCACTCAAGATAAATATTTTGGTGCTCTATTACCATTTGGTCTTCCACTCACTGTAGCTATTTGTCATTTTTTAATGTTATCACTACAGATGAGGTTCTTGTATTAAAAGCAAGAAGTACATTTTCTTATAAATCGGAGCAGAATGCCAAAACACAGCTCTGACAAATGACATCTTACTGACTGAATGTGTTTTCTGTGGAGTGTGTTCTTTCTACACACAATGTTTACAGTCTAATTACTGCACACCAGATAGTGATGTCTACTGAAATTTGGTGTCTCCTTTTGCGTGAATGCCCAGAGAGTGAGGAATTAATGGAGAAAATCATGAGGGTCTTTAGAGCAAAACACAAGATCCTCTGTATTTTTCAATTTTTTTGATTAATTGGTTATATTAACAAAGATTTTGCATATATAATTTTTCACCTTCTCTTCTCTGGAAAAAATTTGGGGCAAATACAGCAATTAAAAAATGAAATTTATATTTGCTCTGAACTTCTGGCTTTCCATTTTAATAGGTCATGTTAAAATATCACATCCATATTTCCTCTCACCTCAAATAGGCTGATGATATGAAACTTAGGTAAACTGAGAATACTGAACAATAGTAGTTGCATATTTTTGCTTACAAAAAGGACCAAAATCCTCATGAAACAAACCAAAGGAGATAAACATCAGTTTTCTAATACAGGGAAGAACCCATATTCTCCCAAATCAAGTGAGTATCATATTGTTACTTTCCCAATACATCAAATATCAGCATTGTTGGACAAAGATATTTTAGGATGTTTTCAAAAGTAAATAAGTCTTTCATGTTTTTTCAGCATGTCAGTCTGTCTCTCCCAATAGCCTTTGAAACCATATACCAATTTTAGTTAAATTTGATGTAATGGTATAGATCTTAAAGGTATTGCTTTTATTAAAGTTCAGTAAAACTAAGTAACTGACTAGAAAAGAAACTGTTCATTTAGCCTTTCAGGAAAAAGCTTCAGAGGGAGTCTGACTCTTTGAGAAACATGAAAATCCACATATTGTGGGCTGGTTGTAATTGGAGGGCCATGTGGTCAACTCAAGATTAGCCTTCCTTCAAAATTTGCATCCTGTCACACATCTGCAAATACAAAACCCACAGACAACACCCCAGGAAATTTGGTGTCAGGATTCATTTGTTTGACTTTCCTGGGATTACTGTGGTATGCAAATTTCATAATTCCTTTATCAGATCTGTGATATGTGTTTTCATTAGAAATAGGCAAAGCAGTTTCACATTAAGGATGAAACTGAATTTAGTTTACTATGCTGGGCTTCTGCAGGCCCTTCAAGGTTGAAGCCACAAACTTTTCAAGAAGCAATCTGCACCAAACAGGTGTGATAACTGAAAATTCAATCTGTATAAAACTTTTATGTATTTCAACCTATGTAATAGTACTTTAGGTTTCTAAAGTTTTTCTACGTGTTAATTTTCAAGATGTTTCTCTGCATTTGCAGATAAGAAGAGCCCCTCTGTTGCAATTAAAAGCAGACAACAGGCTACTCATGATATTAATAAACGACGGACCCTTTTGCAAGATAACAGCTGGATAAAGAAGAGGCCTGAGGAGGAAAGGTAATAAAAATATGAAATGCATTTCTTCCATATTTAGTTCAGTATGCCATGGATCTTTGCATGGAGCATCTACTTTTGCATGGATGATATCAACCAGAACTAGGGGAATTCAATCAAATAACTCTCATTTATTTATCTTGATGAGGTATTGACTGCCTTTTGGAAGTATTAGTTTGCTTAATATTCACTGCCTGTTTTTCATTGGGACTTTCAAGTGCTGAGTATTTGATGAGATTCTGCTGTACAAGTAAAATCCCACATTTCACATGGCTAGGTTCCAAGACTATGATCTGACTTTTTCTTTTTATAAGCAAGATGAATATAAATCTTGGCAAGTTCTTTAAAGGAGCTTAAGTCAGAATCAGTTTAAATTTACTCTAATGTAAACTAGGACTTAAATTACAGCAGAAACAATAACTTGAGACCATGTTATCATTATCTGGTCCATGAACAGCTTGTAGGAAGAGGTAATTCTTACTCCAAAATGTCTGGAGTCTTCTACTGCAGAGTTCTGCAGCTGGTGTAATTATAGTGGTAGTGGACAGCTGTGAAATCTGATTGAAGGCAGAAATCTTTTGCCAAGAAAAAGTGATCTATTTTTAACACTCATTGTTTTTCTTTTGCTTGAAGTGCTGATGAAAACTATGGAAGGGCCGTCCTTAACCAATACAAATCCCAAGATAGCCTACACAGGTATGGTAGAGTATCTGAACACCTCTCTAATTATACCAAAGAAAACTTGGTATCCTTTTAGTATATCCTGTATATAGCAAGAGCTTGCTTTGTTCAGTTTTAGTCTATACACATTTTCACTGTAAATCAGACTCCAGTGTCAATAATTGATCACTGCACTGGATCCAGGGCTAGATCTCTTGACACCTGGATGGTCTAAAGCCCTATATGATACCTTAATCTGAGACATAAATACTGTTTTATTAATCATGAGTTGTTTAATAAAATCAGTGACCAAAATAGATTTCTAAATTTTTTATTCCACCAGTAGCACAAATGAAAAGGAAGATCAGAAAGCTGTACTTGGACGATACAGATCTGATACCACCTTGGACAGGTAGGGCATTTTTTCTGGATGTATTGTATGTTGTGATTGTCATACCTGTGAGAGGTCTTGAAAATGAAAGCATGAATGAAGTCAGTGCTTTTTTCAAGTTTTTGTATTCATTAAGCACCTAAGTAAAGGACTTTGAATGATTTTGTGTGAATTTTCAATGAGACAAATGAAAATGTGATTTGAGAAAAGGTTCTTTTGATATCTTCTTCTTTTTTTGTACCTGTTTCTGTGTATTCTTGTCCTCATAAATGTAAGTATCTTTCCACAGATGATAACCACTCCTCCCCAATTTCCTCCTTTTCAAACTCTAAACCAAAGTCATATCTCCAGCAGCTAAGCACAACATGGCTAAACCCATAGTTCTTTGCAAATACCGTGATCAGTACCAATATTGGAGTTATGGTTGTCATAAAGGTGCTTAATTTGAATGTTCTCTTCAGCCTTGACCTCTGCAGGGTGAAGACATGACCCTGCTCGTGTTTGCAGATTCTTTCTGTGTTGCATCTTCAAAATCCAGCCACCATTAACATCTGGTATCCAGAACAGGCTGAGGCTGTGAGATCCAGCACTTAAACTCACACTGTCAGAAAAGTGCACTTTGTTTAGTTGGGTTTTTGCACTGTGTTATTTTATTTCATGATCCTTACTTCTCTTGTAAGAAACAATGCAAAATTGTTACATAAAATGTACCTTCTCCAAAGGAGTTTGAAAAAGAATAGGCTAGAGACCTGTGTGGTATCATCACCCTGCCTATTCTTCTACAGCCAGTGAATCCTGCTGTATTTGTTCAATCATCATGAGGAAGCCATTCTATAACTTCACCTGTTGCTCTTCTCTGTATATTTTCTATTTCCATATTTGTCTTTTTGATCTGGGAATCCAAATCTCCATGTAGCTATTTAAGATGGATGCACACCTTGTATGTACACAGAGGAGTAATAACAATGTTTTCTATTTCATTTGCAATTCCTCCCCTTGTACTTCATAACATTGAGCTTGCTCTTTTGAGTGCTGCTAAGAATTGAGTTTTAATTTTCACAACATTGTCTATATAATTCCAAGATTTCTTTTCTGTGTCAAAATTGCTGGTTCAGAGATCAATTGTTTCTCTTGGCAGGCATTACTTTGCATCTAAGAAAAGTGAATGTCATCTGCCATTTTAGAAATCTGACATGTTAGCAGATGACTTCTGAAAAGCTTTGCCAGTCTCCATTTGTTTTGACTACCATTAAGTAATGACATTGGCAAGCAACATCATCTCACTCTCCTCTTTTCCAGATAGTTCATGAACATATGGAAGAACACAGGTCTTGTACACATCTCTCCTTCCACTCTGGAAACTTGCTATTTATTTTAAACTTTTGTTTCCTATATTTTAAGCAGTTATTTCTCTATTACCTGCAGGAGATCAGTTTACTTAAGAGCACTTAAAACAGACTTCTATGAACCTTTTGGAAATTCAAGTAGCATATATCACCTATGTCACACTTATTCACATGACCACTCACTTCAAAACAATTTTTAAAGCTTGATTTTCATGCCTCAAACCCTGATTACTAATTTAGAAGTCATAGGACAATTCCAGTTTCTATAGTGTCACTGAGGAACACCGTTCTTTTGTACTCTATATCTTTTTGGTTTATGCTGAGATATTGAAGTATCTGAATTATTTGAGGTTGTAAGCTGACTATCTTTACACAAATAGCTAACACAAAGGGTTCTTCATATGCAACTGATGACAGAATATACCAAAAAAGGATTTTAGGTGTAAATATAGACTTCTGAAAACTAATGCAGAATATGCCATAGAGGGAGTGAATAATGATGCTTCTGCCTTGAAATTATCACAATGAGGAAGCTGCAGTCAAGTTGTCTATATTCCTCAGTCATCAATAGTCTTTACAAAACCAGAATATAGCCATTCCAGGATTAATTTGTGCACACCTATTGCCAGCAGGCAGTTTTGTAAGGGATGACCACATGTTCTGCAACTCCTCAAATTTGTGACCTAAGATATAAAAGGGTGGGGTGATGTATCTTCTCTTAGCACCTTTTTTGTAGTTGAATTTGGTACTTCTGCTTCCTTTGTGAAGGATGTTCTCCACTTGGTACAATTCTCTTATTTTCTTATAAATTATTCCTGACAAGCATAGCCATATGCTGGAAGCCTCCAAGCTTAGAACTGACCAGTTTGCAGAACACCTATATTGTTTATCTGCCTGTGTGGAAAAAAACAGGTTTGGGGTTTTTTTTTGGGTTTTTTTTTTTTTTTTTACCTGTCCAAATCTAAAAGTCAGAGTTGAAAATGGAGCATGTTTCCGGATTGTAGAAAAAACTCTAAAGGACTGCTCTTAGTAGGTGCTTCTAGTAGGTGCTTCTAGAGACGATTTACCTTGGTACTGGAAATCTCTCAGATCTGTTTACAGTATTATGTCTTGTTGCCTATATGGAAAATCATTTCTGCCTAGATAAAATTCTGTAAAATGACCATCTTCTATACTGCATATGGTCCTAGGGAGTTACCTGTTTTCAAACCAGATACTAGAACATCTTTTCACAATTCTGCTGTGCATCTCTTCTGGCCATTACTGTAGTATTCCAAGAGGAAGGGATTTAAGGAACCTGGCTCTATCTAGATAAATATATTTTCAAGAGCTAATTTTCAAAATGACAAAATAATAATTGAAATATGAATTAATAAAATCTTTGAAGACTATAGGAATAATTTTGAGCTCTTCATTGTATGTGTAAATGTGCAAATAATAGCATATCTAAAAGCCATATTATGTGCAGCTTTTTGCTTCTTGGGTACTGCTATAACCATGTCAAAAAAGGTATTTTTTGACATGAATTTTGCCTAACCCAATGGCTACAAAATTTGAACACCATTTTCCATTTTAAAGATCTGGGAGAAATGTTGCAGATAACTACATGGTATTGCACCATTGGCTGCAAGCACAAGAAAGTGCCAAACATACTAAGTTGTTTTCAGAAATCCATAGATTGATGGCAGTAGATGCACATGTACTTGTACTGGCATGTAGATTTACACTATTTCCAACAAAGACAACAGCTGCATTGTGCAGATGATCACAGGCAGCCTTTCTGGATGGGTGTCTGGATGGGAAAAAAATTATTTATCCTTTTATTTCTCACTCATTATTAGCAACTAACCAAATATTTGACAAAAGGGTGGGAGAAGATTTAAAAGTCAGGTAGCGATGAAAATTACATTGCTATTTTTCCATGTACTAAATGCTCCTAAGTCCAGAATAGCTTCCAGAAACACTAAGTCCTAACTGCATCTAGAGCAATTAGATCTGGATAGATGGGACTGAAGCAAATGACATACTTTCATTGTTTGCTTTATTAATAATATAATACTTTGGAAAGATAGAAGTTACTAGGAAAGGATCAGAGAGCAAACCAGAAACCATTGCAGTGTGTGGTATGAACCTGCTTTCCACATATTGAACACTGCATGCATCATTTCACTAATGTGAAGAAACTACAATAGAAACAGGAAAAAAAATTGAAGAGGAAGGTGAGAAAGGATGGAATAGCTCTCATATGTAAAATGTCTGAAAAGACAAAATTCCTCAGCTTGGAAAAGAATACTATAGGCAAATGGTAATGGAAGAATATTTTCTCTTTGTTGCACTGCAAGAATGAGGAGGTACTCTGTAAATGTTTGGATAATGAATTAAGAAAAAAAATAGCTATAAAAGAGAGAGAGAAAGAAAGAAAGAAAAAGAAAGAAAGAAAGAAAGAAAGAAAAGGGAGAAAGAACATTTATTATTCCTTTAATGCATATATTAATTAAAGGAGTCACCAGCACAGCATACTGTGGAGGCCAGAAATTTTAATTGGTTCAGATAAACATTACATGTGTAAATGGCCCATTGATGCAGGGGTGTCTGTTGGAGACAGAGTTGTGGGTGTGAACAGAGGATATTCTTTGATTCCTTATCAGAAACTCTAAAGTTATACAAGGAGAAGTTAACATAATACTTACCTTTCTTTCACTTTTTATTTAAAGCTTCTGCTACATTGGGCAGCAAAGGAGTAGGATGCCAGATAGAACCTTTATGGCTTTAAAATGAGAAAATACAAAACTATGTAAAGCATTGTGCTGGAATTTTGAAAATATGCAATGAAATGTGAAAGAAATGCTGGTTCGTTGGCGAGTGGGGAATGAGAAGGAACGCTCGGGTTTGCATCCGCAGCAATGCCAGCATGTTTAGTGAGACCTCTAGTGATCTTCCCTGCAACTGTAGCTACTGTCACAGTCACAAACTGCCCTGACAGGAGACGGTTCTTTGCAAAATTGCATTTAAGATTTGCAAAAGACACAGAGCACACGCTGGTGCAGATTGTGTCCCAGGACTCCCTGGAAGGCTTTTCATTAAATACAACTGTATTCTGTGCTGCTTGAAAGCAGGATACAAAACGTTTTATACGTAACATCAGATTATAGTTCTGGGATTAATTATTTTGCATCTATAGCTTCAGTTTATAGATGGGAATAGATAATTTAAGTATATATACATATAAGTTGTAGCTCATAGATGGGAATAGATAATTTAAGCATATATATACAAGTTGTAGCTCAAGATGTGTTTCAGCTGATTTAATCAAATATTTAAGACAACCCTGTTAACTTAGTATTTGTACTCTATTTCAATGTACATCACTTTATATTTAAGCTTTTCAGAGTCCCCCTGTTCTTACTAAAGAATATTCCATATATAGGAAGAAAGCTGGAATAAAAGAAGAACCTAATCTGCTTCAGCTATGATAGCTATATGGTGTTTTCTGTGAAAATTTTGAAGGGTTTTAGGCAACAACTGTAGAATCCACAGAGGGCTTGAAAAATCGTGTGTTTGTTTCTTCATGTAAATTTCATGGCTTAATGAAATCAGTTTAAGCACAAATAATCCAACTTTGTTGATAGAAGTTATTCCTGTAGGTCAATACCATGCTTTGCCAGGGATTTTGCACCAGATTGTTTTCACATCACATGGATCAATGAAGTTGGTAAATAAAACAAGAGCATAGCATCTCTAGGGATGGTGAGGCAGAGGAAAAGGCAATAGTTCTGTGTATACTGCTTGACTGAACATTGCTTTCTTTCTGGTATTCTGACCTAATTCAAAGGAGTTGTAATAAATGTTTAGCAACAGTGAAGTTTAATGCAATATTGTTGTTTGAACATCATCTTTGAAACCTTTTTTAGTGATTTACTTGGAGTCTTCAGATAACAATGCACTAAAGTGATATAATTTCAGCTTCTGTTTTCTACCTATTTTGATACTGGCATATTTTTAATTGTTACACAGGGAAAAATGATACTCTGTCTTGATTTTATTGAAAATGGATTTTTAAAAAAATTAACAGTGTGTGTTATAAATAATTTCTGTGTTTCTGACAGAATTCCAGCTGGAAGTGATACTGATAAAATAAATAAGTCCCCAACTCTCAATCATAAGCAAAACAACAGGTATGAATTTCAGAAACGTTATCATCTAACTATTATGTATTATAATTTATCATGTATTATTTACCATGCATTATCATCTAAGTGTTGTATACTATCATAACCTTAGAATTCATGTACCTACCAAGATTATATAGAGAGATTATTTGTATGGGATATGGCCTAGTGTAGGCTTCATTTGACTGTCTGACCTCTAGAATGTAGGCATATATCTAGATTATCATAGAATCTTCTTATAGCTGGTGAGGAAAAAAAATATTTTCTTTAGAATAAGAGGAATTTTCCTTAAAGAAGCCTATTTCTCCACACTGATTAAAAGGGAGAGTAGTTCAGATTACACATTTACTCAGCATAATGATTATTTAATAATTACAGTATTTCAAATACAAAAAAAAGAAAGAATAAGAGTATTTTGAAAAGTGTGGGTATGTTCTAGAGCTCTAGATTTCTCTGCATAAAATCTACCAAATGAAACATATAATTCTGAGGAAGGATACATGAAAAAAATCTATTTAATGCTTTCAGTGGAAAATGCCATTGTACATTGCCAGTGGAAAACTTGACCACCAAAACATAAAAAATAGTTTTTTGATAGGCTAGCTGATTTTTCCAGTGGAAACCTTTTCTTTTGTCAGAAGGCCAGTCTTTTGTTTAAAACAGTTTTAATTTAAAGCAAGTTAGCACAACATAGTTGATACGTTATTTAAAAAGTTTCAATGATTCAGAGGTGGCCACTTATACAGGTACTATGATCCCACAACACTGAAAAATTCTTTTCTAAAAAACTTGCACCTATTACCTGATTGAAATTTTCATTTAAGAAGGGAAAGTCAGAAGAAATCAGCCACCATACTTGTAAATGCAAAGGGACAAATGCATCGCTTTGTGCCTTCATCAGTGTCAGTAGAGTTCTGTCAGTAACAAATTACACAGATCATAGTTGCTAGAGAGCACAGCAATTAAAAGTCATCTTGTGGAGAATTGTGATATTACTCTGAAGAGCAAATCAGTATCTCTGGCATTTAAAGTTCAACGGAGGTCGCTCTTTCAAATTATAATTTTGCACCATTATGTTGTAAATCATGGTGATGATGACACATGAAGCCTCATATAAATTGGATTTTATGGGGTTTGTTCTGGAGATGGTTTTTTAACAGACCAACAATTAATTCTGAAGTGGGACTTAAGAGAGACTTACATTGTATATATTTTTTCCTGCCAGAGAGCAAAATGATTTGTAAAGTACTATTCTTCAATTACTGTTATTATGAATTGCCAATTACTATCATTAGGAATTGCAGAGGATAAGACAATAACTTTTTGACAAATTTTATGACAAGTCATTGGCTTGGGTTTTATATAGGTTAGTTTTACAAATATATAGCATAAAGCATTTTATTTGAACAAGAAACATAAAATTTAAAGTATGAAAATGAAAGATATTATTATTATAGTGTTTGGAGTCTAAAGTGTAGGTATAGAAGTCAAGATTCTAGGAAGTCAGAAATTACTCTGGATGTCAAGTAAAAACGCAGCTGTCTAAACATCAGAACCCTTTAAGGTCTCCCACATCTTGTGTCCTTTGAAGTATATAAACATAGCTATAGCACTTACCATACATATTTGTATCATTCTGATAATAGAAATATGATTTCTTTTTTTTTTCTTTATAGTTTAAAATGATACTCTTGTTGAAGATTAACTCACTAAGTACATTTCCTTAACAGACAATCTTGGACTCCTAATGCAGTATCCACAAACACTGCAGCTACTTCTCCAACCAAGAAAAAAAGGTATTCATTACCACCACTGCTTAGTTGCCAGAGGGTACCAACTGTATTTAGCCTCAGTAATGTATCGCAATTACATTAAAAAATTACCAACTTCCTCCTCCAGCACACTCAAACTCCTCAGCAAACTTCAAGAATTAAACTTTTACATCCTCTGTCTTTTTCCATGGATTTACAAGTTTTATCTCTGTAGAGCCAGTTTTGTGAGCCTGGTGGACATGGCACAATGGGTGCTAACTCTTGGCTGCAACCCCTAACTCAGCTGGTGTACTCCATTTCAGTGTCCAGATTTAAAGCATTGTAGCTCACTGTAATTGTGAAATCTCTGATGCCAAACTTGACCCTGTACTGTTGCAGTGCATATGAATCACACAGTTTTCTGAATGATACACAGCTACCTTCAAAAATCTGGATTTCAGATAGTGTTATCTGGGCAAGAATGAAAACAGGGTGTAGAACTAAGTACATTTTTAATTTAAAATGTACTGCTGGTGATAGACATATTTTTCTACATCCTTCCCAGCAGCAAATTCGGTTCATTTGTGATTTCCTATTTCATATTTCATGCATAAAAAATGTGATCAGTAGAATAATGAATGTAGAAATTAAAATGTCATTGTATTTATATTAACAGACCTGTTTGTTTGGTGGAAGTTTATGGTGTTTTCAGTCCAGGCTCTTGAAAGATATGGAAGGCCATCAATTAATTGTACTGCCTCTGGTGTAATTGTTTTTACCTCACAAACAATTGCTGGATTGATAGTTTTGAGGGGGAAAAAAAACCAAACCCAACAAAAAAAGGAACTGAAAGTGCTTGTGCTGTTTATGTGACCTCTAATAGCCTGATTGTATTTCTTGTGTTGATACTTGACACGCTTTCCTTTGTGCATTTTATCTGGTTGTCCTTTCCGTGAATGATCCATTTATTTGTACCACTCAGATTGCAGAAAAGACCACCTAGACTCAAAGAATACATTTCTCACAATAAATAAAATTACTGTATTATTTCCTATTCCATTCAGTTTTCTGTAAAAAATGGTCTAAAAAGTATCAACATGCAGTCTTTGAAAATACCAATGATTTAAGAAAAGTTCCAGGTATTTTTACATCACTTCTATTCTAACATTCACAGTATGCTGTTTAGCCCCAGAGCATTAAAGTAACACCGAAAATTTTATTTATTAAAATTTACAGGCAATCTTGGATGCCTCCCCCAGTTTCGAGTAGTAAGACCCCGACAGAAACAGCGGAAAGCAAACGGTGCGTATCAGTGATCGCTGCTTGTTTCCTAACTCTTGGCCAGAGCTCACTTTGGGAGCAAGAAAGCGGGGCAGTTCTTTGATGTACTGAGCTTGATTTATAGGATGCCCTGCAAAGAGAAAGCATCCCATGCCAAAGTACTTGTTTGGGCTCTTCACAGCCTGATGCCCAGCATTGACTAGGACCTGAGTATATGAAGTGCCAGCAACTTGAGGTTACATAAGTGGTCCCAAAATTTTTCTATCATGCTTGCATTCTTTCGTCATGGATTCACTTTGTGCAATTCCAGTCAATTTTCCTCAAGGCAAACATGCTGTAGAGAGACTGAACCTAAGGGCAGGGATCTGTTGCTACCGTTTGGGTTCCCAGTCAGGGGTTAACCCTTGGCCCTTTTGGATATCAGTGTGAACAAAACCTCAAAATCTACTAAGTCCCCTGTCAGCAAAGTATCCAAGAAGCAGTTTAGAACAAAAAATCAGACTAAAGTTACTTGCAGATGAATGTTTAATGTTTATTTCTGAAGTGGTGGTTTTTTCCTGGCAGAATAGAAAGAGAACAGGGAACGTTTCCTGTGCTCTTATGTAAAAGCAGAATATGGATGGTTTAAAATATTAATAAATAAACCTTCATGATATTCTTTACTTATGTCCACTATTTGCTGCAGCATGGCCTTCTGCTTCCCTAGTTTTAATCTGGAAAATTTCCAACATGAGTCTCATGTGCAGCAATGATGAAAATTAAATGAAACAGAAATAAATGGATAGGCTGTGATGTTAGGTATAAGCCTTGGTAGACTATTGCCCAGGGAGTTTATGGAATGTCTGGCACTGGAAGACTTAAAACCAAATTTAGCAATTATTTTAAATCTTATTCTGTGTTTACTACCCTCTATCTGTTTGTCCAAGATTCAAAGTCACTCTCCACCCAGCAGAAAGATGGCTCCTTGATGTTAAAGTTTATTTTCTTTGAAGTCAGTCTTTACTAGATGTTCTCAATGTGCCAACTGAGAAGAATTTATCTGGCTTCATTTCAATATCTTGCTAAGATGATGGTAATTTTCAAAGCATAGGATAATGCTCCATATGGCATCCACCCAGCTTCCAACAGCAAGCCAGAATTCCTGTATTCTTCTCAACGCTAATTACCCAGTTACTCCTCCAGTCTCACAGTTCAGAAAAGACTGAAAACAGGCATATTCTTTCTGAAGCTCTCATGACTCTTCCTGGATCCTCTAACAATGCTGTCATCAAGAACAGCTGGTAAAAATGGTTACTTGGTTTATGTTTTTAAAGTGCTTTGAAGATGTGAAAGATACTTCAAATTGTGAATATTACTATAACTAAAAATAGTTATCAAAGGAAAGCCTTTTACTTGCCTGTGAGTTTCAGGAAATAAAGTGCCATGCATAGATGCTAATAAGCACAGTTTCTAAAGGTCACTATCAGTCTTAAAGACTGAGCAAAGAGCTGTGTCAGCTATGTCTTTTCTTCAAATTTGAATGGCTGACTGATCTGCTATCCTCAGGGAGTCCAGCAATCCAATAGGTGTGTTTTCTTGGTCAGGGTTATTTATATACTTTTGTGATTCTGAGATGTGATTCTAGTCTTACATAGTTAAACATGATAGGTAAACTTCCAGAGTTCTTTGGAACTCTGGAACTCACCTCCCACCTGATTAAACACCCTTTACAGAACACTTAAAGAAATTGCAGTTGGAGCTAAAACTATAGCAGCTCACTGTATTTGAGTTTTATGGTTGTGAATTGTGTGCTGAAAACAAAACACTATTAATCAAAGTGATTAACTGGAGAATGTTAATTGAAGAATTATTGTCATAGGAACATAAAGAATATAGTTTGAATTTAGTATTATGCTACTTGAGCTAAACACATATTCTGCATTTTAAAGAAAAGAAAAATATTATCTTGGAAGGAAGGGAAAGTAAAAGTAATTGTTGTTGATTGATCTAAATCTCGCAAAGTGCTTCAATACTTGCATTTTGCTACTTGGTTTCTGAAATGTTCACTCTTCTTTCTCTAGATCCACTTCAGAAAATTCAGAGGCTCCAACAACGTATGTCTTACTTACTTTGCTTCTTAGTAGATTTAGAAATGTACTACACTTCTTTGCATAAACCTTGATTATTATTTTACATTTATTTATAATACAAACAACGTATAATTTACCTGGGAGGGTTCCTCTATAGCTGACATGCAGAAGTGCATAAAGAAGACTTCCTTCCCTGCAGAAATGCAATTATTTACATATAGCTTAAAACATGTCATTGGATATTTACTCAAATTGAAAAAACATTCAATTGCAGAAAACATTAAAAACTGCCTCGCAACTTTAGTCCCACAGTTACATATGTTGCTAATGCAAATACTCTTTCATATGCAACTGGTGCTCTAAAGTCTGTGAAAGATAGAGTGTGAGCTACAAGAAGAAAAAGTGTTAAATCAAGAAGATATGCACATGGAAAGGCTTGTAATAGAAGGCATTAGCTTAAGATGAATTGATGGAAAGTACTCTAAACTTATTCGAGTGTCTGAAAAGGTTGCTCTAATTTTAGAAAATAAATTTATTAAATTAATTCATTAATTAAGTGTACATTTCACATGGTCTAAATTAAGAAAAGATTACTTAACCAACTTGCAATTTCATGACTTATAATTAAGACAGCTATACAACATGTCATGCTTTAGTTGCCATACTAATAGAAAAATTCTCTAAACAAGCAGGAAACCCTCATCAACTCTAACTCCCACCATCTCCCTTTCTTATAATTACTCATAATTTTAGTATTCCTGTAGTGACCAATTTGATTGTTCATATAAATAAAGAAAAATAGGAATCTGTAAATGTTTGTTTATTTAGCTTTTAAAAAAACAGTGCAAATAAAAGTTTTGTCTTTACTAGATAAGATTTGTTTATTAGGTAGGAAAAAAGGTTTTTCAACTTTTTTTACTACTAAAATACTTATTGAACAGTAAAGAAACTCCCCTTTATTACTATATCCATACTAGCAAAACAGCTAGTCTTGGCATATTATTTTTTCAAAAATCCCAGTTGATGTGGTAATCTAGTGAACTAAAGCATTACATTTCTTTTTTTATATATGTTTAATTCTTTATACACATATTATATGTATGTTTATATATTATACATATTCAAAGAAAAATACCAGATAAAAATTCTCAAACATAATGCAAACTCACTGTGGTTACACCTGAAAGAAATATAATATCTACAAAAAGAAACCATTTAAGTGATACAATGTGTTTTCAGGTATCTTCTTGTGCCTTAAGTATGTTTTCACCATTCCTGTTGCAGGGCTGCCCTTTCATCAGAACAGGTGACCCGTCAGAAATCAAAGTCTGATGTGGATGATCAGGGTACAGCAAGGTAACATGAACAGTATAATCAAACAAATGTTTTGATAAGAATTGATTAATGTCATTTAAGTACTCAATTTGCTTTATTTCTATATTTGATGGCTCATTTGGACATGGTGTGTGATTAATGCAGCATTTATCCAGTCCTAATGATTGGCCTAGAAGTACAAACTCTGAGTTCCCTCTCTCATTGACTTGCTAAGTTATCTCAGGTGTTTCATTTTCTAATCTTTCAGTCTATCCAGCCTGCATCTTAAAAAGCAGCATATAGGTAGTTGCTGCAAATGTTTGGAAAGAGAAAAATCGGGGTAGTATGGATTATATGGTGTATTTTCTTTGCTCTTCAAGACATTGTGGGTGAGGTAGTAACTATACTTCACTATTTATACAAAACCACCCCAACTTGTGCACTGTAGTGTTAGCATTTTGAATGGCGAAAACCCAACATATACCCTTTAGGGTGACAAAATTAGTATGTTTCAACAGATGGACTTGTTTTGAGGGATGAGTTAGATGGCATATGTACTCATCTTTGAAAGTCTGCAGAATACCATAAAAATTGTTTGTGGAAAAGATATAGACTTTTAAAAAATTTTGTTTTAACTAAAATTTCAGCAAATTGTAAGGTTCTGTGCTGATAGAGATGTTATATTTTTCAAAACAATCAGCAATAACTACCCCATCCCTGGAAGTGTTACAGACCAGGTTGGATGGGGCTCTCAGCAACCTGGTCTAGTGGAAGATGCACCTGCCCATGGGAAAGGGATTGGAACTGGATGATTTTTAAGGTCCCTTTGAACCCAAGGACATTCTATGACTCTATGATTCTATAAACATGCAAAACATTTTACTCTGTGTCCTTGACCAGAGTAAAAAGCTTGAACATTCAATTAAAAATTGAATTAAATTAGAAACAGATTTCTAGATATGCACTGAGAATTAAAATAGCTCATTTGCAGTTTCTATGTGGAAATATTAAATGGTGCAGACATTAAAATTAATTTAAATTAGCTAATTTTATTTAATTTGATTCATAAAGTTCAGTTTTGTGAGGTCTGAAGCTCCAGTCTATATTATTTTGAATCCTGTTCCCCTCCTCCAAAGTCCTCAAAATGTAAAACCAGTACAAAATGACTAAGAAAGCATCCAAAAGATGTCTGACAGTGTAATCCCTAGGAAAAGGAAAAAAAAAGCAATGTTTCAGTGAAACATTTTTCTGTCAACCAATGTGAAATATCTTAGAGAATTAAATACGCCCAATATTAACTAGGGAAGTCACAGCCATTCTTCACTGCTAGGGGCTTGTTAAGGTCTGACTTAATCCTCACCCTCAATCAGTTCACATTCATCATCCCCTGGTTGCTCTCATTACCATATCAA
Source organism: Dicrurus megarhynchus (assembly GCA_013399195.1). Lineage (NCBI taxonomy): Eukaryota > Metazoa > Chordata > Aves > Passeriformes > Dicruridae > Dicrurus > Dicrurus megarhynchus. The sequence continues at coordinate 84,412 of VXAD01006088.1, forward strand.
GCTCTGTATTCCTGTCCCTGCATTGGTGAAGAGCTGGAGGAATATTTTACTGGTCTACAAGTTTCTATGGCAACACTGCACTGCTATTTGTGTCAGTATATAAACTGTAAGTAGTCTGTAATCTTAGTGGGCAAAATTTAGCCCTCTCTACTGCTGCTATAATTCCTTTACATTTGGCTGGTGCTTCAGATGTCATCTGTCTGCTGCTGATGGGTTAGCTTCACAAAACTACAGATTTTTGTTACATTTTCGCTAACCAGAAATGCATTAATCAGCTGCCAGCAAAAGTTCCCTTTTGCTATTAAAGATTTCACATAAATACTACATTTTTGGCAAAAATGGTTGTGTCACACAGGGTCAGTAAACAGTTACATGAAGAGCATACATAGTAACATCAATTAGTATTAGAATACGATTTTAACTTGCATCCTTTAGTTATCAGTATTTTTACTTGGAGTAGAAAGATTTTCAGGTCATGCTTTTAAAGTCAGACTTAATTGATTACTTGTCTTTCATTCAGGATTCTTATAGGGATATTAAAGGAATAATGAATTAATTTCAGTATAAAATAAGTGGAAAACGGCAACTGGCTTTCTAACAAACTGGTCAGTGATAAACTAAAATCTTTCAGAAGGGATTTACCTGAAAAGGATGTCAGATACTCTCTTTTGGCTAAAATTGTAAAAATACAAAAGCAATGATTGTATTGTTTTTAAGGACAACAGTTAGATCTGGCATCCAAACACAGAGAGTGTCAGTATTTGTATACCTATCTCACATCTGAAGGCATGGACATATGGACCTTCACCTGTTGGATATGATTAAGAGAATGGAATAGGCATCTCATGATGGAATAGGGCATCCATAGATACTCTAGGCAGCATAAGTAGGCTAGGACACAGAAAAAGTAAAGATAACTACTGCCTAATAATTGTGCATCTTTCAAAGCATAACAGGTCAAATCAGCTCTCTTGGTATCTCACAAATGCAGCAGCAGATGAGCACTACACTGGATATGTACAGAGACATTTTTCTGATTTCCTCAGTGGGCCTTTTATTCATTGCTTATCAAGTCCTTTTTGTGCTTTTTTCCACATCAGTGAAGATGCAAGATTCTCACACTGCATTTTCCCATTACATAATTGTAGTAACTATTAAATGCAGGTGTTTAAAAACTGGCAGTTTTAAAAGAACAGTATTCTGCAGAAAATCACATTAAACCACTTCAAACATTCTGAAGGTGTTTTACACAGTTTTAGTCAGTCTTTCATTAATGATTACAGTTAGTATACAAAAAAATCTGTTTCTATAAAAAGGCTTTTATAATGGGGCTCACTTGTATTGAACTACATATTGTTACAGAAAGTAATGGTATTGGGCACAGTGAGCCACGTTCACCAGGGCATTTACAAAGTTATTACCACCAAAGGATGCAGAATAATCAAAAAGCTGTATTTCCATAAGTTCATAAACTGCAGAACTAATGAATTTATCTTTTATTTTTCATAGATGTATCAGAATTAATTAATGTTGGACATACCTGAGGAAAAGCTTTTTAGGTGATAGTAACAGGGGCTATACAAGAGATTAGAGAGAGATCTCACTCAGTTCTTAAGGTGTCTGTAGTGAGATTGTCTGCTACCAGGGAAAGGCTATTCGTCTGTAGGGGCAAAGGGCATATTGCAGAAACCCTTACATAAGGATGTCTTTTTGGTATGCCAGCTACAGAAGTTATCTTGAAGAAAATATTTCAGCTGCATATTTGTAAGTATGTGGGTGAGAGAGGCAAATTCTAGGGAACAGAAGGGACTAGACTAAATTTTTCTGGCGTAATTAAGAGAATCCTATATCCTTGCTCCTGCACAAGTTTTTCCCCTAGTGTACAGGGTAACTCACTAATATTACTCCTGTCAGGTAGTAGAAAATTCAAACGATGCTGTAAATCTGTGTTTATTATGCTCCTTTTAAATGATACTATTTGACCCAAGATCTGTTCCCAGTTCTCATTGCAATAGATTGTGAAAGAACAACACATTAATTACCTGTGCTTAAACTAACTATTGTAATATGGACTCACATTTCTATGTCTATCAACATCTGGAAACTTTGAAAAGTGGAAAAAATATAAGATACAGGGGTTTATTTTAGATTATTAAAAAAAAATTAATGAATTGCTATTGACTTGGAATTTTCCAAACCAATTGAATTAAAACCATGATATCAGGTCTCCTAAATGAGCATTTATTGACAAAACCTTTCTTGTTCTAGAGCTGCGTAAAGCACAAAATTGAAAGCTCATGTAGGTGCATTTTGAGACATTGGCTAATTATGTGTTTTCATTAGATCACCATCTATATATATACACACAGGGCCAGCTTGGATGGAGCTCTGAGAAACCTGGTCTAGTGAAAGTTGTCCCTGCCCATGGCACAGGGGTTGGAACTGGATGATCTTTTAGGTCCAACCCAAACCATTCTATGGGTCTATGAGATAGGCAATTCCAAAGAGCCACTAGAAATATTCAAGGGAATCATCTTAGGTGGGACTAAAGTTTAGATGGCCAAAATTTAAAGGCATGGCTCCTACATGAGTAATGTTTGTGTGAATTTTCCTTTGGGATGTCTTTTATTTGCTTTCACTTCTTAGCTACACCATCTAGAGGCCTCTAAAATGTTCTGGAGCACACCTGTGTCCCTCAAAAACTGTTGGAAGCAAGGATACTGAAACAAAACTCACATAAGCACACCCATAATTCACTAGCTTGCTTTTGCTACAATGACAATTATTTCTTTATGGTAAAGTGAAGTGGCTTTACACTTTCTAAACTGTTTTTGATAGTACAAATCAATAAAGTAATGTTTAATTTTTTTTTTTTTTGCATTTCAGCAGAAGGCCCTTCCAAGCGACAGGCTCCTTCTGTCTCTCAATTTTGATAGATTTGGCATTCACTGTAATGCTGGTTTGCAGCTTTTCTGCCTGTTGATACAAATGATTCACTGTTGCACAGCTTCTGTGCAGAGATCCAAGCCCATTATTCCTAATGGAAATGTTAATACAGTGTTTACAGGATCATACATATCCTTCCAGAAAAACAGAATAAGTTGCCTTTTTGCAGTGATCTTCCCCAGTCAATCTCCTATAAAACATTCTGATCAACAGCTTCTTCCTCTATATTTAACTCCAAAATCCTCTGGGCTAAGCATTACACTAGTTTTGGCACAGTATAAATCGGCTTTCACAGTTGACTGCATTGCTCTTCTGTTCCCTACCCTCAGCAGTTATTGATGAAAGGTCTGAGTGAGGGCTCCTGGCACTGATTAGTGAGCATAACAATGTGGAAGGAAATGCACCCTGCTCCAGGATAAATGCCAATCTTTTCTCAAAAAATTCCTTTATTCATTCTTAGTTATACTGGACAAAACCTGATACAGGGACAGTAAAGCAGCCTTAACATCAGATCAAAATTCAGCTGGGCCCATGATGTTAAACTTTATCCAGTAAGATGCCTGACACATTTAATATACTCTAGATTAACTCTTTTAGTTCAGAATTGGAAGGTCCACTTGGAAATTGTTTTTTTTTTTGTTTTCTCCTGTGCTGATATGACTAGTTTAGAAATGTCCTTGTGGCTTTAGCCAGACTTTCTCAGTGTGGTCTTTGTGTATTCCACCATGTCAGAAGAAGAAGCTGTTGATCAGAATGCTTTGTAGGTCAGCTGGGAGAGATCACTGAAGAAAGGACATTGGATGCAACTTGTTTGGCATCACATTCTAAAATATTATATGTATCTTATTATAACATCTATTAGAAATAGGGAATCATCTCAGTTTTTATAATTCTGGTCAGTGCTTTTAATCAGAAAACAAATGCAGATCTATTAAAAATACTGTGCATGACTCCTTTAACAGAGTTGCGTCTAGATTGCTCATGATTATGTTGATGATGACAGAGTGACTAGACTCAAAACCTCACTGAGTATGCCTGGATTTGACATCAAGTGGCCCAATCATTAAAGGCATTCCAGCAAATCTGCAATATGCATGGTCCTTCAGTTTTCTAGGCCATATAATAACACTTGCAATATTGGTGCTTGGGTATTATGTCAACTGTTGGTGTACCAGCAAAGATGGATGATGAAATTCTAGGCAACAAAGCAATAATGCCTTCAACAATTAGGGAAAATTTGGAACTAGATAGAGGCTCAGGACTCTCACAGGTTAGCTAAGTATTCACTGAATAATAAGGGAGTTGTGGGCTCATACTCTGCTGCCTGATCCTTGAGGTTCAATAGCTTAGATGGGGTCTGTTTAAAATTTTGTTATGCGCTCCCACAATTTCACCTCAGCACTAAGGACAGTCAGAAAAATGTGATCAAACTTTTTAAAACCTATTTCTATTGATGCTTTCTTCATTGCCTTCAGAATTTGAGAATACAAATATTAGAAATATTTTCATTGCTTTCACTAAAGAATAACATCACTAAAGCTTTTTTGTAGGTGTAATTCATGTTTCCTGCTTCCATGCCATTGAAACTTTTCCTGAATGTTTTCAAGATTTAAAAAAACCCCAAGAAATCAGAAAGAACTATGAGATATGCATAATGTGTGGATTGGATTCATTTGTGTTTTCCATTTTGATGGCGATCTGACTTGGCACCAGTTACACCAGAATTTCAGAACCACTATCTACTGAAATAAGTGAGATTCACAAGCATAAATCACAGAGTAGAAGGACTGAAAAGTATTAGATCTCTATCTCAAGCAAACTGAGATAGAAATCAAATGCAGACTGAAAAGCAAAGTAAAATGTAGACAATTCAATTTCTCTAACTTTTTGATACAGAGCATAAATGGAAAAAAAAAAATCACACTTTGTGATTACATATTACATTAATTTTTCTACTTTTAAAGATTGCTTACTGAAAATGTCCACAGATCTTTCTTACATTAAACAAACAAAGGCATGAGATATCTAACGTTAGTAGAATCAGGTAATGCAAAAGACACGTGTTCCATAAAGAAGGAACATTTGCTGATATTGGTATAGGATCAGAGATACTCTGAGCTTTTGAAATTTAGCTGATTTCTGAAGAGCTTGTCACACAAGCCTTATATAATTTCCCTTTCTGTTTGTGTCTGAGAAGCATAGGGGTCCAAGATATGGCAGAATAGGAATCCCTGGTTAAACTGAGCCATAAATTTTGCATGCAGCCTGCCTAGACAGCTTTTTTTAAACCTACTTTACTTATGTTCTTTGCTAGTCTTTTATTCTGCTGGACTGTCTTCATTAGTTGTCAGATTTTTAATCCTATTTTACACAAGCAGCTAGAGGCAAAATAGCAGACAGCAGCAGCAAAGTTCCTGGCTAACAAGCCTATAGCATGAGGCCCTCAGTCGCCCAGTTGCACACGTGTTTTTCTATCCTTCGGGGCGGGGCTTTCTTTGGATTCGCAGTGCTATTTTGAGCATTTTTCTGCAAAAATATTGTTAAAGGCAGAATAGGTTTTTTTTTCAGCAGGTGGTCACTTACAAACAGAAAAGTAAATGAATCAATAGAATTGTCTTCCGTACTTTAACAATAATGACAAGCATACCTAGGTCCTAATCCAAATCTTAATGTTTCTGTTTTATAATAAATTAATTAATTTTCTCCAGTAGTTGAGATTCTTTTGTACAATATGTGATACAAAATCTTCTGTACTGCCATTCCAAATATCTTTATGTAGAATACAAAAATACATATTAGTTATCCTGAGTTAGGTGCTCCTAAAAACTTCCAGCCACGTCCTGAGTCTTTATTAAAATATTTCATCCTATTGAATTTCTGAGCAAACTATATATTCTCCTCCTGGCAGGCTGTCTGACCTACCTCATTCTCATCCATTTCAAAAACATTCATCCTAGGCGGAGTGTTCACAGGGATTTAATGGCTGTCTCAGAAAATACTATACTTGGAGGTGGCATCCTTTGGAATGACCTATGAAAAATGTCAACATCTATTACAGGCCACCTACCATATCTGAAAGATATTTCCCCTAGATTGTCCAAACTGCTTTGTATAGAAGTTTTATGCTGCTGTTTTCCATCATCATCTATGTTTTAAAAAGTTGTTGACAAATGTAAGAAGTATGAATTCCATTCAGCCAGCCTTGGACAACAAAATAGTTTATTTTTTCAAGTGAAAATTATACTTGCAACTGGAAATCCTTCTCCACAGGAGCCTTTCACTGCATCTGATACTCTGATATTCAAGGAGCTTTTTTAATGCATGAAAATAGGTTAGTCTTTTTCTACTTTAATACTTGTCACCTCTTTTAGAGGTATTAAGAACAATCTAAGTTATATTGCTCATTTTTAACACAGTAACAACTCTCAAATGAAACCTAACCTGAAATTCTGTTTAGGTTCCATAATGCAGATATAATCGAATTTTTAATGTGAGGCTGGATTACGTTCTAATATCAACACTGGTTGATAGCGCTGTGTGCTAGTGCTGAAGTAAACGTAGCTTTGCTAACAAAGAGCAATTTAAAAAGTCAGCAAAAGTATGCCCTGAGCACAATCAGATAAATTCTGAGTTATGCACCATGTCCTACAGTTTGTCCTACCTTACATTTTGTCCTTTTATAAATTACAGCTCTTTAACTTTAGTTGCTAATAACCTGAACTATTCTCAAACCAGTAGCTTGCAGTAGTGTATCCCATGACCTCTGCTTTTCACTAAGGCAGCCACCTCAAGGCAAAGAACTTGCAGGATGTCAGTCCTGGTTACTTGCTGCAGTCACGTCAGGATGTTTCATGAGGCTGAAAGTTTGAGAAATGTTACCAGTACAACAAATTAGTATCTTCCAAGGTTCTCTTTTATAGAACTTTTGTTTCACAGGAGCCATAACGTTTAGCTGAACAGGTCAGTCTGCTTGTATTTTTGTGTGGAAATCTGCAGCTGCAACTGTTTCTGTCCACTTATTAGGACTCTTCAGAGTTGGTGTTCCGTGAATCAGGCTGTAGACGACAAAGAGTGCACTAGTAGCCTCACCTAGGTAACAAGTAAAATCTTCCCTGCAAGCCAGTCAGTGCACTGGGATACTCAAAGCACTGACAAGAACATAATGTGAGAGGAAGTAACAAAATGCTGTTGGCTGCAAAGTCATGATGATTTAAAGATAACAGAAGGGAACTAACTCATCTCGCCTTTGAGTTGCACCAAGGATTAATGTGGGCCAGTACATGCATTTCTGAAGGAATAGGTCTTAAATTACTGGAAATTTCTTTCCCCCAGTATTTCCAATCAGGCAGTAGGTCAAGTTTGAACTATTTTAGATAACTCCTCATTCTTTTTTTGAAAACTCTGTGCAAAATGAACAAAGCAATTTAAGGTAAAGCAAATCTGAAGTTACATGGGAAGAGTGTTAAAATACATGTGAAACCTTAAAAAGAACATGTTTTAGAGACAGAATCTTTCCTGCCCATCTCAAGAGAGTTTCTTCCTCCCCTTTTGACAGAAAGTTGCTACCTACAAGAACAAATATATGGGTGATATAACTTTCCAGTATTCTAAAATAAATTTCTACAGCATTATTCATTCAATTATGTAGTATTTGATACTACAAAGATTAAGACAGAAAGTTCTAGTATTTGGGCCTTGTTGTGGGAGCATTGTATTGGACTGTTTTTGTAAGAAGGCTTCTTCGAGTAATGCATCTAATTCTGAAAGAAATACCCACAGAAATTATTAAAAAATACAAAACTTAAAATTGTAAAAAGTGAACAGAATACTTTATATCTACACTGTAAGTAAAACTTTCAAATATATCTCTACTACTGAGCTAAATCTCATTAAAAGCATATTGGGATTTGGTTCTCCAAATGCTTACATGCCTTTGACAATCAGACATAGGAGAGTACAGACACAGTGGACTGCAGGGCACAGCTTTGCTACTGTCAGAGCTTTTCCATTGCTCCACACTGGGAAAGTCATCACAAGTCAGCAGAGAGGCCACTGATAACTGTGCTACGTAAACTGCATATAAGCCTGGGATTACAGCCAGAATGAACAGGAGCCCCAGATCTGCTTTCTATGTTCTGGGTGATTATACAACGCTGAGGCTGATATATATGTGCAGGTTGCACAGCACATAAAGATCATAATTGAGATAGCAATTTCAAAGCTCCAGTAGACTTTACAGAAGACTTGAAATGAATATTTAAATACCTCTAAGAACAGAAAGGAATGGAGGATGCAAGAGACAAGAATAATAATACTTATTTTAATCAAACCAGACACATGCACAACTGGGTTTGATTTTTTTTTTTTAATAAAAGTTGCAAAAACATAAATTAAGTAACTACCTGTGCTCTTATTTACACTTACTATAATTTTAGTGTTGCAACCTTCACATAGTGAGGAAGCAACTTGCCATCCAGTTCACCAAGGAAAGGATATTTTTGAATAACTGCAAGGCTTCAGTTTCTCAAGGAATACTCTGAAAAGTGTTAAATCTTTGATGATATAAAGAGAATTCCCAAAACTATATAATTTATTAATGACTGGTATGGAATTCTAGCTAAATGACAGTAAACTCTCCTTGTGCTGAACTGTTTAATTCCTAAACAAATGGAGATCTTGATAATCTTATCAAAGGGAGCCCCAAATCTGATAAACATGATCAAGAAGAAACCTGAAAGGCTACCTTTGTCTTTCATGGAGATGCTGTTTCATGACAGAACAGGTCAGAATAAAAAATGAGTAAAGAAACATATGAAACATTGTTGATTGCCAGGTTATAGAACAGGTCCTATAGGAAGTCACGTCATCAAAGGCATCATTCTTTTCCCATTGCTTTCTTTTGAGAAGTAAACTTATAATTTTTTTGTAGTTAGTGTTACTAGATGCCAACTTTTTAGGTAAAGCTGATGGAAAAATTTCAGTAGAGGAGTTTGCATTTTGAAAATGTATTTTCACAGAAATGAAGTGTTTTATAGAAATTTTAACACCAGCACAGTCCTTTGAAGGAAAATAAAGGTACTCAAAGCAACACTCCATGTTTTGCCTTGATGCTACTAAAAGTCCAAAAGTTCATTTAAAAAGTATTAAATACCTTAATTTACATTTCTATTTTTAATAGTTACATTACATTAATATATGTTTAATACTAGTATATTGAAAAAGGGAAAATTAATTAACCAGCCAGATCTAATTCAAGGAAGATTTTTTTCCTTACATCAGACAGTAATGATAAATCACATTCTATCTCTTGTGTGGAAGTGCAAGAATCACAGGTGTAACTAGATCTCAGCATCCCTCAGTTTAAACATGAAATTTCTTGTGAGAAGGGAGAGTTTACTTGGGAAGGACCTGGTCTAGATAACCTACCAAATAGACAAAAGAACCTTTTTTTTTTTGATTTATATAGAAAGACCTAGACCATAATTACTTACATATCGGCAGTACTTGGTTCATTGTACTACTTGGTAAAGATTTTTTGTTGTATCATGTTAAAGGTCAGGCACTCTTTGAAGTTGTCCACAATGCACGTTCAGCAGGAATTATCCTTTTTGACATAAATACTAGGCATAACTTCTTGCTTCCAAAACATAATTTGGTGCTTCTATTCCAGGAAGAGTATGTGCTCAATGTGCATATGGTGGGCATATTGCTGTATCTATACCTTTGAATTACTAAAATGATGGTCATCAGTTCAATTTTTTCTTTCATAAAGAATGTGTCAATTATAACCTTTTTTTAAAATGAGTATTTAATTTGACTAATTGACAGCTGGCTATACTAATTGTGATTTGATCTGGGTTTTGTTTTGTCTCTAAAGGAACCAAGACCTCGATAACCTCAGCAAAGAGAATCCAAGTTCTTTCACAAGTGACAAGGAGTAAGTCTTCAAAGTGCCTAAGGCCCTACTTTTCTAAGGCAGTGAGTAGTTTGCAACTATGAGAATGCCAGGAAAGGTAATGTCGCTAATCTGTAAAGTGTTTATAGATTAATAAGTAGCATTCCTTACACAGAAAAATGAATATAAAAATACAGATTAATTCTCTGGCATGTGCACTACCAGCTGAACAAGTACTACCTGTGGCAAACTTTCATACATGCCCTATACGCTTCCACAATTAAACCACTACTGAAATATTTTCATATGGTTAGAGATGGAGCAGTAAACAAAATATTGTAGAACTCGTGGATGGTAAGTGTTGCCCAGCAAGGTGTAACGAAGCATTTCAATCAGCAAGGGAAGTGATCCATAGAGAACGGCTTGAACTGTTTTTTCTAAACAGTGTGTCAGTTCAATGAGTTTCAAGCCAAGTTTCTGGAGGTCTGCAAGCAGCCCTTCAGCACAGAGAAAGGGATGAACTGGGGGGATACTGTGCTACCAAGAGCTGTGTAATATTTGTCATACCGAGCACTTGTATTCCACAGATAAATTTCAAGAACAAATGTTCTAAACAGTAACAGCACATAAATGTTGCCAACCTTTGACCATCTATTTTACACCAGTGGTACAATCTTACATATATGCACACATATACATATAGATGTACACTTACCACTAAACTCTGAGTTAGGTATCTTTTTTTTTAAAACGTTCATTCACAGAGAATTTATTAGGATACAGTCCAAGGCTTTGAGACACTACTGAATTTTAGGAGTATCCAAAATTTTAAGCCTATCATGGATTGAAGTGACCAAATTATGAATTTCACAGAGCTACCTTGGCCTTTTGTTTTGCTCTCTACTTCTATCCAAAGAGAATCATGGGGCTTTTCTTACAGTAGTTACGGTGCTTTTCATAAGTCATTCCATTCTCTAATTCACTGAACCATTTTAAAATAGTGAAGAAAACAAAAGAAAGCCTCTAGTTTAACTGTATTTATGAAATTAAAGAAAATGTTTCCTTTTGTGTAAAATATGTGACATTTTCAACATACAGATATGATCAGTGAATTAATTGTTAACTGTGATGACACACAGAGGTAATTTCTTGTCATTCCAGAAGCAAAATTTTGGACATTTGGCCATATATTTAGGTGTTATCTTAAGAAGCTGAAATTTCTTAGTTTAAATAAAAAATCATTTTTGCAAATAAATGATGCAAATATGGATTAAGTAGCTCGGAATCTGCAAGTTAATTATAAATTCTTTGAAAGTTCATGTTTCTTCTTCACTATCTTCATTGGTAAAGAACAATCTTAAACTATGGCACTGATACAATTCAAAAAAGCATTTTTATTTTCTTGGATGTGCTAGATAATAATTTTTATAAATAAATAAATAAATAAATAATACAGAAATTTACCTTGCTAGGGGAAAATTACAAACATGTTTTCTTCAATAACATAAGTGTTTGCTAATTTTGAACATAAAATTAACTAACAATCTCCTTTTTTTCCTTTAAATGGGTGCATAAATATATTTCTTTTATGATACTTTATCCCTTCCTAGATAGGAATATCTTAACAGTTCTATTTGTATTTCTTTCAGAGGAAAAGAGCTTCCTGATTTTACCGAAAAAAATACTGCTGATCAGGAAAATAAGAGGCAAGCCTGTCATAATCTTTCCCTTATATACTTATAAAATATTTATGGTTGATTGGATATTAGCATTAATAGGTTCTGTTCTGTAAAAATCATTAGATTTTTATTTGTTTTCAAATGAGAACCATGGTGACCATTTTTCAAACTTTAAAAATTTTTCAATGGGTAATATTTTTATTATAGAGCATTAATATGCAATATTAATGTAAAATTATATTTTATATACATATGTTGACTTATGAAATTTATTATATTAAATCAGATTTTTTGGAGCCAGTGATTGATGAGTTACTGGTATAAATGTGGCCATATAGACCTAGAGATTGTATACAACCCTAGATAACTGCAGTTGGAAGAGGGATTTGGGCTGGATACGATAACAAAGCAAGGGACACACTATGGCAGCCATTTCCATAGCTCATGGTACTGGTGCCTGCACTGAATGGAAGTCTGTTATCAAGTTAAAATAACAGAGCCACAGTCAGTTTGGAAGATGCAGGCAGAACCTTCACCTCTAGTGTGGCACCACGACGTGACACTGTGGGCATAAGCTGAAACGAGACGTTCTGACTGGATGTATGGACGGCTGTCCAGCAGTGGAGCAGCTTACTTGGAGAGGTTGTGCCATCTCTCTCCTCCAAGGTTTTCAAGACCCAACTAGACAAATACTTGAGCAACCTGGTCTGACCTCAGTGCTGCCCCTGCTTGGAGCAGAAGGTTGGACTACAGAGCTCCTGAAGTCCCTGAATTCCATCCTGAATTATCCTACAATATATTAATAGTAATTTATAGTAATAAAGGACTTGACATTTTTGAGTAATTTGTAAGTCTTTTGCAGTGTCACATTGGAAAGAAAATGAAAAATATTAAAGACTGAACAGATAACTACTCATTGTAGTCAGGAGTCTTAACTGAGAAATACATACAATTTTTTTCTTCTTCAACATAAATAATTCAGTCCATTTAATATGTTTAGATTAAATAAAATACTTCTATTAATTCTGAAGTTTTTCTCACTTTCAGAGATGAGGACCGTGGTGATCACACTCAAGTAAAGTCTGCTGATGACCAAAGTAAAAAGCGGTGAGACTCAATTCATAGTTGTCTCTAAAGTTTAATGACCAAATATCAAGATTTGTAGCTGTTTAGTAGTATCAGAAAATGCGAATTCCTAATACAAGCAAACAGAATTTGCCCAATGTGAGTAAGATAACTCTATTATTTCTAAAATGTGCCTGATTAACCAAATATAACAAGAAAGCTGCATGTATTTTGATAAGAAATTACTCAAACCTGTAATCTCTCGTGGAGAATGAAAATGACTAGTGACAAGATCCTCCTAAGTATTTTTGTGCTTATCTAAGTGTTCTGTGAATTCAGCTGCGGGCATCTCAAACAAATATAAGTAAATGAATTCCCAGTATAAAGGCTTTACTGTTACTAAATTTCATTATTTACAAAAGCTAGGATCTATTTTGGTCAATTAAAGTGATGTTAGTATTATGTTTTTAGGTACCAATCTGACGGTATCTTTTTTGAATCTTCCATTTAGTTGTATATCCACATGAAGAGGAAGAAAATAACTATCTGTATACATAGGCAGTTTTACTATTTTTTAATAGAAAATATTTTTATCCCAGCAGTTCCACTTGACAGTCTGACCAGGGAAGCATATACTGAGCATCTCCAGTGAACGAGTTTCTCTTTCAGTTCTGACAGGGGCCTGCCCCATCAGGAGTTGGGCACAATGGAGGTGCTGCTTCTTGCAGCACTGCCCTGCATATAAAGCACAACAAGCACTGAGCGAGGGTCGTTCAGCAGAGCCTCAGTTCTTGGCAAGCTCGCTGAAATAATCAAGCTGCAGCCCACACATCCAGAGTTAAGGCATATAATGATCACGTTGTTCCAGAATATAACCTTTGGCAAAACCAAAGAAGAGTAGCCTTCATCTGAGCTGCTTTGTAAAATCTTCAAAAACATTATTAGCACTTATTCCTTAAATCCCATAATTTGTATGACAAGGTCTATTTTTGTTTGTTTGCCTGCCATGTTTTGTGTCAGGGAAAACTGCAGGAGACAAGGTTTCTCTTGCTTGAATCATAGTCCTGCTTTTTGAAACAAGTCTACATATCTGTTTAGTTGGTCATTTGTAAAAACATTACTGTAGTATATCCAAAAAAAGAAAATTTGGAACTAAAATATAGTAAGCCTAAGAATACAACATTATGGAATACTGACAAAAAATGTGCAATGCTATCAACAACTGAGACATTATTGCACAGTTGAAAACCCCAGTGGGCACTTTGAGGAAATTAGAGTTCAATTTAAGTTAGATGAAGTGTCCAATATGAATATGTATGAATATATCAGCATAAGTTGGAAGACTTAAAATTATAGGTCAGTGACTGCATTATTTTTCACCAGCAACAATTTAACAAAAATAAGATAAATTTCTTTTACCTACTTGTTCTAGTCCAAGCTTCTGCATTCATGACTGTAAGTGTAATTAAAACTGTGTAGCTGAAAATGATTTCTAAGAAGTGTTTCTTTTCTTGTTGTGTGGATTCTTTTTTATTTTAGGGTAATTGAGAAAGCATATGAAAATCCTCCAAGGGCTCCAAATAATCTCCCAGAAACAAACTACTTTAGTGACAGTGAAAGAAAGACCAGGTACTGTGGACAATGAATTAAGTAGTGTAACGTCTAAAGTGCCATTTCTTGAAAAAAATTAACAAAAAACTTTTTTATGCAAGAAATTTCGGGTATGCTTAGAAAGCTCATATTGGTCTCTGGAATCATGCCAGCCCCTTTCCAAATCTGCTTCCAGTATCCCAGGCACAGAAGGTCAAATCCTAACTCTAGTGCACAGAGTGGGGAGCACAAGATATACCCTGTGTAACTCTAGAGATGTAGTTGAAACATAAAATTTAGGAGAGCAGCTAGGCCAGAATTCTTATATAATCAATAGAGGAAAGGCATTTCCTGAATGCTCTTATTTCTTATGAACTTGTTTCTTTATGAGACTGTAAGGAAAACATTACACTCTTCACTCAAGTCCCTTATTAAGTTCCTAAACCTGTATGGGACAAATCTGAACCCACATATCATCAACCTAATCACTGAAACTGTGGCATGGGATTCTGACTTTTGACAAAGGTCAAACTATTTTTAAAACCATTTCTCTTGCAATGCTCATGCTCTAGCTGGATTCTGCCTCTACAAACTCACATATTGCAAATCTGAGTGAAAAATGTGACGTAGGGATATTTAATAGAACTAGGTCTGTTGGTAACAGGAAATAACGGAAATAAAAGAAATTATATCTTGTTCTTCAAGGTCAAAATTATTTCCAAGAAATATGACAACAAAAAGTATAATGTACAGTTCTTGAATGAAAGACCTTTTTGGATTAGGAAAACCTCTCTTCTGTATCAATCCACCCATCTATATGGATTAATTAGGTGTTAATGTAGGAAGGATTGTTTAAAGACATAACCTATACGTGGTATTGCTGTATAACAGTCGTGAGCTGCCTGAGTCAGGGCTGATGACTCAGCAGGGTGAGGAGAAATCTTCTATTGAGCCTTACTGACAGGGAAAGTAAAAGTCACAGTCTGGTACTTATGGGAATTATGGTCAATGTCCCCATCCTTAATCTTATGCACCCCTGATGCTTACTGTGGATATAAATGGGCACAGAATCTTTAATCCCTCATATTCTTACATTTGCTATAGGAGATTGGAGTACAGTTGAAATTTGTGTATTCTGAAAATGCTGCATGACCTTGATGGAAAAAGCCATAAATTGGCTGAGAATAAAAGCAAAGAGCATACAGTTAAAAATGAATATTCAACAGAAAAATTATTTAGCATTTTTCAGAATTTTGTGCACATACAGGCTCTGAGTTGTAATACTCTGATTATCTTTGAAAGTTAAAATAGAGAACACTAATAGAAGAATGGCAGGGCAAAGAATGTGCTGAAATTTGCAATGTTACCTTACAGTTGACAGAATTTATACCCTCTACCTGAAGTTCTAATCCCAATTTAATTCATGAAAACTTATTAAATGAATGGTCTTTGTAGGTTTTTCTTTCAGGTTTTATGCAATAGGTCCTACACAGTGTTTATTGTTGAGTAGTTTGCTGTATGAACAAGTCACACCATAGTAAGTAAAGGAGTGACTGATAGGAATGGAAAGAAGGGACGTGATCAGATGCACAGTTCTCAGGCTATACTGGGAATCAGTTTTCACTTGGTGTCTCATCAAGCTGTCAGACTATGCATTTATTTAAATGTTCTCAGTTTCCTTACAATTTCAGTTGACAAGGTTAGAAACCGATGCTTTGCAAATATTTTTTGCTGTAGCTTCAGCATTTTTTGTTGTATGCACTCCAGTTGTGGGTTTTTTCCTAAGCTGTGGTTATATATATTTTTGTGTATTTCAACCACAATACTCCAGTCAGTTAGTAAAATCCAAGGGATGCTCTTCTCTATAGGAGGACACTCAAGGAAAGTATTTTTCTCTATACAACTTCCTGTCAGACAGTGTTACTTTCAGGCATGCAGCATGTAGATACCCTTTTCATATTGAGTGTGCAATGCCTGATATTCTGCAGTTAAATACAATGAGTTAAATGAAAGATTTGGGAAAAATAAGCTTAACAACAAAGAAGCACAGGCTCATACTTTACAGGAGTAGAGAAATTATACTCCTATGCCACTTTTCACTGTAGCAAGAAACTTTAGGCAGTTGCATAACCAAAATACTCCACCCTGTGACATGTGTTGTGCACATTCTTGGTCAAGAGAATTTCTCAGCCAGAGAAACCCTTTCAAAATGTGATCACTTAGCTTTCGTTTGCATTCCTACTTAGTAAGCTTACTTTCATCTCACCTGAAATGTAAATGGAGCACTGGGTGTTCATTTGACGAGATACTTCTTCTGTGATGAGCAAACCCGGGTTTGTTACATTCTGATTAAATAACAAGCCTATTGTTATGTTCTATGAAACATCAATAAAATATTTATCATTTCAGCTTATCAGTAACTGTGCAATTTAAACACATTTCTGGCATTGCACAGAAATCAAATTAGACATTAGACATGTACTTTACAAAATACAGGCATGTAGAAAAGAGTATCTGAGCTTCATAACACCTTACACACACATGTTATCAATATGTTATATTTCTCTGAAAAGAACCCAATGTTTGGTAAATACACAATTATAATCAATTGCTCCTAACATTGCAGAACATTATTCAAGAGTGATATGAAACGCATAATAACTACTATATACCTTAAGAATTTCTGGAGAATAGAATAAATAAACCAATTCAGAAATCTTCAAAACATGTATAGCAATATTACTTCTTCATCTGTCGCATATATGTCCATCCCTTCCATGGAAACAAAACTGACATTTAAGTAACTTGGAAATGGGACTTTTAAAAATGGAAGATTTAACTTCCCTGATAATTAAATTCAGTATGTTCCTTTCTACTCTGATATAAGGAACAATACAGTTACTGTAGTGAACACAAATCACACATTGAACAGCCTGTGCTATAAAAACCCTCGCTCTAATTCTAGTGACATGTTGTAATTTTGTTTGGCTGTTTGACAGCTCTGTGAGGACAAGTGAAAGAAGCAGAGGAAAATGAAAAATGTAGTCTGTCACCATTTTCTGACAAGTATCATTTAGGCTGAGATATTGGCACAGGAAACCCAATACTGTTATGTAAATTTTGCTCAATGGGCTTGTGGATTTAATTTTGAAATGCTAAGAATCATTCAAAAATAGAACTCAGTCTAAGGCCACTATATTACTAATATTACTATATTACTAATTTACACTTTTTATTTGATATATTATTCTTGATGGTTGTAAAAGAAACCAGAAAAAGAACTCATCACAAAGTATGCTTTTTTTTTTACAAGCATGTTGTCTTAGTTTATTTTGCATATTATCAAGTTTATTTTGCAAATTATCATCAGTGTAGTGAAACCTTTAAAAAAATGTAGTACTGTTTAGTGATTGCTATGCACTCTCTGCTTCACAGCAAATCATCATATGGTGCCTATGAAGAAAATATAACTGGAAATACTATCAAAACTGTTTATTCTACTTCTGATAGGTAAGTGCACACTAATAACATCGTAGCGTACCAAAGGACATCGACATTTACATAAGCATTCAAGTCTTCAGACAAAAGCGCGCAGTGGAAGTCACCATCATGAGACAGCTTTTCATACAAAGCTCTCTTTCAGTGAGATCTTGCCATCAAATCATTACCACAGTTCAGCAGCCTAATATTATGTTAGGCTTGTCACAGCTGACATTTTAAAATATCTATAGAAATAAGAGCCAGTGCCTTAAGCGACAGAGTTGGCTTTGTGATTCTGTAGGTTTCTATCTCAGGCAGCCGCTTACTCTGCAAAATTTCCTTCCTTTGTGAGAATGGTCTCTGTAATGACCAAATTTATGTACAAATGTGGAAGAATAGGTTCACATGACAATGCTGTTGAAAACTGTTTTCACACCAGTGAGATTCCCAAATATAAGCAGGATATTTGCTCAATCTGTAAGAATTTACCTCATGGGGAAAAAATAGTAAAATGAACTATTTTCAGTTCAGACTATTTGGACAGCCCCACTACTTGGAAATACCGAATCAGAAAGTCTTGTGTCCTTTCCAACACAAGGATAAGGAACTCTGGGCATGATTAAATATTAGCACAGTGGTTTGTCACTGACAGGAAAGGAACAAGACCCATTGATTTTGTAATGCTAAAACAACACCAACAGCTATATCCAGATAAAGTACAGAGTAATGTAACATAAGAGTGCAACAAGAGCTGAGAAAGTTTTTTAAAATATTATTGTCATGAATACCAGGTAGGCTGTTTTATACGTGTTCACTATAACTGCCATGAAGGCATGAGCTCTGTCTGCAGTGCAGAAAGTCAGAAAAGTTTTCAGGCACATCTGCAACACAGAGAATTCTGTGAACCAGATTGATCAAAGTATAGCAGTTTGAATTCAACTACCAATTTACATTTGTGATTAAAGTATTAAAATCATTCCCCTCCACTTTATCCCTATTTAGTATACATGCTCCCAGACATTTGGCAGGTTAATTCAGTTCACCAGAGAAGACCATTCTTTCTACCAAGGTATTTTTGCTACTTGACCATTATGATCAGCAATTTGCCCATCACAGGAGCATGTGTATGACACCTGCCACCTAGAACGGAGAGAATACACAAATGACATTTTTCCATTAATGGCCATTGTAGAGTATACAAATGTCCTTCCCACGCAGTGTGCTAACCTTATCAATTTTCTGCTTGAGATTTCAATGGCAGCTCTTTTTCTGACAGCTGATGTTATATTATATACACAGGAGTATAATTGGAAAAGATATATGTACATACTGCAGGAAGCCCTTGGGCATAGATGCCAAAATGATCTTAGATGCCTTGCAAATTTATTGTCATTCGACTTGCTTCAAGGTAAGAACACTTTACCTGCTACCAAGAAATATAATTTGATTGTAATACCTGCATTATAGTACACATATAATAAGAGATTATTTAGGCCTTAGGCCTTCTCCACCTGTGAGAATAAGAAGGCTTGAGACTGGAGGAGAAGATTAATGTAGGAAATACTAATCTGTTTCCTGCTCTTCCCTACACAATCCCTTCCTTTTTCTTTCTATCTCCCTGTCTCCTTCTCCCTCTATTCTCCTTCTCCTTGCCTCTCCTCCCTTGCAACCATAATCAGGATAAAGGATGCAGCTGAATATATTCTTAGAGTCCTACACATTTACAAGCCTTCAAGTCTGATACAGTGAATTATATCAATTTACACTTTCTTCATATTGTACAATTTTATTGTTTTTAATGAAGTTTTGTAGATGTTCTTCATTGACATCTAAAACAGTCTTAATTATTAAAAAGTAGGCAATTTTTTCCTATTTCCATTAAGAATGAAAGCACGGAAGAAATTTTTTTCTTGTTTGTAATTCCAAACCCTAAGCCTCAGCCTAAAATTCACTCCTAAGCTTTTCTCAGGGCTTTTTTCCTGGCAGTGCTCAGTCCCATAGTCTGTTTTCTTTCTGCCTCATTTGTCCTATTTCTGCTTGCATCTACACACAGAGTTTGTTGTTCTAACAAACAATACTCGGCAAAATCACTGCATTAGCACAGCTCATATTTCTGCCCAGTCCTGCATAGCTTTTACTTTTGCTTTTGACAGCAGTTCTCATCCCTTTTTACTACATGAAAAGTAACACAAATCAGAATACAGCAGTAACGTTGCACTTCACAGGTATGAAGCTGCATGTGCTTTTTGTTTACTGTGGAATTTCTGAGCTCTGTGAGCACCAGAAATGCAATTTCTTCCATGGGAACCACTATGTAATACCTCCTCAATACTACTACTGCCAGTAAATATAAACTCTGGTCTGCTTCCATTCTTTTTTAGACAGATCAACCCACATAAAGAAGAATGGGCTTTTCATTAGTTAGGAACAGTAACATGTTGGTAGTGGCTGAATTATCTGTTAAATATTTATGCTAATTTTTTTAACTATATGGTTTTTGTTACCTACTATCAACTGGGGGCCTGTCTGGCCAGGAATATTCAGCTTAATTTTTGTATAACTACAAACTTACGAAAGCATTGGCAAAAAAATTAAACAATTGATGTAGGTCTGTGGTTCATGCTTGTAGTTATGTATTTAGCTAAGCAGTGCAATTTCTCATCATTAATATTCATTTAGCTCCTTACAAATACCCTGTATCTGTTAGAGATTTGCACATAGCTGACAGCAGTACAGCACCTTCATTTCCTTGTAAAGGTATATACCAAAAGTACAGTAAGTAAATACCCCAAATTGTAGAATTTTTTTCTCTGTGTAAAAATTCTAGCTAATATTGGTGATCAAAGCTTTGAAGACATGGCCATCCTTTTGCTGATTTAAACAAAGGAATATAAAATGAGTGAAGACAGCACTGTAATACTAATGCTGATTTTTACTTATCAGTGGATAAAATATCCAAAGAAACCGGAATTTACTATTCTTTTATTAGATTTAAATACATACATAAATAAATAAAATTATCTGGGTACCAAGAGCCTAGTTTCTATACCAAATTACCACGCTCCTGGATCCACTGCAGGCTTTCTTTGTGATCTTGGTAAGGCAGCCTCTGTGTGTATCTGTGTATTCTCATATGTGAAACATCAGCAATGCTCCTCTAACTCAAAAATTAGCTTTTTTGAGGCATTTGTGAAAGCAGTGTCCAGATACTGCAAGAATGGGAGAGCTGGTTAACTGTTAAGATAAAATGCCATAAAATATTTTCAAATAGGCAGGTTTAGATTCTTTAAGAGCTACTCTGAGTTGGATGTTTATGTGTGATCTTGCTTCTTTTACTCAGTGAAGAAAGAAAAGGATCTCAAAATGTTGATTCATCTTATTGTAGGATAAACCCCTAAGCTAAGACAGAGCAAGTACCCTTTGGAATGTCCGGGTGAAGGATGGGGTTGTTGAGTATAATGAGTACCTAGGCAACCAGCTGAGACACTGGTATCTGATTTTTACATGTCTAAAGATGAGATAGTCAGATATATAACTTCCTGTTCTCTGAAACTACTCTTTCAGAGATCAGTTTTTACATTGTGGTACTAATAACCCCTATTCTGGTCTCGGGCTGCTTGTTTCCTAAAGGAAAGCATGCTGGGTATGAGTATTAGAGAAATTTTTCATTTTACTTTTTCTTCATTCTTTGACTGGTGCGTTGAAGTGCGAAGTATGTAAGAGACCTCTGGAAGATCTAAAAGCTGGAGACAGCATTTGGATTTACAAACAAACTGTGCACTGTGAGCCTTGCTATTCCAAAGTTAAAGGTAAGGCACAAGACATATAATACTGAATGTAGGAAAAACAATTTAGTGAACTTTATTCAAATGACTTCAATATAGGACAACACAGCTGTTGCTTTTGCTCATTTGTGTGTACTTACACCTTTTCAAAGTATCTAATTCAGTAAGTCTGGGTGCTTAGGATGATATCCAACCCCAGGATCTAGACACAATTATTTTGTATCTGTGAGGGAGATCTTGGTCTCATTGCAAGTTCATCTCTTCATGTCTCTCTGTAGGGTTGTACCTGTGCAATCAGTAGACACACCTGGAGTGAGGCAATGGCACCTTGCCCTGGAAGTGAGAATAAATTGCAAGGCCATCTGAGAATCAGATTGTTCTATTGAAACAAATAAGCCAGGGTTCAGAGGTATTTTCACCTAGTGGCGTAATTGTGACCAGTAGAGAGAAGATACAAAATCTTTGAAATCATAATGAAAATACTGCACTGTGATTATGATTCTTAACTTTGTGAGGAGCAAAGTTAGCGAAAAAATGTGCAAGGCAGGGAAAAATAAAAATTTTGTTTTATTAATTTTTCTAGAAGTCGCTAGATTTTAAGTCTTCTCTCTTCATGGCAATCATTATTTCATAATACTATAAATCAGTACCTCTGTACCAAATTAAGACAAACAGAGATGTAGATGAAATGCCCTGATAAGCTGGTTTTCAACTATGTAATTCTGAGATAAGACCATGTTAACTAAAATTATATTAAAAATTTGTTTTCTTAAAATACTTTGTTATTAAGCCCTTGCAAAATCTGATTGGAATGGCAAATTTTGCAACTAATCAGATTAGAAAATTAATAAGGCATGGTAACAGTTATAACACTGTAGAAAGATGTACCAAGGGTCTGTATATTAAGCATAATAAATTGACTTGTCCTATTTCATGAAATTGCAAGACAGACAGTCAGACTTCAGTAGACATTCTAAAAAAGAAAAAAAAAATCTGAAGTTTCCTTGTAGGACATTTAGAGTATACTGCTTTGTTTGGCATCTCTGACCACTCTTTTCTCTCTTGCAGAAAAATGGATCTACTAATTTTGACATACAGAATGCATGATGAAGAAGTTACTATTGCTTAGTTAACTGTATTGGCCTGTTAATTCAAAACACTGTGGGAAATTATTCATTTTTACTGCCAGGAATTTTCTAAATGAAGTCCTACTGCATGGTTATCAAAGCAATTAACTTAATGAGAATTTAGATGCACTTTCATACACACATTGCAGGAAGCAAAACAAGATATTGGTCAGTATATTTATCAGATCTGTGAAACCACGAAATTGTACGTAAAATCAATGATAATTTATTGAAATTTTCTGAATGACAGGACATTCCTACATATTTGTTTTAAAGAAGCTGTATTCTCGTTTGTGAAAACATATCTCCTACAATATAAAGATCTGTTGGCTTAATATAGCATGAATGGGATTCATCTCGTCAAGATTAGCGATTTAGAAGTCAGCTATTCAGTTTAAACTACTGTTTTCATGAAGAGGGAAGTGGGTTCATAGTGCACCTTCAAGGAGAGACATCAACCTCCAGAGGAAGGTTCTTCCCAAGTAACTTAAATTATAAGTTTGAGATGGAACAAATAATCTTTGGAAAATGCATCTCTATTACTGCAGAAGGATTCTAGACAAAAATTTCTAGAGGGTTTTAAGTAGAACAACCCCACTCCATGTTTGTAATTTTGGTAACTATTTTATCACCGTGTTTTTAAGAAGTGCACACTTAATAGTTGACATGAAATAATGAAATACATACTTTGCATGACATTATGTTGTATTTATCTTTCCTACTTTATTAAATTGACTATCTAAACACTTTGGATGGATTCACCTTGCCTGAATTTATACATCTACAGTGTAGACTTTTGTTTCTGAGTTACTTGATCTATTCTGTCTTATACACAGAAGCAAACATTTCTAGGAAGCAATTCAATTGGTCAGATTGCAAATGTCTATTTTACGGTGACATTAACCATGTATGAATGTATATCTTACTTCCATGGTTTGCAAAGGAACCTGGAATGAACAGCTCAGATTTCTAGACATCTACACTCCTTCCTTTGAGACTACAGTGAAAGCATTTTCTTTTCCTTTTGGAGAGTGTATGTGTATACAAGTATAGAAACTGAAAGAATTCATGCTTTGTTATAATATGTTGCTGAAAATAATCAATAGTTCAGCAGCTTACTGGACAGACAGAGGTATTGACTACTAGTCTTCATCAGGAGATGCTTTAGATTATGGTTATTGAGAACTGATTTTTCTGCCTTACATCTCAGTTTAAAAGGACTTCCTGGATATGACCATGACAGAGTTAGTGTTTGGAGGCTGCTGGACCTAGGCAAGAGCCTAGAAGTGTGCGAAGTATTAAAGCCATAGATTAATAATAGACTGGTGAGTGTCGGTCCCAGTCAAATTCTCTCTCCTTGACTGCACATTTCATAGTGGAGGCAGGAGGTATGGATGTCAGTGTAATTTAAACCACTGGGCCTGCAGCTGGGTAAGGATGCAATCTATCTTGTCTGCCTTAAAGGATGTTCAGACTGATTATGCAATGGAGATATGAGACAGTAGATATTTTGCTTTGTTAATTTTATGAATATCTTATGAATTAATGTCAGCAGTAACTCCAATAAATCTGTAATTATTGATATTTTTTTCTGGTGTGTGTCTCTTGCTGATGACATATCCTAGTTAAACTATATTTGTTGCAACCCTGTGTTTTACCAGGAAACAATGATAGTTGCACAACAAGGTGACAAAAGTAGTGGCAAAATTTTAATGTCACAAATTTGGTCCTGTTGAGAGATCAACAGTTATTGCTAAAGCCCAGTTACATTAGAAGATGCTACACATTCATTTGAGCCAGCACATTAGAATCTAGGACTTCCTAGTGTTTGAGGGGATGAGAGATTTTAGTTCATTTCCCTAGAGACCAGGAGCTCAATGCTCACTGACAGAGAAGTAGCAATAAGAAACAATAAATAATAATTCTGTGCTCATTAAGTCATCCTCACTGAACAGCCCTGGTAATTTTGCCATGTGTTTTTTTGTTATTTTTTATTATATGTTGTAAGTTGGCTGAGAAGAAACACCAGGTTTGTGATTTACCATATAAAATCTGGCATAGCAGTACTCATTAAGAAAAATCATATTAACATCTCAATACCGATGTATCAAAACTTAAATGTTTTTTGTCCTTTTTGCATATCATTAGCCTGTGGTGTTTCATTTCCCTTTGACTAGTCCTTCCATGAAACAATCCAAATGAAGAGTTTGCTGGCAGCTGTTTTAATTAACGTGTTATCTTCAATAATGCATTAAATTAGACTGAAAAGCTGTATTGAGAGATGATGTACCAAATTATGTGGGGGGTTTGTGATTCATCAGGCCCATTTTTTTCAGTGTGTAATGGATACTTTATTTTACAAAGCTGGGGCATTGCTCTACCAGGAGGGGAATCAAGCAATCAGAGGAAAGGAGTGAAATAATGCATATAATGCAAATTGATGCATTTAAATATGTAGATTGCTTCAAAGCTACTGATATTTACAAGAACAAGGAATGTCATAAGAACATCTTTGCTGTGTTAATATATTCTGTTTTATCCTGTGTAGGTTCTCACAGAATGCTCAGCCTGAGCATCCCTCCCTATCAGTGTTTGACACAGGGTGACAAACATCTGTAACACTGTCCTTTCATCCTCTTCCTCTTGAAATAAACATCCCTGTCAGTTTGACAAGACATACTGTCCGTTACTTCACAGAGCCTCCTTAGCTAGGCTTGTAAAGAACATCAAATGGATTTTGCATTTATTCCGTAGGTCAACTCCATTCCTTGCTTCTTCGTATAGGGATGTGTGTACTGTTAGGATAGCTTCAGGTGTCCAGTATATTTACTCAGAAAAATAAGGTCAGAACTCTGCTACTCTGCTTGCCTTCCTTGATATTTGGTAGTTTAACATAATCCTGTTGTTTAGAACTAAAAATACCCACTTTCTTGGTTCATTTTGCTTTCTGATCACACTTGCATATTGCTCATTGTAGCTACTCTGTTACACCAGGAGGTGGTTTCAGCTTTCAGTCTAGTTGACACCAGATTACAAGGGAGAAATGTCTCCTTTTTTTCCTTCTGCTGCACCAAAACATCTCATTTTTCTTCACAGCAGCAGAGACATCCATCATTCCATAAAGACAAAACATAAAGAGACCTAATGTTGCTGTCCTATAGCATA